>RQTK01000182.1:357294-371201 GCA_003991915.1 Elysia chlorotica
AATAATAATAATAATAATAATAATAATAATAATAATAATAATAATAATAATAATAATAATAATAATAATAATAGTAATAATGATACTAATAATAAAAAAAAAAAATAGCCTTAATTTTTACCATCAGCAAAGCATAGAAACGACTGACCCCGTACACCAGGAAACTGTCTGTTTGCACTCGTTTGGCTCTTGACACGCTACAAAAGAAAAATCCATGTAAATCGAGTTTTATAAAATAATTTCATGAAATGCTTTGTTTTGCCAACAAAGCTAAACTCACGCTCGATATTAGTTTTAAAATCATTCATAGATAACACAGAAATAAATTTTGGCACGTTTAGTAGGTTTTGTGAATTGAGTTGCCAAGAATCTGTGTTTACAATATTGTCCTGCCTAATTGGCAGAAAAATCGATGAAAAGGCTCTTAAAGCGGATAATAAATCGCGTTTTATCCATTTATTACTTCTGAGTCTACCTCCAACCACACAATAATCTTTTTTTCTGAAACCCAGAGAGGCTTTCTCCAGTTCAACAAGTTCACAATAGATTAACATTGGTGCGCAGCATAATTACCTTGAGTCTCCAATAAACCCGTTGAGAAGACGAAGATGGGTATTTAAGCACTGGATATGAATACCCTGTGTACCCAAGGAACAATGCGCCACTATGATACCCTGTGTACACAATGTATAATACGTCACTACGATACACGGTGTGCCTAAAGTATAATACGCCACTACGATACCCTGTGTACCCAAGGAACAATGCGCCACTATGATACCCTGTGTGTGCAAAGAACAATACGCCACTGCGATACCTTGTCTATCCAAGGAACAATACGTCACTACGATACCCTGTGTACCCAAGGAATAATACGGCACCACGATACCCTGTGTACCCAAGGTGCAATACGTCACTACGATACCCTGTGTACCCAAGGAACAACACGTCACTACGATACCCTGTGTACCCAAGGAACAATACACCAATACGATACCCTGTGTACCCAAGGTGTAATACGTCACTACGATATCCTGTGTACCCAAATTGTAATACGCCAAAACGATATCCTGTGTACCCAAGGAATAATACGTCACTACGATACCCAGTGTACCCAAGGTGCAATACGTCACTACGATATCCTGTGTACCCAAATTGTAATACGCCACTACGATACTCTGTCTACCCAAGGTATAATACGTCACTATGATATCCTGTGTATCCAAGGTGCAATACGTCACTACGATACCCTGTGTATCCAAGGAATAATACGTCACTACGATACCTTGTGTACCCAAGGAACAATACGTCACTACGATACCTTGTGTACCCAAGGAACAATACGTCACTATGATATCCTGTGTACCCAAGGAACAATACGTCACTACGATACCCTGTGTACCCAAGGAATAATACGTCACTACGATACCCTGTGTACCCAAGGAATAATACGTCACTATGATATCCTGTGTACCCAAGGAGAAATACGTCGCTACGATACCTTGTGTACCCAAGGTGTAATACGTCACTACGATATCCTGTGTACCCAAGGTGCAATACGTCACTTTATTTTAAGTCGGCGACTCCTGCACAAATTAATGGTTGGACAAAACTGGACCAAAGAGTGGACAATTTAGAAAGAGTACTAACTCTCTGGTCCAAAAGAGATTTCTCAATGATAGGGAAAATACATATTATTAAACATTTGGGTTTAGTTTGTTTATTCACTTCATACAAAGCATTAGTATACCTTATGGTATGTTGATAAAGTTAAACCAAATTTTCTTCCGATTTATAATTTTTTATGATAAAAAAAGATTAAAAAATACCAAAGTCTTTAAAAAGATTAAACGTAAAGTAATGTACAGCCCATACAAAAAGGGAGGGTTACAAAAGTTAATGACAAACATAAAAGAAATTCAAACTGCTTTTTATTTACAATGGGCCGAACGGCTGCTGACAGAAGTTCGACGATAATACAAAAAAATAAATAAATTTAGATCTAGATCTATCTTCGCGCATCAACTCGATCTAAGATTTAGATCTAGATAGACCTAACTTCATTGATAAAGGTGTCTGGTAAAACTGGTATTATTTATGCTTTTTTGAGCGAAATGTATTGAGTTCGATGATATAGTAGCTAAACTCTATGCTACACATGTTTTGTAGTCTGACGAAGTGGGTCAACAGTAGCACTGTTTTTGACGGGCAGCATTGTCAAAAATATAAAATGTACAGCACTTTAAAAAATCTGTATAAAATCGACCAAATGAATTAGAAAAAAACAAAACAAACAACAAACAACAAAACTGTTTCGGCATCTTTGCGAAGACTCAATGTGAAAAAAAGCACAAAAAGCACAAAAAATGAAGCCTCTATCGAAAATACAAGTTTTGTTTAAAATTCCTTACGGTGGGGTACGGTTAAAAAGATTTTGCAAATTAATGATAGAAGCTGTTTTTGAATTGATTTTTTTTTCCTAGAGACATTAGAGAAGGGATGGGGAAATCGGGAGAGAGAGAGAGAGAGAGAGAGAGAGAGAGAGAGAGAGAGAGAGAGAGAGAGAGAGAGAGAGAGAGAGAGAGAGAGAGAGAGAGAGCACGAAAGAGAGAGAGGGACAGGGAGATACAGCATTAAAAAGGGAGGGACGGAGGGGAGAGAGAGAGAAAGAGAGAGCGGACAAAGAGATAGATGGAGGGACGGAGGGGGGAGAGAGAGGGGAATGGAGAGGGAGAGGGAAATTTGTGTGAAAGGAAAGTAAGGCACATCAAACAATTTTCGGTCGAAAAGGGAAGAGATAGAGAGAAAGAGATAGATAGGGAGAGATAGAGAGATAAAGAGAGAGAGATCGAGATAGAGAGAGAGAGAGAGTAAAAGGCACACACAATCATACGCATAATATACACACACACACACATAAATACATACATACACATTTTCAACTGATGAAAATACATTTTCATAATTAATAAAACACTATCTTAAAAAAACAACAACACAACTATTTTTGAAGATACCATCTCATTAATTCACGTTTCATTAATTGACATGCACTATAGATTTTTTTCGCTTACCCTTTTTGCTATCATAGGAATGTTCTATCCGTCACACCCAAGAATAAAGCAACGCCATCCTTGCAATGTTGAATTGAACAATTGATGTGCCCACGGACTTGAAAATACAACAACGCTACGAGAGAAAAGTGACAACAGTTATGACTAGAAAGTTTTGGTAAAAGAATATAGGGCCTACACCACAATACAGACATCTTGCATACGTTACTTACGAAAAACTCAATATGGCTATTGTTTTCTATAACATGTATTGAAATCGCCCTCTCTCCTTTCTTTCTTTGCTAGCTAAGACAATGAGCTATCAACAGTCATTGTCTACTTCCTTAGATACTTGGAATGTAATCAAACAATCTGCCTACCTGCTGTGTAAAAACAAAACAAAAAAACAAAACAACAAACAAACTATTTCGGCATCTTTGCGAAGACTCAATGTGAAAAAAGCACAAAAAGCACAAAAAATGAAGCCTCTATCGAAAATACAAGTTTTGTTTAAAAATCCTTAATATACTTAACATAGCAGGTACGGTGGGGGGGGGGGTGTAAAATGTCCAGGGCCGGGTGAATTAAAAAGATTTTGCAAATTAAGGATAGAAGCTGTTTTTTAATCGATTTTTTTCCTGGAGACATTAGAAAAGGAAGGGGGGAATTGGGAGAAACAGAGAGAGAGAGAGAGAGAGAGAGAGAGAGAGAGAGAGAGAGAGAGGGGGAGATATAGAGAGAAAGAAAGGGAGAGAGACAGGGACAGAGAAATACAGGAGGGACGGAGGGGAGAGAGAGAGGGGGGTGGAGAGGGAGAGGGAAATTTGTATGAAAGGAAAGGAAGGCACATCAAACAATTGTCGATCGAAAAGGGAAGAGATAGAGAGAAAGAGATAGATAGGGAGAGATAGAGAGATAAAGAGAGAGATCGAGATAGAGAGAGAGAGTAAAAGGTACAAACAATCATACACATAATATACACACACACACACATAAATACATACATACACACTTTCAACTGATGAAAATACATTTTCATAATGAATATAACACTATCTTTGAAAAAACAACAACCCAACTATTTTAAAGAAACCATCTCATCAATTCACGTTTCATAAAATGACATGCACTATAGATTTTTTTCGTTTACTCTTTTTGCTATCATAGGAATGTTCTATCCGTCACACCCAAGAATAAAGTAACGTCATCCTTGGAATGTTGAATTGAACAATTGATGTGCCCATGGACTTGAAAATACAACAACGCTAAGCGAGAATAATGACAACAGTTATGACTAAATGGTTTTTGTAAACGAATATAGGGCCTACACCACAATACATACATTTTGCACACGTTACTCATGAAGAACTTCACATGGCTATTGTTTTCTATACCATGTATTGAAATCGCCCACTCCCCTCTCTTTCTTTGCTAGCTAAGACAATGAGCTATCAACAGTCATTGTCTACTTCCTTAGATACTTGGAATGTAATCAAACAATCTGCCTACCTGCTGTGTGTTCATTGAACGATTTCAATGCATTCGTTTCATTTCAAGCCATTGTTTTATGACACTTAGTACTGAAGCGGACACTACTATATATACTTTAAATGTTTCTCTACGTTATGAGTTTTTTTTTCGAGCTCGCCTACAATATTCCCTTTCCTGAGCTGGAGGACATAATTTCTTCTCTTATTTGGTAAGTCTATATAATGTTTGCTATTTATTCTTACTCCTTTCTGAGCTAGTGAGTAGAGGACATAGTTTCTTCTCCTATTTGGTAAGTCAATATAATGTTTGTTGTTTATTCTTACTTCTTTCCTGAGGTAGAGGACATAGTTTTTTCTCCTATTTGGTAAGTCGATATAATGTTTGCTGTCTAATCTTACTCGTTTCCCGAGTTAGAGGATATAGTTTCTTCTCCTATTTGGTAAGTCTATTTAATGTTTGCTGTTTATTCTTACTTCTTTCCTGAGCTAGAGGACATAGTTTTTTTCTCCTATTTGGTAAGTCTATATAATGTTTGCTGATTATTCTTACTCTTTTCTGAGCTAGTGAGTAGAGGACGTAGTTTCTTCTCCTATTTGGTAAGTCAATATAATGTTTGCCGTTTGTTCTTACACTCTCCCTCACCCTCCCAGCCTCTCTCTGTGTCTCTCTCTCTCTATCTATCTATCTAACTATCTATCTATCTACCTCTTTCTCATATTGGGCCATAGAAGACAGCATGTATAAACCTTGCAATTATTCATTGCATACATGTCCCAGTTTCTCTAGAATTAACACCATGTTCTATAGTTGGACGATCCATTCTCATAATAAGTATTCATTATTTTTACTTTTTGATGCATCCGCAGAAGTCTTTTTCACGTTATTTTAAATGTAATATCGACTATGTATTAGAAATTCCAACAATGAGAACATTATTGTCTTCTTCCATGTTTAACCCAAAATAAAATAGATGATAGTTTTCCTACTTTGATATAGTCGATTTTTTTTAGATATTTTACAAACACGTAAGAATCAATCCCTACTGTATACGTTTACTCGTATTTTTACGATCTACCAAAAAGTACGTTAGTATTGTATGTTGTTTAAGATTGCCAGCTCTATTCAAATATTCCATCAAGGATTGCAATAGTTTTCTTTAAATTTGTCTACATGCCAAGATTTCTTTTTATTTGCTGGAGTCTAAGTTCTATAACAATAGCCATTCTCTGTGCGCTTTGAAGATGCACTTCTGCGTCAGTTATGCTTTGGGTCTAGTACAAGAACTGGTTGCTCCCATAAATACAGTGTCATGCAATAATGTTCTGTGTATCAATATTGCACTTAAAACTGGTGCTTTCATTTTTAAGTCGGAGAGAAGGAAAGAGAGGGACAGACAGACAGACAAACACAGAGACAGAGAGACACAGAGAGATTAGGGTCAATTTGAAAGAAAGACAGCAATGCGGTGGCTGGTATTTAAAAAAACCCCTGAATATGGTTTCTGTGGAGTCCATTCTATTAGCCAGCTGGTTCGTTGACACACCCACAGGATCTGCCAACAAAACTTCAACTAGCTTGGAGACCATCCTTAAATCCTATACGGAGCACTTACTGAGGTTTTAAGCATAGACAGTGAGATGAAAGATATATACAAAGTATACTTATGTAAACTGTGTTGATTTTGCTAATTTTTAAAATGCTCAAAGACTAAAACTGATATGTTCTGTACCGTTTATTTCAGATTTTCCAGAAAGGACACCTCCACAATGCTAAAGCTTTTCAATTCTAGGAATGCCGCCATTTTCTTTCTCCTCCTAGTCACCATGACAACAGTATTCCGCTGTGCGCGTGCGTCACCCTACTCAGAACACGACCACAGCCACTCTCACAGCCACAGCGTGAAGGCGTCTCACAGCCACAGCCACGACCACGACCACAAACACAGCCACAGCCACTACCACCACTACGACAAGAGCTCTGAGAGCAGCAGCAGCGATCTCTTGGGTCTGTTGGCGTTGACCTTGATTCAGACAGCTGCAGCTGGTTAACAATCAACGGCGTCTTGGAGGAAGAAGTTTATTTTCTGGAGTATTGAAATAAAAATAAAATGATTAAAACACTAAGGTTTTCTTTTTTTATGTATATTTTCCTTATATTTACACAGCTTCTCTCACACCAGTCTAGTTTTCTTCGTGTCTATTTTTATTTTGCCTGTACAGTATTTGGTCCTCCCTTTTTAATCGTGTGTTTTGTCACTCTCACATTCTCTATTCTCTCAATTAGCTTTGTGTTTGAGCCTCCGTCTATGCCTCTCGTGGTATCTATCTCCGTCTCTCTCTGGGTCCATCGCTTTGAGGCCTCGGCATAAGCGCTATAAAAATGTACTTATTATTATCTCTATTATTCTATACAAGCTGGGTTCCCCGCTCATACGAACAGGTTGACTACAGTGAAATTGTATGTAAGCCGATTCCTTTTGAAAGGGGAACTTTTAGACTCATTGTCAATTTTGCTTCCTCCTTTTGATACATCAATAATTCAATCTAGAAAGTTACGCTACTACTACTGCTGCTTATGATGACAGATTTGACCACTTGAATCCAATAATTTTGAAAAGTATGAAACCTTATAACATACAAATGTGTATTTGGTAAAAGCGTTAAATCATCTTATCTTTGCATAAGCTAACAACATTTAAAAAAAATTTAATGCCAAATGTAACATGTACAACTTTTCTGTTTAAAGTAAGTCTGTTTTTACTCACATTTAATAAATAAGATAAGAACTTGAAATATCAGAATAATCCCAATAATTGCTATTCAACTAAAAGTTTGTTCTACCATGACTCCTGTCTCAGCCGGTCACCTTATACTAACACCGACCCAACGAGTTACACTTACAGCGGACACATATCGGACCAAAAAAAATCTTGGCTTACTTGAGCAGTCTATCTAGATCTACAATCTAGGCTTAACTAATAAAAAGAGTTTTATAGATCTAAATTCTAGATCCAGTCTCTCAACTTGCTCATGTGATAGAGCGTTCATTTTCATGTCAGGAGGTTCGCGGTTCGAATCCCACGATTGGTCAACATCTATTTGCCTAAATTTCGTGCCCTGTAATTGGTTGGGTTGGTGTCAGTATAATGTGACTGGCTGAGGCAGGAGTCATGGTATCCCCGCACTGTCTCGCTGGTGGCAACACATTATTTTTCAGATTATTCAGTGCAGACGTTGGACGTTAAACCAACTCAACGCAAGTCGCAACGAAGACACCCATATTGACTTTAAATTTTGGGACAAAATTTATAGAACAATCATCTAAAACCCTAACACTGCCCCAAACCTTTTACATAGAACGTTAAACGTAAATTACCACTGGCTTTCAAATCAAGGATAGAACTACCAAATAAAATCAGGACATCGCAATCACCACAGCCAGAATTCGATCCGAGATAACCTGATTGTCTGGCCAACTCTCTATCTACTGCACTCTTTGGAGTCAACAGACCAGTCATGTTGCTCAGATTCTAATGAATTCTTTCCATGGTTGCTAACTTCGAAGACAAAACATTGAAAGTTCCTGGAAAAGTTCAGTTTATTGTATAAACTACTCTTCATGTGACTGACTCGGACAGGAGCCTTGGTATCCCCACAAGGTCTACCTGCGGCAGCACGTAAGATTGTCAAACATTAGTCTTGGGACCCATCCACAACTTAGCCTAGATGATAAAGTTAGATTAAAGAAACCAACTCATTTTTCATGGTTCCTTTATCAAGCCTTGACATGACAAATTATTTACGCGTGATTATTTTTACGTTTTTTTCCATTCATTTTTCAGAAATCCAATTCTCTCTTGGATTCATTAAATTCACATTGTTGTTTTACGTTCTTTCCTGCTTCTTTCAAGGCTTCTGCGTTATGCTTAAATCCTCCAAGCTAGTGTTGTGGTGATTTATCTTCCAGGCCTGCTCTCGTGGCGATCAGACGTGAAATTGGGTTGGGCCCAGCTTTCAGGCTCCGCACAATACCAGTGCTCATTCCATTCATCATGGTGAGCCTTAAAGCCTCGCCTGTTTTATTTCATGTCTCCTTTCCTTCTTTCTCTCCCTCTCTTTCTTCCCCCTCTATGTTCTTCTCTCTCTCCCTCTTTCTTTTCTCTCGTCTTACACCCTGTTCTTTCTCTCCCCCCTCTATCTTCCTCTCTCCCTCTTTCCTGCTCTCATCTCACTCTATCCATCACCACGTCCTCATCCGTTTAACCACTCCCTCCCCCTCCCGACTTGCCCCCCTTTTATCATCCAGGGGGCTACTCCAACACACATCAGGGCAGTGACCCTAACACCCCCATTCAGGAGCCTTCATGCCTCTTGTCCGTCGATCGGTCAGTTGGCTCAAATCCATTGTTCAGATAGGTCCGAGCTAGGGCTAAGAGCGATCGGGCCATCATGAGGAGCTTGGGGGATAACTCGTGTCTAGCCCACAGATCGAACCGTTCTCAGATGGGATGGCCTCTTCGTGGCGTGCCATGAATGCGATAAACGATAAATATCGTTTGAGTCGAAATTTTGTTGCTTAGCATCCAACGTCAGCACTATAATAGGCTTTATTGTGGACAGATTCCAAGAATGACGTCGAACAATTTTAGGTGCTTCCACACGGAGATCACCTTAGAGGATACCCCGTTCTACAGACATTATTGGCATAAAAATAGGTCATAAACGATACAACAATAAGTTGAAGACAATGTCTTTATCATAAAAGGCATCCCCCTAAATCGGTAAATATTCAGTAAACAACAACAAGAAGAACAAGAACAAGAACAACAACAACAACAACAACAACAACAACAACAACAACAACAACAACAACAACAACGACAACGACAACGTCAGCAGCGGGCGATATAAACTGAAATTAAGTGTATGGTTTATAAATTATTGGAAGTTTTACTCCCATTCTTGTCGTATTTTTTAAAGGGAGTGATGCACAAAGTAGTATTACCTTTACTTACTTCCAGACGTTGAATGTTTATTTACACCCCAGTTTTGAGCGTTCCCTTTGTTCCTGCATGTCAAAGATATAAAAAAAAAGAATGTCAGCAGTAACAAAACATTAGTTTAAAAAATTAGAAACTTTAACTCAAGGACCAAAAACGTATTTGATGGAGGTCGAAGAAACGTCCATGCTTTGTTGTTACTTTTTACTATTATTCGGTATAAAACTGAAACACACACCTACAAAATTCGAATACAAGTGTGTGGTTTATTTATCTTTCGAAGATTTATTCCTAGTATTGCTTTATTAAATTTTAAAAGTATTAACTTCCAGTACATAGAGACGTTCAATGTCGATGGACAACGCATTTTGTGAGTGTTATTATTTTCTTTATCTATGCAGTCAAGACCCCCGCAAAACAATACACACGCACACAAATGAAAACAAAAACCCAACATAAGAACTTGTTTTGTGCGGCGTCATGTGTGTCTCATTTTTCCAATAGCTGTTGCAATCAGCCACAAAAATACAATCGTATGATGATGGTTGACGCCAATTAAAAAAAAAGTGAGTGAATAACAAAGAGATCTTACCATTATCGTTACTCTTTCCCCCCTCTATCTCTCTCCCTCTTTCTCCCTCTCTATCTCCCTCTCTCTCTCCCCATCTCTACCTCTCTCTCTCTCCCTCTCTGGCTCCCTCTCTGGCTCTCTCTCTCTCTCTCTCTCTCTCTCTCTCTGCGGTACATGGAAACAACATTAACTTGGATGAAAAAAAACAACAACACGAACTTCTTTCAAACAGCTGGTTGCTCTTTCTGATTCTCCTTTCAAAACAACAACAACAACACCAACAAAATTCACCATAAAAATTACTTCAACTACATTATTATATGGCTTGTAGCCTTGTCTGGAGTAAAACGAAATAATGAAAGTGTTGTGATTTGTTAGGGTTTTTTTTTCTCTCTGAATAACCATGAATGCCCCTCCTCCCTTTTTTTGCGCCTCTCCAACTTCGACATTCTCTCTTTAATATAATTTTACATTCTCTAGCTATTCATATTTTTATTTTTCAAGATCAACCGGCGACAATGCAATATTTTTGCTTCTCTGAGATTCTTTCAACCTCTAGCTGTCTCCGACTTTCTGTCTCTGCCTGTCTTTTTGTCTATTAATGTGTCTTCTGCCTTTTTCTTTCCGTATGTTTATCTGTCTTTATGTTCGTCCTTTCTATCCGTCCGCCTCTCTGTCTTTCTATCTGCCTCTCCCTCTGATCTCTCTCTCTCTCTCTCTCTCTCTCTCTCTCTCTCTCTCTGTCTCTCTCTCTTTCTAGCCCCTGCGGTTTTAATTTGACTATCCAAAATATTACTTTTACTTGGAAAAAATGCTGCCTTGACTAGAGATTTTTAAGATCACAATAAAGAGAACGCTTACATAAATATGAGAAGAAATATCGAGAGGTGGAGAAAGAGAGAAATATAGTTCATTGAAAGGAGATAGACATAGAGAGAGAGAGAGTGGGAGAGAGATGAACGAGAGAGGAAGAGAGCGAGAAGGGGAGAGAGATGAGGAAGAAAGATAAAGAGATAAAGAGAGAGGGAGAGAGATAAAGAGAGAGGGAGAGAGATAAAGAGAGAGGGAGAGATAGAGATAGAGAGAGAGAGGGGGAAAGAGAGCCAGACACAGGGACAACGATGTATTCCTGCAGGAAAAGTTATAAACTATTTTTAAAAAATTGAACATTTGGATATTATAGATAAACAGAGTGGATAGGGGAAAAAAAGAGAAACCAAGGAATATAAAATATATACATAACCAGACATAAACTGAAGGTGTAAAGAGAGGAAAAAGGTGAGAGAAAAAAAAAACAAAAAACAAAAACAAAACAAAAAACAACAAAAAAACAACAACAAAACAACAACCCCAGAGTAAAATGTAAAACTAAAAACCATGATATAAAATAATGCCTTATTTAAAAAATACAGAGTAAAATGTAAAACTTAAAACTATAATGCGCCTACTTCATACAAAAACTAATGCTAAGAAAATTTTACTCGATTATTGGAAGGGAGAAAAGCAATTCGAAACGTTGATGTTGACAAAGTACCTCAAGTATTTTGAATTTTAACAGCTAAGCACGAAATGTTCTTGGCTAATGACTACATCCACTCCTGAGAGAAACAATTTTGAAACAAACAACATGGAAGGAAAAAAAAAGTGTTGTAATTATATCGGAGTAGTGAGACTTCAAAGTACACGAAGGCAATCTGCCTTTCTCAGACTCTTTATCTCCGATTCTCTCGCGCTGCCTCTCTCTCTCTCTCTCTCTCTCTCTCTCTCTCTTTCTCTCTCTCCTCTTCTGTATTTTTCTCAGCTCTCTTTTTCACGCACTCTCTTTCATTTGCCCCACCACACGCACGGTTGATTTCCATCTGATGTCTATGGTTGCTTTAAGGTTCACTCTTTCTTACGATATACAGTTACCTATATCTCATCTTAAATGTATCCAAACTGGTCCTCAGTCTCTTTTTCTGGCTGCCTCTCACTCTTTATCTCTCTGTTTGTCCTTCTCTTTTCGTCTCTCTATCTGTCTGCTCCTCTCTTTATCTCTTTGAATGTTTGTCTGTCTGTTTGCTCTGCCTCTCTCTCTATTTCTCTGAATGTCTGTCTGTCTGTCTGTCTGTCTGTCTGTCTGTCTGTCTCTCTCTCTTTCTCTTTGTCTGTCTGTCTGTCTATCTGTCTGTCTGTCTGTCTGTCTGTCTGTCTGTCTGTTTGTCTGTCTCTGTCTCTGTCTCTCTCTCTGTCTCTGTCTCTCTCTCTCTCTCCCTCTCACTCTCAATCTCTTAGCCTTATATTATTATAAAGTTGCACTTTTAAATAGTACTTACGGAGAGCGCTTCTAAAAGAAATACTTTCTACATGTAGCAAACACATTAAAGGACTTGGTGCATATGACAGAGGAGCCGTTCCAGAGTGTGGATGGTTTTGCTATTGTTTTGTTGGTTAGCTTCTTATTAACCAACTTCAGAAACTAGGTTATATCGCGGACGAGTCTCAAGATTAACGTCTGAACATAGACAAGTCGGGAACACCAGGACTGTGTTGCAAGCTTCATGTTGCTTTGTGTAAAACATCATTTTTATTTGCACATCGATAAGCTATTTTCACGATATGATTCAAATAACACTTTCAACGGCGTAATCTTGATTAAAAGATTGTTTTCAGCCAATGATTTACAGAATAATAAAAAATAATCTGATGAAAGTCATGATGAAAATAAGACTAAAAATAGTGCGTCGTCAGATACAGATGACATTTTTTTAGCAATATGCGTGAAAAATCTAGATCTAATCCTAAGGGAGGGGACAGTTTAGATCTAGATTTGTCATCCCTATTGCTAAAAATTCCACCTATATTATTTTGCTAAATACTTACTTGGGCAGTTGAAACAGCAAACTTAAAAAAATAAACAATCTCGTGGTAAAATTCTCCAAAAAGCCCTTGATCATTGTGTCGGTAAGAAGTCCAACCTGATGGCATGCCTTATTAATGGTTTACCACTAGGCCTCTTTGTAAAGACAGAAGTGCGTCATTTACTGAAAACAAACACAAAAGGTATCTCCTTAAGTACACACTACAAGTGGAGCGTTAGTCTCCCAAATGGAAGGTACACAGTTCAAAACCCACAATGGTGGGCGGACTAGCTTAAGTGTTAGCGGTTCGAATCCCACGATCGGCATATTTATTTGTGAGATTTCGTACCTTGTAACTGTTGTGTCGGTGTCACTATAACGTGATCGACTAAGACAGGAGTCATGGAATACGCCGCCCAGTCTCGTGTGTGGCAGCACATAAAATTGTCAGACGTCAGTCTTGAGACGCGTTCACAATACAACATATATAGTACTAACGTTGGACGCTAAACCAGCTCAACTCAACTCCCCCTCCCGTCCTTACCATAAATTATGTAGAAGAACGGATTATTTCTCTTTCTCCAACGTTTTTTTCTTCAAAGCCCTGAACCGTCCGTATCACCTGTTTTCCCTTGAGGGCGATCACCTGGTAGTGACACGCTATTCTAACACAAATAGAGCGCCCTGAGTCCACTCAGTGTAACTGCACTTCTTTAAAACACGTAGTTCACTTTTGGGCACCACTGAGAATTTTTTTTCGTCCGAAAAATACCAAAGCTTTTACAAAGTTTCGATATAACAATTTACTATTAATTTTTTGAACCATTAAAAAATACAAAAACAAATCAAAACACAACAAAACCAAAAAAACAACAACAAAACATCTCCCCCCCCCTCCTCTCAGAAGTTTTTGGTCATAAGTCGCATAGTTATACAGCCTGAATACTGCATAC
>RQTK01000182.1:371275-399964 GCA_003991915.1 Elysia chlorotica
TGCGCGGTCGCGGGGCGGGGGGGGGGGGGGGGGGGGGGGGGGGGGGGGGGGGGGGGGGGGTGAGCACTAGCGTATTTCACTATCAACAAATTTTGCCTTGTATTGAAATGTTGAAAAACATATTTTTGTTGAAAACTGTCTTCTGACTTGATGACGTTTGATGTATTAGGATTTTCCCCGTTATTTAATAAAAGAAAATATTCTGTTGAAAACTGTCTTTTGACTTGATGATGCTTGATGTATTGGGATTTTCCCCATTATTAATTTAATAAAGAAAAAGAATAATAGGTGTGTACAATATATTATTATGTTAAACTAGAAAAGACAAAAGCTACCAGAGGGTACAATAGCAAAAGTGAAATTTGTAATGAATTCAAAGTTAAATGAAAACAAATATTTTAAAATTTAATACTTTCCAAAGCAATTATTATCTTGGTTAATTTTTAACACTGAAAAGCATTCCTCAACTTTTTTAAATGTATGCCGCCAAGCACTTTTAAATAATGTAATAGAAAGTCTTTCAATGCATTTGCAAAGTGTTGACACCCAACACAAACTTACATATTGCTCTTCATTTTTCTTCAAATAGTTCAGACAAAAAAAACTTACATATTGCACTTCATTTTTTTCAAATAGTTCAGACAAAAAATAGGTCACTGCGCCATGTAGACTATGTAGCCTTTTCCCCTACCTGCATCTTAATCGCTCCTTTCTACTTTTGAACATGCACACACTCAAAAGTAGAAAGATGAGACAATGATCAAACAAGAAATTCGCATACAAAACCTCCTACATCCTCGATGATGATCATCAATTTCATTGTTTACGAAAAGACAATGTGCATGTAGTTTTGAAAAAAATCCCCAGTTGAACATAAAAGGGACCTGACTTTATCAATAAAAACGTTCTTGGCCTCTTAAGATTTAAACATTTTTTTGCAAGTATACCTGAATTAGGGACTGGCTTAATTTGCATGTCAAACATTGTTGCATTTTGACATTGAAGAAACCAATACCTGTATAAATACGCCTGATGGACGCTGTGTGATTATTCGACGTCTTGGTCTTCTCATCGTCGTTTGTGGACATTGCAGCCGAGCGCACCATCTTTTAGGGAATAACTCTTTTTGCAGCTTTACTGGTAAGTGCCAACAAAATATAGTAAAATAAAATGTTAAGTAGAATAAAATTTACGCTTGTGAAATAAAAAAACACAACAACAAACATTTATTGCATATTTAGAGATATCTAAGTTTCTGTAAATTTTGGGTCGGAATTTTCATTATTCAACAAATTTAAAGGAGTGTATGGAATGTTTGGAGAGATAAATTTCGGGAGATTTTAGGATAATTTGTAATGAAATCTCCATTTCAGCATCTCTTTACAAATTATTGTTTCTGAACAGTGTTGTCTACCTTTAATTTATTCCAGTTGTGACTTTTTAATCTTTGAGAACATTTCGGTATACTGGTTAAAATGATTTCTTCAGAAAGAAAAAGTGCAAAGACAGTATAAAACCCACTGTTTGTGATTACATTTTTCTTGTAGGCTTTATTCAATAATTATTATAAAGCTGATAGGAGTTTCTCACCAACTCGCATCTCTACTCTCAGTGACCATTACAATGCTTTTTGGCCCACTCAAAGATAGTGAATGAAATAAACGCTCTCCAAAGGCATATTTTTTTTCTGATCGCTCACTTGTCTCGATTGGTCAATGGATAATTATGATAGAGCTAAGATGGGACGGGAGTGCAGAATCCCTTACCTATCGTATTCGTTTTCGTGATAAGCCCTTGTATCGCAAACCTTCTAATATTAAAAAGAGAGGTCTTCTGTTAGACTTGGCCTTACGTCTAACGATGCCGCGAAGTTAATAATTGGGCTTTGGGGGTACAATATTTTTGGTTACTAATAGACTTGGAATAAGTTGTAACTTTTCTACAATAATTTGATAATAATTCCACCTCTACATTTCCTTTCCCTTCCCTTGACGATATAGCTACAGAGACACATACATCATGTTCGGATCTAACGGCTCATGGTCCGCCATTTTCCTCCTCCTGCTGGTCACCATGGCAACGCTCCGTGGTGGTCATGCGCACTCGGAGCACGACCACAGCCACTCGCACAGCCACAAGGTGGAGTCGTCCAACAGCCACAGCCACAGCCACGACCACAAGCACAGCCATGAACACCATCATTACCACGATAAGAGTAGTAGTTCCAGCGACGACAGTAGTTTGTTGCTCCTGTTAGCGCTGGCTCAAGCTCAAGCTACAGCAGCCGCTGGATAATAAAACTAGGGCTTTAAAAATCCGCTAAATTGATTTTGAAATAATAAAAAGGAGAAAATAATCTACAAGTCATGTCTTTGTGTAGTTCTTAAGGTTTTGGTACGTATTACTGTCTTCCATCATGTATATTACAGCATAAAATGTATAGCACGACAATAAAGGTACCTTATATCAGATGAGTACTGTTAAAATAAGAAAGAGAGAGAGAGATAGAGAGAGAGAGAGAGAGAGAGAGAGAGAGAGAGAGAGAGAGAGAGAGAGAGAGAGAGAGAGAGAGAGAGAGAGAGAGAAATAAAGAAAAAAAGAGAGAGAGTGAAAGAAAGATACACAATTTAAACTAAGTTGATGAAACGATTGCACAATTTAGAAGAAAGCTTAACATTTCTGCTAATAGTTGCAATTTCTACCTTAATTTTAGTAGGTGGTACTTTTTGGTGTTTCAAAATCACAAAGGAAGACCAAATACAACATTTTTTCATAGACTTACAATGACCAATACATATTTTTTTAAAAGACGAAAAAAGCAACACGAGACTTAACAAAAACACAAAACAAAAAAAAATCACACAACAACAACAACAGGTTTTCACACACACGCACACACAAACACACACGCACACGGTCACACACACACATAGAGGAGAGTGGACACATTTTCCTGCAGCAATGTACTGGTCAATAGTCAGCCCAGGCTGAGACATCTGACGACATCTCGGGGGAAAACCTTGAGAGCGAGGTTATCCAAAGCGACAGGTTAAGTCATTGCATTGACTGAAGAGAACACATTTTTGCATAAAAAGGGTAAAAGTGATCTATTTATTTCAGATTAGTATACTTTTTAGGACAGAATAATACTGAGGGTATTTTTCGTTCGCTCTACAAGCCCACGAGACTAAGAATGTAAATTGTCCTAACTGTATCTAATATTTTTATGGTATACCTCACTTTGGTTCGAAATGCAACAGCTTGTTTATTTCGGTGACTTTGACTGTTATTTTTGGAAACCTCGGCCTTGACTCAATTAATGTACTTGAGTTGGTTAAACACCCAACATTAAGCTATATTGTGGATGGGACCTAAGACTGACATCTGAAAATTTTATGTGCTATCGATCACTCACGAGACATGGTAGGGTTACCATGACTCTTGTCTCAGTTCGTCTCATTAAACTGACACCGACCCATGAGTAGTGAGCGAAATCGCTAGGGCTCAAACCACGGACCTTTTGATGACCGGCCCTTGAGTCAATTGACTCAAACACAAATTGGCAATGATCCATGCAGGTTGATTTCTCCGCTGATGTAAATATAAAACTAATGGCAACAGGCAAAGCTACAAGATATGATGACAAGGCTGATACAATAGTTTAATAATATCAAAGTATTCCAGTGTTCCTTAGAGTGGTCAAAGGTCTAACTTGCAAGAATAAATATACAAATCCCAAACAAGGCTCTACACAGAGCTTACACTGTCAAGCATAAAAAAAAGATAATGAAAGTTTGGCGACATAGGTTTAGCTGTCATTGAATCGGTTTTTAGTAAAATGTGACCGACTGAGAATGGAGTCATGGTATCCCGTTCTGTCTCTGAATTGCAGCACGTAAGATTGTCAGACGTTAATCCTGGGGCTCGACCACAATATAGTCTATATATTGCTGATATTGCAGCACGTAACATTCTCAGAAGTTACTTGTGGGATCCGTCCATAATAATTCTAGCATTCATAGTACTAACGTTGGGCGCCAACTATGTACTAACTCAAACTTCCTGCCTCTTTCCTTTATCCATAACCACCACACTCCTCTCGCTTTCTCTCTTCTCTCGCTATCAATCTCGCTCTTGCAGAAATGTTTTCCCTGATAGTGTTGTGTGAAATCCACATCAGCCTGGGAACCTAAGTAATTCACAGATGACAAAGTACGTGGTCTTGTTATCGACAACCCCAGCAGCACAGATGCCGGCCAAAGCACGTGATACCAGGATCAAGGTCTACAGTCAGCGGCGAACCGCTCTTCGCACATACACGTGAAGCTAGATTCTGGCTTGACCAGCTATTTTGGTCAAAGCGTGCCCAGTGGTTACGCGCATAGCTAAATTTTCAAATATATATAAAAAACTAAGCTTATTTCATAAATCGTTTTTATTATGACCTTATTTTATTACTATCTGAGACTAAATAATATACTATTTGGGTCTATACTTATAAAGGCATTCTAATGAAAAGTGTGTTTAAAGTTTTGAATCGAGAGTCGGAAAACAATGAGGGGTGTCCAACACGGACCATCACAGATTAAAATTTGCCTCCATGTCGCAAAACACAGATTGTTGGCCCGTCATCGGAAGCTGTTATCCGTCGTGCGACATCCTGTGTATCTCGAGGAACGAAAAAAACAACAACACTAAAAATAGATAGCTGCATATCGCCTGTGTCTGGCTGGGATGGATGTATGAGGTGGTATAGTCACTCCTTTAGGCATACATCTCGGGCAGTACTACTGTGCGTAGACCAATCTCGCCACCATGACGCTGTCGATGCAGAGACTATCGACTCGCAAAATCTCCGATGACACTTCAGGGCGAGTCAATGCTTTCGACAAAGGACGGCGGTTCAAGTCTGGTGTGGTCAATATACATAATATACAACCCTTCCCCCTCCAAGAACTCTATTTACCCATGTAATGCCTATGTCAATGCTTTATTATTTAGCGACTTTAGTTTGAGTTTATCTACGTCTCTCTCTGTGTCTATCTATGTGTCGTAATGTTTCTGTCTTTGTCTGATGTCTGTCTCTGTATCTCCCTTCTTCTGGGTCTTTCTCTGTCTCTCTCACTGCCTCTAAATATATATCCCCTGTCTGTCTGTCTGTCTGCCTGCATGTCTGTCTCTGTTTCTGTATGTATGTATGTCTCTTTCTCAAGCTCCCTCTCTCTCTCTCTCTCTCTCTCTCTCTCTCTCTCTTTATCTATCTATCTACCTCTCTCTGTCTTTCTTTCTCCACGAGAAAAATTGGACGAGTCCCAAGACTAAAGTCTGACAAATTTTTAGAGACAGTGCGGGGATACCAGGGCTCAGCCAGACACCGATACAACCAATAGGGGACAAAAAGAAGAAGAGTAGGAAGGTGCGAAGGAACGAGTAAGGAAGAGGATGAGAAGAAAAAAAAAGTAGAACAAGGAAGAAGAAGATAAGATAAACAGCATTTTTCAACCGAAAGTTGAACAAGTCATAATTGTATGCTTTTTTTATATCCAGAAAGCAGTAAAGAATTAATAGTAAAACTCTCACTCTCACTCTCTCACTCACCCCCCCCCCTTTTTTTGCCTCCCATCATATGTAGTTCTCTCTCTTTGTCTATCTGTTCTCCCTCTAAATTGAACGATCCTGCTTATACATATGTGTTTTGCCACAAACCTACTCTTTTTAAAGGTTATGTAAAACCCTACCTATGCCTACTGTGTAGTATGTTTTTATTCGTGTAGGGTATAGAAAGCTATGATTGGCCCGAAGTTTCATTGATAAAAAGTAAACTCATCATAAATGTCAAAAAGTCAATTTATATACAGTTTTACATAACTACATCGTCGATGTACAAACAAAGAGACTCGATATAATACACATTAATTGGTTTGTAAAGATGTAAAATGTAAACATCTAAGTATTTTGTTCCATGTCATTGTGAAAGGAATTTACTACTTTGTTAAGTGTTTAGTTCAATGACAAAATTAGTTCTTACAAAATCTATGCCCTGTTTTCATACCGATGCCGCGGTGTCTTTACAGCAGGATAAAAACCGAACAAAAAAAAAACACGGAACAAACAAATACAAACAAAAACCCCAACAACAACAAAAAGGGCAACAACCAGCCAAACAAAAGCGTAACAGTGGTTTGTGTTCCACATAATAATACGCGCTCTTCCCAACAAGCTTTTGTGTTTGGTTTTCAAAATTCACGTACATAGACCATTTAACATCTTCTCTACTTACAAATGTATAAAAAGCTTTTCGCATTGTAGGCAAAACAAAAGCGAACGTGAATTTTTTTTTGTTTAGTTGTCCTGAACTTTGTCAATGAAAAAGGACACATTTTGTGAAAGTACCTTGAAGATGACATAAATAATTTGTTATCTTTTTATTCACTTTGTCCTTCGTATCTCAGATTTAAGTTACTACTACCACGCTTAAGCATGTTTAAAGCAAGAAAGAATTTAACTATCTATTCAAGGTGTTCGTTTTTTTAAAAGATTTAGAATTTTTCCTTCCTTAATAAATGCGTTATCTTTTTTTTAAAGTTAATGTTTTCTTATAGGCGTCGAAGACAGTGTACGAAAGATAAATACCGGCTTCGCTCAGGTTTTGGGACACAGTACGGATATAACATGTTTTTTTAAAGGTTATACTTATTACCAATAGATATAAAGCTTTTATTTTGGGACAATGTGCCCAACTAAAATGGTAAAATATAGTTGTAGAGATAGAAGTTTAAAGCCAAAAATGCTAAACAAATTAAATGTGATACAAATGGGTTCACCACTTAAAAGGGCATATCAATAGTCTTGATAACCCACGTTAGGATATTTACAGGATTTCTGTGTAGATAACATTTCTTTTAGATCCATTTTTACCCCCTTTTTCGATGATAGTCGGCGTAGGTCCATATATAATTTAAATTGGGTTCGAATGTTTTTAAACCCCGAAAGATCCCCATTCGATAGATCTAGAAATTAGAATTCAGTATTATAACCCGAGCAGAGCCCCGCACGTAAACATGTTGAATGGAAAGAATAAAAAAAAATTATGTGTAAATCTATGGTTAGAAGTCTAGATCTAGTTATTTGATTTAGTTTTAAGATCCATGTTTATCCCCTTTTTGATGATACTCGAGGTAGTTCCATATAGAATTTAAATTGGGTTCGAATGTTTTTAAACCCCGAAAGATCCCCATTCGATAGATTTAGAATTCAGTATTAAGAGCCCCGCACGTGAACATGTTGAATGGAAAGAAAAAAAAATATTATGTGTAGATCTATGAGTAGTAGAAGTCTAGATCTAGTTATTTGATTTAGCTTTTAGATCCATGTTTATCCCCTTTTCGATGATAGTCGAGGTAGATCCATATAGAATTTAAATTGGGTTCGAATGTTTTTAAACCCCGAAAGATCCCCATTCGATAGATCTCGAATTCAGTATTATAACCCGAGCAGAGCCTGCACGTGAACATGTCGAACGGAAAGAAAAAATATAGATCTATAAGTGGTAGTGTTGACATTAAATGGGTTTAAGAAAACAATAATAATTACGGCAAGACATCTTAACTATTGAAATATTATAACCCTGCAGAGCCCTCACCTACTTGAACCTAGCCCGCTTTCACTTTCGATTATCTAACTGAAATAAAAAAACAGCAATGGCTGCTTGATCGACGAATCAATTTTAATTCTTAAAATCTAATTAATGCTTTATGCGTCATCGTGAAAAATAAACGAACCAGCCTAAGGATTTCAGAAAATTCGAAGGTACAAATATATCTAAATTTCAAGTTTGTACCTTGAGTAGTTATGGAGGAGAAGACGATAATAATTTACCAGTTCACAAATATATAATAGGATAATAGGACGGTTTCATTGACACATTTAGACATAATCAGATAAAATTATTTTCACTCGAAATGATATTCGCAGTGTAAGAAAAAAGTACCCGATAAACTTTAAAACAAATTATAATCACACTCGTTCCCAGAATTCTCAGCAGAGTTGGCGACTCCAACGAGCAGGTTGCTATAGACGCCATCAGCTCGCTTATGATCTTCTGCCGATCTCGAGACTTGAAAAGCAAAGGTGAGATAATTTTGAGACAGAAGTTAGAAAACTGAAATCCACAGATCTCCTGCCCACTAAGCTTTCTTCTGCATTCGTTTCTTGCTATCTCATTTTTCTTGTCTTCATATACATTTATTTACCTGATAATCCCATATCTATGACGTATCTACTTATCCTCTGAACTACATACCTATCTCTCTTTTTACCTATTCTATATTTTCAATTAATGTACATAATTATGTGTCTATCTATCCATATAGTTTTATTTCTCTCTTGTAATCACCTAATCTTGTTCATCTGTCTCTCTTTATTTATTTCGAAATGCAAAGACGAAAAACAATTTAATTTAGTCTAGAATAGAATAATGTCCTTATTTATAAATACAAAAACGAAAATCAGTTTAACTTAGATTCAAAGTCTTATGCTTTGACGAGGCCCAATAACTGTGAAATCAGACGGCATTATCTACATCTTAGCCAATGACATCACGCTGACACTGAAATAACCATCAAGGAACAGTTTTTAAAATATAACCGTTATGTCTGGTTTAACGTCGCCCAGGGTTTGAAATTTCACTCGATCCTCCTCACCTTAAAATAACATACTTTTAGAACTAATACTATACACGACCCTTCTTACCTTAAAATACCAGACTTTTAGAACTAATACTATACACGACCCTCCTCACCTTAAAATACCAGACTTTTAGAACTAATACTATACACGACATTTCTTACATTAAAATACCAGACTTTTAGAACTAATACTATACACGACCCTTCTTACCTTAAAATACCAGACTTTTAGAACTAATACTATACACGACCCTATAGTATTAGTTCTAAAAGTCTGGTATTTTAATGTAAGGAGGGTCGTGTATAGTATTAGTTCTAAAAGTCGGGTATTTTAATGTAAGAAATGTCGTGTAAAGTATTAGTTCCAAAAGTATGTTATTTTAAGGTGAGGAGGGTCGTGTATAGTATTAGTTCTAAAAGTCTGGTATTTTAAACTCACTGCTCGACCTGTGCTGGTCTGAGAAAGCCGCCATCTCCCTGCTCGCCACCAGCACGCTCGGCCTTATAGTGGAGAGCACCAGCAACCATGACGCCATCTTCGACAGCCAACACGACGCTGTCGCTAAGTTTCTGCAGATGACCACATCTAAAGATGAGCAGGTGAATTTGTTTAATCAACAACAGCAGAAGTAGCAGCAACAAGAACATCAGCAGCAGCAGCAGCAACAGCAATAACAACATCAACAACAGCAAGAACAATAAAATCAACCAAAAACAATAACAGCATTAACAGGAGCAACAACAACAACAGTAACTACTACTACTGCTGCTACTACTACTACTACTACTACTACTACTACTACTACTACTACTACTACTACTACTACTAACTACTAACTACTAACTACTACTACTACTACTACTACTACTACTACTACTACTACTACTACTACTACTACTACTACTACTACTACTACTACTACTACTACTACTACCGCTGCTGTTGCTACACTTACCTTTATTATTATCACCATTACTATAACGTTATATCCTTTGTTCATCTCTAAAAGTATAATGAGTTATAAAAACCATATTTCAAATTCTTGTGTGCATTCACCTTACCCCAGATCCAGGAGGTGACACTCAAAACATTGGCCGTTCTCTCCACGGGCGGACCACACCACAAACACAAGCTTTTACAGGTAATTTAGCATTATATGCTATAATCTCAGGCCAACAAGTTGTAGAAACAAACTATATGCACTTTCCCTCATAAATCAAAAGATTATCGGGGTGTTTGGAGAAGCGAGTGAGGTCAAAATAATTTTATTGTTTTAAGCTAAATGGAAAGGGAGACAACAACTGAATTCAAAGCAGCAAAAAGTAGGCGGTAGTTAACGTTTTTCTTTCAATACAACCATGTCTATTATGTGCTTCAATAAAATTAGAAACCAAAACGAACAATATGGACAGGGGAAAGAATAAAACAAAACGATTGAACAAATTCGCAAATAAGCAAAAAACAAACAAATAAAGATATGAAAAACAACAACCAGTAGGGTGGGTTTCGAGCTGGAGACCACTCGATCGGGTGACCAACGCTCTACAACTTGCGCCAGTTCGCCTCCGAGACAAACAGAATATCTAGAAGTGAGATAGGAAAACGAAAGTAAATACTATGTGACAACGGGAACCAACTTATGGACTTCATCAGTCATTCCCCTTAATCCTGAAACCCCCTGTTTCTCTGCCAGGCAGACTTCAGCTCGGGCCGGTGCCTGGAGCGGGCCTTCAACAGCTGCCCCGCCAACTCGCAGATCCTGTGCAACGCCGCCTGTGTGATCGCCAACCTGGCAACCAGCGAGGCGGATCAGGTGAGACAGACACGGGTTGTTTCTTCCCTAGTTGGTAAGCGGTCAACGTCAGCCTCATATAGGCTATACTGTGGACGGGCCTCAAGACTGACTTCTGACAATTTTACGCGCTGACAGACACGAGACAGTGCGGAGATACCTTGGGCACTTGTCTCAGATGGTCATATTCTACTGAACAAGCATTAGGGGACGAAATCTAAAAATTAAAAAAAAAACAACTTTTTTCCCGATCGTGATTTCAGAAGAAGTGAGCCCTCCTGATTATGGGACGAACGCTCTAACATTTGCGACAGTTCGCTCTTTAGGCAGACAGAACCATAGAGATCTATACTTCTTGTAGATGAACGTACCTGCCGAGATTTGCAAGGCTTTTCTGAACAGTTATTGTGTTAGGAGACACTCACATGCACAGAGAGTGAGAGAGAGAGGAGAGAGAGAGAAAAGGAGAGAGAGGGAGAGAGAGAGAGAGAGAGAGAGGGAGAAAGAGAGAGAGATACTACTACTACTACTACTACTACTACTACTACTACTACTACTACTACCACCACCACTACTACTACTACTGCTGATGCTGCTGCAATTACATTTATTATTATCACTATTAGCATTACGTTATATCATTTGTTCATTTCTTATAATATAACGAGTTATACAAACCTTATTTCAATTTTGTGTGTGCATTCACCTTATCCCAGATCCAAGAGGTGACACTCAAAACATTGGCCGTTCTCTCCACGGGCGGACCACACCACAAACACAAGCTCTTACAGGTAATTTAGCATTACGTGTTATTATCTCAGACAAGTAAACATTAGCTGTAGAAACAAACTATATGCACTTTTCCTCATAAATCAAAAGATTATCGGGGTGTTTGGAGAAGCGAGTGAGGTCAAAATAATTTTATTGTTTGAAGCTAAAGGGAAATTGAAGCTAAATGGAAATTGAATCCAAAGCAGCAAAAAGTAGATGGTAGTTAAGTTTTTCTTTCAATACAACCATATAGTCTAATATAATATAGCCTATTTAGTGCTGACGTTGAACTTTAAGCCAACTCAACTACAACAACAGCATCTGCCGTTCACATTATTCTGACACTGACCCAACTAGTAGGGTCAGAAGTTTGACCAAACGTTGAGTTCGAGCTGGAGACCACCCGATTGGGTGACCAACGCTCTACAACTTGCGTCAGTCCGCCTCCGAGACAAACAGAAAAAAGTTAGATAGGAAAACGAAAGTAAAAACTATGCAACAAAGGGAACTAACTTATGGACTTCCTCAGTCATCCCTTAACCCTGAACCCCCTGCTTCTCTGCCAGGCAGACTTCAGCTCGGGCCGGTGCCTGGAGCGGGCCTTCAACAGCTGCCCCGCCAACTCGCAGATCCTGTGTAACGCCGCCTGTGTGATCGCCAACCTGGCCACCAGCGAGACGGATCAGGTGAGAGGGACTCAGGTTGTTTCTTCCCTAGTTGGTAAGCGGTCAACGTCAGCCTCATATAGGCTATACTGTGGACGGGCCTCAAGACTGACTTCTGACAATTTTACGTGCTGACACACACGAGATAGTGAGGGGATACCTGGGGCGTATGTCCCAGACAGTCATATTATACTATACTGAAAAAGCATTAGCGGACGAAATAAAAATATTTAAAACTTTTCCCAGATCGTGATTTCCGAAGAAGGGAGCCCTCCTGAGAAATAGAGATAGAGAGATAGAGATAGATAGAGATAGTGAGAAAGAGTAAGGGTCCTGTTTAGTTTAACAGAAAATTAAAATAGTGATCTACCCCCCCCCCCTTTCAAAAAGGGAAGCCTAGAAATTAACTTCACTGATTCTATGACTTATTGTATAATAAATTTGTGTCTTCCACCAGATGGCGATGCATGAACTAATGTCAGCCGTGTCCCGGAAGTTGCCAGGGTCAGAGGGTCACACGGAGCTGATGTGCCACTTGACTAGAGCTCTCGCCAACTTTGCACAATTCAAGCCAAATGTCTTTCACTTGGTAATGTCCACATCTTTCTTGCCCCATTCCCACCCTTTTTACATATGATTAAGCTCGTCGGAGATATAACTATTTGTAGAAATGATTTACATAATTGTACTTAATGTAAGCTTAGCCAAAGAAGAAGGCAATATTATATTGGTGACGTTGTAAACTGACATCAAGGCTCAAAGGATCACAAAGAGGTTTGCAACAAATGGTATCTGTTTGATACAATCGACATAACTGCAATGTTTAATATTCATAACCAGTTGATTGATAACAACAACAACAACAACAACAACAACAACAACAGCAACAACAACAACAACAACAACAACAACAAACAAAGAAACATACAAAAAAAACAACAAAAAAAACAACAACACAAAAACCAGCATGCACATCGAACTGCCTATCAGTAAAGATGTTTCAGATTTTCAGTTTCATGAAAAGATATGTTTTGAATGGAATACTATTTTCCTTCGTTAAACCGTCAGAGTTTCAACAAGATCTACATCACTTTCTCACACAATACAATCATACCCAAAGTGGCAATCATTATGTTTCTCCCCATCAAGATGCCTCTGAATGCAGCGACAGTTGGCTCGATTTTTAAGTGCTTTGGAGACAGTAACTCACTCTCCGTG
The DNA here is from genome assembly GCA_003991915.1 of Elysia chlorotica. Lineage (NCBI taxonomy): Eukaryota > Metazoa > Mollusca > Gastropoda > Plakobranchidae > Elysia > Elysia chlorotica. The sequence continues at coordinate 384,410 of RQTK01000182.1, forward strand.
TAAAGTATCTCGGGGATCCTATACAACGCTTAAAATGATGAAAGATTACTGTGGAGGGTGGAAACTATCGCAGACTGTAGAGCGTTGATTACCCTGTCGGGAAGTCCGTTGGTCGAGAGCAACGAAAAGCAGATCTGTTTCTCGGATTTCTCCCCCTGTTGGTTGGGTTGGTGTCAGTATGACATGAGCGACTAACAGCTCTGGTATCCTCGATCCATCTCGTGAGAGGCAGCAAGTAATATAATTATGGTCAGACGTTAGTAATGAGACCCGTCGCTGTATAGGATCCACCTTTGTCAATTAAGAGGTGCAAAATTAGGTGACAGCTTCTAGCCTACAATGAACAGAAATATTAAGGTCATTCCAAAACATCTCTACATTTCTTATTGGCTTGTTTGACTATTGAACTAATTTCACCATTATCATATTTCAATATTGACCCGTTGGCCTATTATTTATGCGTATCATCCACCTGGACCTTCTCACTCCCCCCCCCTGTGATCCTGTGATCAGCTTGATGCCATCCCGACTGTGATGCGACACGTCCTGAGTTCGGGCCCCGCCCCGGCCAGGGACCAGGCACTGAGGTTCCTGTTGCACCTGCTGGCCCACGCCCCAGAGCAAGTCTCAGCACTGATCGCTGTGTAAGAGAGAGAAAGAGAGAGAGGGGGGGGGGAGCGGAGAAGGAGGGAGATTACTTTAATCTACTTGCAGGTCTTTTTTTTTAGGCCTAATGTAACGCCAGCATTATACTCTCCGAGCTTTTTGAGAAATGGAGTCCCAATGAAAGCAAAGTAGTTAGATCCGAGAGTGACAGTCAGTTAGGAAAGCCATATGACATCTATGATTCTGTTGTGGGGCTTTTCATATTTGTTAAACATTTCCTGACATCATTGCTATTATTTTTACGCATGAGGATAATCTGTTATGATAAGTTAACTTCTCTATCTGAAGATGGACTATATATTTCCCTCTCATTCTCTCTATCTTAGTTTTAGTACTGCTGGTTTCCCCTGAGGGAGTAGGATAATTTGCTTCTTTACTTCTATTTTGTATCATTTTGCAGGAACGACGCTCAAACCTTTCTGACAAGTCTGGGAGAGACCAGATCACTGATGGAAAATATTGGACATTCACTCGCTCAAAGCGCCCCAGCTGTTATGAAACCCATGTGACGTGGGGCGAGAATTCAAGAGATATGATAAGAGGTTTAAATTCTATGATTCAATTTTTGGAATCGCGCTATGAGTGTTGATCAAAACATATATGAAATTACAACACATGGTGTTGATACACGATATTTTGGGTTTTAATGGTGATCTGTGTTTGTTGATGCGACATTGAACTTTGCTATTGTCACTCAGTCTTTCAATTAACTGCACACAAAAAAAAAAATGTTTCGGTAAAGTAAAGTAGCCTTCCAAATAAAGTATTTACCACGACGTCCACGTTACGAAGGGAGAGAACCAGTGTAAAAGTTAATAATCCACTATATTTGTTGCTACCCGGTTCATAAATTATGTATTATTCCTAGTTAAGATTTTCTTGTCTGTTATTTCAATAATGTGTATGTTTAAAAGCCTTTATAATTTTACAACACTGTGTTGCTTATTAGTAACTGTACAAGTCTTTCAAAAATAAAATGTTGTAATGACTTTTTGTTTCTATAACTGTCAAGTCACTGGCGCAATAAATTTCAAGTGTCCTCATCTTCTTGAACATTTCGATACTGAAGCCGTTATTCCAATTACTGGCGCAGGTAGTCCTCGATAGGAGAAAGCGAAGATTTCTCACCTCCCCTAAATTGTCAATAACTGCGACGTTAACTGAAGACTCCATACCAATGACTTGGCCAGCCATTAAATCTTTAGTGTGAAATATCTTTTTGACTGACTGATATTGGGATTGTTACTGAACAAGTCTTATTATAATAAGTGCAATTATAATTTTCACCCTCATCACCAATAAAACAACTATGTGTGCCAAAATATTCAACGTTGATCATGAACACTGATCATTGTGATCTTTATTTTATTTATTTCCACTATCATCATCGTTGTCTTCGATTTTTTGTCATTGTAATAATTCTTATCACAAATGGCAATGTAATATTCATTATCCTCATTATCATCATCATCATCATCATCATCATCATCATCATCATCATCATCATCATCATCATCATCATCATCATTATCATCATCATCATCATCATCATGTCTCCTATTATCGACATTCCGTGCTGACAAAAAACCCAACCCCACCAAAAACGCCTCACGTGGAAAAACCAATAATAACCCCCAACCAAAAAACAAAAAGAAAAACAACAACCACAAAAACAACATCAAACCAACAAAAACATAATTTTTTATGTTAAAAATCATGATCAAAATCAGTATTTTAATTTCTCATTGTCAAATAAAAGATCATTTGAAACATTTCAAAATCCATTCATTTGTTTGTAAACTTTTGTGTTAGTGGCTCAAGTGTTAATGTGGCTCACAATAAGTTTTCCATAACATAAGTCTTTTACAATGATAAAACCTGCACTGAATTATTATTTGCGTACTGTAATGCATTCCAAATAAGCTAAACAACTAAGTTAAATTTATAGTCGCTGGTGCTAGCGTTCTCGTTGGAAACTCTTTTGTTGTGACCTGCAAATTAGAGCACGGCATGGCCATAATTATGTGGTCTATACGTATAATTATACCATATTATCTCTGAATACCAAGGCGATTCGGACCCCATAAAGCGCAGTCACTTTTCGATCGTTTTGATGAAAGCCTAATTCTAACCACTATGTTGGCAGTGCAGCGAAGAGTTGGATATAAAAAAACCTCAAGTATACAAGAAGCAAGGAAGATAAAAAAAACGCTTGATTTTTATTGATATAACTTTATTTGGTTTGGTTTTTACAGTAACTGATATGAATTTTCGATTGTTTTGAAACCTGAATTAGTATAACATCTTAGAAACCAGATGCTCTGCGTACTATTCAAGGGACCAAGGGTCGTACGTACAACGTTACGGTAGCTTACACATCGTCATAAGACTTCTTATTTGCATAATCTTAATAAAAACTGTAAACTTACCTCCACTCTGTAGCCCTTACTGACGACACAAAGATAACATAGAGTTTTATCACTGAGTTCCTAAAATGTAGGGCCTTATAGTTACTTGAGATATGAAATGTAAAGGGTCAATACATTATTCGGATTGTGAATTCACAAATAGTTTAAGGAACGTATTTACTGGACATGAGCACCTATTTAGTTATAAGGTTAACTCATCAAGCAAAATGCGTGAGCAATGTTAAACTGGGCCGATTATTGCAGGTATTAGAAGAGAGCAAGTGGGCAGAGTGACGTTTTGTTAGATCTAATACAAAATGACACTTTGGCGTTTCTTCTTGCTTCACATCTTTCAAGTTGTCCATCTAGGAATAACTTTTTTTCGAAATCTAAATCCTTTTTTTAGTAAGTTCACTTTATCTTTATTGTCCATAGAGGGAGGGAGATAATTCTCTACCTCTCTCCGGGCTTAACGTCTCCTAGGTTCCCCTGAGGGATCCTATACGGCGAAAAGTCAGTTCACTTCATTATCCATGCCTGGCCACAATTATACATGTATTTATTTTATCATCCTGTAGGAGTCATGGTCTGCCCGCCCTGTCTTATGTGTAGCAGCACATAAAACTGTCAGACGACAGTCTTGGGGCCTGTTCACAATATAGCGTATATAGTGGTGACGTTGGACGTAAAGCCAATTCAATTACAAGTACAACTCAAGCCGGCGTTTACAAGGGAAAGCGGGAGACGTTCATTGTGTTAGAAAAAAATTAAAGTTATGGCCCTTGGCTCCTAGAGAAATCTATAATCTTTAGTACATGTACCGGTACATGAATAGTTAAATTGTAAGTACCGGTACAAATGATAAGGACGGTCTGGCGCTATTCACAATGTATATAATAACAATTAACATAGTCATATGAGAATCGAGGACAGTTTTAATTCCTTTCTTCTATTTTGTTAAATGAACTCTTCTCAAGACCTTTAGCGTACGCGGTACTGGATATTCGTTCCGACTCTTTTGTTTTTATCAAACACTAAAAGCAACATGAGATATATTTGATAGAAGTTACCAGGCCTATTCTCTGTAAAACTTATGTGTTATGGAAACTGTTCTACATATATTATAATATTCTGTTTTTCTAACAGTATCTTACTTTAGCTCTACATCATGATTATATATGAAACTTATATCAGTCATTGTGTGCAGATATTTTCTAGATAATATTAAATTACTTTGCAACAATGAAATCTGATTCTTTGCAGCAACAAAATTGTGAGGTTCGCAGTTCGCAAAGATTAAACTCTTGATAGTTTGACAGCTAAACTAAGGCAACGTGTCTATGTTTTAATGCCACAAGCCAGCTCATTTCAAAACACATCAGTTACTTTCCTCGCTGCGCTATCTCAAAACGCGTTGAATGACATGAACAATCTAACTCGTATATTCTTGAGCATTCATATCCATAGTATAAATGTACAATTTTATTGACTTCTTTGCCTCTCTCCCTCTCTTTCTCCCTCTTTCTCTCCTCTTTCTCTCTCCCTCTCTCTATGTTCTACTGTCTTTCCCCATATTTTTTCATATCCGTCTTTCCGTCTCCTTATGGTTAGATATTCCTGACTCTCTGCTTTCCTGTCTGTCTGTCTGTCTGTCTGTTTGTCTGTCTGTCTGTCTGTCTGTCTATCTATTTATCTATATATCTAATTTCTTTCTCTTGTTGGTTGCCTCGCACGATCATGTACAACAATACACGTATACTTTGTCCGAAACACGAACCGTTGTCTTCACTGCCTATACAGTTGGTGGAGAAATTTGGTAGTTATGCTTTCCAATCCCCCTGGCTAGCTTTAGGATTTGTGTGATATACACGAACGTTCTATTATCATCTTGTCAGGAAAAGCTTTATCAGATGTAAACCAATTATTCCTGTTCTCTCTCTGTTTAGAGGCATGCACAATATTATAGTAAACCTAGATTCTGCAAAAGACTGACGCCGAGAAACCAAGAAATCAGATGAAGGTGTCAAATTAAAAAAATATATGCCCTTGATCTCCAAATATCAGTAGATGCAGTTGATTATCTTAAAGATTTTATCCTAATTCGTTGGCTTGGAATAGGCCTAATCGTTAAGTGAAGTAAATCGAAGCTCTCTCCTAATTAAACGTCTTCCCAGTCGCAAAGAAAAAAAGTTCTGAAGGACGATAGAAACCCAGAGAGGAATTATACCCAGGACTTGCTTGATCACACACCAATCCAACCATTAGGAAGCTAAGTAGCTCCAGCGGGATTCGAATCCGGACCTCCTGCATCGGAGATGAACGCTTGAACTCCATCACTATCCATACTCCCCTCGGCTATAGTCTCAGTAACTGGCAAACCATAAAATAAAAGATTAGCCTCCGGGAATTTCGCTTCCTGCTTGACGTTCAATGTGTTGACCTTTTATTACTTTCTGACCTTTGCGTCTCTTTCTCTATGGTCCTCGGGCAAAATAATGTACAACTCACGCGATTCTGTCTCGCCATATGTCCTTGTGTTGGTCGGAGTGAGTGGTTGGGAGAGAGAGACAGAGAGAGAGAGAGAGAGAGAGAGAGAGAGAGAGAGAGAGAGAGAGAGCGAGAGATAGAGAGACAGAGAGAGAATGAGAGAAGAAGATAGAGGGAAAGAGGGAGAGCGGGAGAGAGAGGGAGAAAGAGAGAGGGAAAGAGGGAGAGAAAGAGGGAGAGCGGGGGAGAGAGGGAGAGAAAGGGAGGGATAGGAAGAGAAAGAGGGGGAAAGAAGGAGTGAAAGAGAGGAAGCGGGAGAGAGAAGGTGAGAGAGTGAGAGAGAGAGAGAAGGGGGGAAGGGGAAAGAGAGCGAAAGTGACAGAGAGATAGACAGAGAAAGAGATACAGAGACATAGAGACACAGAGGCAGACAGAAAGAGACAGACTAACAGAATCAGACAGACAGATACAGACAGATAAACCAGAAAGGAGGTTAAACAAAAGGAAAACATAGAAAACAGGTTTGTTTAAAAGCGTGGAAAAAGACAATTTGACACAATATTGTCAGTTCTGCACTAGAAATATTGGATGTAATTCTAAAAGAGATACTTTTGGTTTATCTTCTTTGTTTCTGTAATCACCGATACAAATACATGTAGTAAAACATGCAATTTGGGCAAGCGATGTCAGTTCATTAACGCGAAGGTACGTATATTATTTAGCGGTAGGTTCACGAACCAGAGTGTGGATGGGAGCAGACATAGGGTTGTAAGAACAACGTTATGGTAAACTTACGACTCGGCTTAACATATGCGAATAAGAAGGCTTACGACGAGTTGTAAGCTACGGCGGCGTTGTACTTACAGGCTACTATCGTGAAGATATGCCTGGGGTATTGGTGAGAGTATTCTTGACAACACATACTAAATGCCCGAAGCACGACTGTCATAGTTCATTAACGTTTTCCATACCTGATGGCCTCCATGTGTTGTTTTTTTCTCCCTCCTCCTCCTCTTCCTTCTCACTTAGCTACCCTTCTCTTCATTCTTCTCGTCGTCCTCACTTTCATTTTTCAAGCCTTCTCCTTTCAATTCTTCTCACTTTTCCAGACTTTGCCTATTCCCCTCCACCTCATAGAGTCATGCAGCTATTTCCAGACTCGATAGCCCCTGCTTACTGAGAAACCGTGAGCATTAGTTTGTTCTATTGGACATGACCGTTCAGTTCGCATGTCTTCTTGGAGATTTATATTAATTATAAGCAGATGCGTACGATCCAGTTACCTCATACACACTATCGGTACTGGTTAAAAAAAAAACTATTTGACGCAGGCAAACGGACTCATTGTTCTATTTGTAAATTCATGATTTAAAATTTTGCATCTGCCTGTTTTTTTTTCTAGTCTATGACAAAATTTCGCACACATCCTTTGTTCCTTTTTAAAGATTTCATCTTTGATTTCACTTAACGTTTTATTTTTTATTTTAGAATTGGTGCAACTAACAGGCAAAGAAAAATAACAAATACACAAAACAATGAAAACAATACAACACGACATAGAGAAAAAGTACCGGTATCCTGGCTGTAATTCCTCACCACTGTTAATGAGCGCACCACCCACATTGTCTTAACACACAGAGCTTAAGTCCTGCACAGGTCTAGACCATGCCAGACACCCGCTCATGTCTGCACCGTCCTGACTTCTCCGAGTGTCTGTATATACACTAAACAAAGCGATGCCAGTCTAGCCTGAAGCTTCAAGCTTGTCAAATCAGGACAGATCAAAGAGTGAGACGTCACACACTTTTCCTCTTGCCATTTCCAAGATAAAGACAGATGATGGTGTGAAATAAGAGACTCAACAAAAACTTCTCTTCCTCTGCTTTGGCCAATGCGTATATGATTTTTGGAATTCTCTGAGCCTAACTAAATCGAACATGTGTATTTCAAGCTGTGGGTGTATCTCGAAGATCTAGATCTATCTAGACATTTGTAAAAAATGTATCACATGTTACAATTTAACCTATTATAAAATTGCATGAAGAGATCTGCTACTGCTAGGAAAATATGGCTAAATACCTTTTTTTCTACGTAAAAAGCGCATTTGTCTATAACCAACTTTTTGTTGACTGGCACACTGTAACAAATTTTGATAAAATAAGATACTAGCTCTCGTTGAAGAAAAACTCATAGTCATATGTCATAGTTAAACCTCATAAAGAGAGATCATAATTACAAGGCGACCTGATTGTGGTTCGAATCTGAAACCTCCTCGTTACAAGCCGCACGATCTACCGACGGAGCCACCCCGTTCTCCAAACACAAAACAAAACAAAAACGTTCCTTGCTGTGTAAAACTAAAAACATGTGACCATTAGTAGTAGTAGTAGTAGTAGTAGTAGTAGTAGTAGTAGTAGTAGTAGTAGTAGTAGTAGTAGTAGTAGTAGTAGTAGTAGCAGTAGCAGTAGTAGTAGTAGTAGTAGTAGTTCTTAAACAGTAGCATAATAATATGTAAATATATGTAAATTTATATAACATGATGATGATGATGATGGTGATGATGATGATGATGATGATGATGATGATGATGATGATGATGATGATGATGATGATGATGATGATGATGATGATGATGATGATGATGATGATGATGATGATGATAACCACAATTGACACAAAGTCCTTTCATGATCAAAATAATTTTAATGGAAGACACGGTATAAGCGAAACATTAACAAAATTTAATATGACAGTACATAGAACAAATTTGTGAGGTATTGGTATAATAATATAAACTTAGTTAATGACTAGAATACTGCAGTTATATTTCATTTTGGTTGACTAGCAAAAAAATAAAACAAATAAATTTAACAATTGCAGGAAAATAACAGTAACAGGGTCATAATTAGATGAACATAAGCGAAATGCAATGGTCGGACGGAGAAAAAATGAAAGAGAAAAACGATTCGGCTCATCACTTATATAATTATAAATTCATAAAGTTGCTTTTAATGTTTATCAACTTCACCATTCTCCTTCTGGGCATGTCTCTCCCTTTCATTCGTCCTCTTTCTCTCCCTCTCCCTCTTTCGCTCTCTCTTTGTCTCTGTCCCTGTCTCTGTCTGTCTGTCTGTCTTGTCTGTCTGTCTCTCTTTGTCTCTGTCTGTCTGTCCGTCTCTCTGTCTGTCTCTGTCTGTCTCTTCTGTCTGTCTGTCTGTCTGTCTCTCTCTCTCTCTGTCTCTCTCTCTCTCTCCTCTCTCTCTCTCTCCCTCTTTTACTCTCATTAATGAACTATTGATTGCAAATTAAACCACCAAACAAATAAAAAAAACAAAAAACAAGCAAGATCTACTGTACATAGCTTACATCAAGTTTTGACGATTCTAAACTATCCTCACTCTACTAATTTAATCATCCTTTTGTCAGTTTTAACCTCATTTTGGCAGGAAAACATGTACCCCAAGAGTGAGGAATAAGTCTTCATAATAGTGAACACGCCAAAAATGTTAATACATTATTCAATGACTGTTAGATGATGAAGTCATTTTAAACAAAATGTATAACAAATGGTTTCTATATTCAATTTAACCCATTCTGATCTGATCAGCTTAGTGCAATTAATTGATGTCTCAGCCCTCTATCTTAACATAGACAGTTGGCGTCGTAAGTGCACCGCCTCGCTAGCTTACGACTCATCGCAAGCCTTCTTGTTCGTATATTGTTACGATGGTTGTAAGCTACCACGTCGTTGTACTTACAGCTCTTGGAGAGAAGAACCTGGCAGACCGTGCAAGCAGCAAAAGCCACAACGGCCAGGCGTCTGAGCCAGACAGCTAACCAGGTTTAATAATAATAATAATCATTGCCAGCTGACGCCGACGGACGACGCTGGATGAAAGATTGAGTCAGTCAGTCCAGTGGCAGGCTAAATGAGTGTTATAAGTTTGTTGTCTAGTACACGCAATGAAAGAATTTAAATAATTATGATAAATTTTCCGAAAACAACGCAACAGAATGTATCATGTTCCAGTAAATCATGTATTATTATATACATGGGGTTTTAATACGTGTATCTTTGAGCTGAATCATGGACCACACATTTTAAAGCCCGGCATACTGAGAGTAATTAAAATATTGTTGATGAGAGTCAATACGGATCAGTATGTGGACAGGATATTTCCAAAACACAGAGTACTCATCATTGTATTATCCTAAAGAGATTCAGCACACGGTACATCATATAATATTGAGCTATGTCAGAATGGCTGCCCGAGCAAAACATTTAAAACTATCCACGCATTTTTGGCTCAGAATGTCAAAAACATATCTGCATTTCCCGTTGTTATACATAACTTGTAAAATACTAAAAGTTTTTACAAGCGGATCATAATCTACAGCACACACCATTCTTTAATCCTAATGTTTTTCCCCTTTATTTCACATCATTATCTTTGCGGTGGGGCAACTCTAGACGTTGGAAACGGTACTTGGTCTTTTCTCCTGGCGTCCAAACTCCCGGCGATGGCGGCGTTAGCCCCACCCATGGCCGCAGTCCGCAGCAAGACCTTGTTCCTCTCCTTGACGCTGCGGTGGACGTCTATCTCGTCCTTGAAGGCCAGGAGCCCCAGCTGCGAGTGGGACGCCTCGTTCAGGGCCTTGGATCTGATGCAGCTTCGGTACTGCTCCGCCGACAGGTTGGGGTCGCAGGATTTCTCATGCCACAGGTGGAATATGGCCGGGTCGGTAGCGCGCACGACGAAGTATTCACTGCGGACAAACTTCTGGTAGAGAGAGACGTCCTCGCCTCCCCAGCCAGTGATCTGCTCGTCAAAGCCTTTGATGTTGAGAAAGTCCGAGCGGTACTGGCACGTCATGCCGTAGCCGAAGTCCCGCCAGAAGCCAGTGTCTTTGGACAGAACGAGCTGGTCCAGTAGGGAAGGCGTAGGGATATCCTGCAAAGAATACACGATTTTCGGGTTATACAAGCTGAACACGATTGGATAATATACCCGCTTTCCTTTTTCAGAGTTGAGTCTGCAGCGTTCGAAGAACTCGGCGGTGAACATGATATCCACGTCACAGAAAAACATGAGGACATCTGCCGCGCCCTTCCAGTTGAGCGTGCCGATCCTCAACCCCCGGCCGCGGGTGAAGGTCTCGTTCAGCGTGACAAGCTTCATGTGTTTGAACCTGTGGGTCTTGGCCGCGCGGCTCATGATCGTCTTGACCTCCTTGAGGCCGTCCACGCCGAAGTAGACGACGGTGAGGTAGACGCGCCGGTCCTGCTTGATGCAGACGGAGATGAACTGGTCCATGAAGGCTCTGAAAGTGTCCACTCGGCCGGACAGCGGCAGGACCAGGTTGATCCACTCTGGCCCCGTGTCCACTACGCTCTGCTGGACCATCTGGGGCGGCGCAAACGGCCGGAAAAGCGACACCCGCACGTAGGAGTTTGTGTACAGACGCTGATGGGTATGGAAACTGTTTCCATGGAAACCTGGGCTGTTCCCCCCGTTTTTGTCGTCCAGGTTGGTGAAGTAGAGTTCATAGTGGGCGCCTAGCGCGGGCTCGGAGCGGTAAATCCCCTCCACAAAGTGGTCGTAGGTGTACAGAGATAGACCCGTGCGGTTTTTATTAAGACTATCCACTGCCTGGAACAGAATCTCGTTGATATCTCTCTTCTTCGACCCAATCGGTTTCTCGACCACACGTTTACCGAGGCCGGGGTCTACCATGTAGATTCGGTTTACAATAAACCGGTTAAACGCGATAACTTCGTACTCGGTTTTGTAGGACTGCCCATGGAGGATCTCGGACGTCTCCATCCTCTCCTGGATGTAGCGAGCGAAATCCTCAACTCCGACCGTCTCTCCTCTCCCGTGGGAGAAAGAGCTGGTATTTTGTTGTTGTTCTTCTTGTTGCTGATGATGATGCTGTTGTTGTTGCTGTTGCAGTGAACCTCCGAGGTTGTTAGCACTGACAACTGCAGCTCGAGCGACGGCAGGGTTGATGTAAATTTGCTCCGCGTTTTCCACAACATCATCATTACCATCAGCGCTGCGGGCCATCCTAGCAGCAGCAGCAGCAGCTCCAACAGCGTCAATCTGGCGGTCATCCCGCAGCCCCAAAGCCCGCCTGTCCACAGCGCGACGAGGCGACGCCCGACCTGGGTACACTGGAACGCCGGCCCCTCCTCGGCCCGGAAACCTGGCGTCTGAACCGCCCTGGGGCCCCAGGTCTTGGCGGGGACCGAAGTTGTACCTCAGAGGGTCGTCGTTGCCCATCCTAGGGTCAAAGCGAGGCTGGTTCCGGAGGCTCATGTCTATCAGAGGCCTCCCGTCGTTCCGTGGGGCTCCCCTCCCGCGGCTGTCCAGGGGAGGGAACGGCTGGTCCTGGAACTCCGGGTCCTCTTGGTTGCTCCACATAGCGTTAGCGTTCCCGTCCTGGATGTTAGCGTCATTGTTTGGCCTGTTGTCAGGGGCAACGATGCGCCGGTCTCCCAGGTTCTCCATGAGTTTGAAGTCTTTCTGATCGGGACCGAACCACCTCCTCCCCTCCCTCTCTCTCTCCCTCTCCCTCTCCCGCTCTCCTCCTCCTGGAATGCCATGCCTGCGTTCCAGAGGTATGGGTTCTTGTCCTTGTTGTTACTGTCAGCGATTTCGCTCTGCTGGTTCTTCGCTGCAGAGTTGAGGTTGGCGGTCAGATTTACCACTTGCCCCTGGACCTGACACAAAAGATTATGACAATAACTATTACTAACTACATTATGTCTGTGATTTAAGAAATGTAAAAAAAAAAACCAATACAAAACGTAAAGTTCCCAAGAGAATCTGAGAGATCCCTGTCTTTATAATTATAATGTCTGAGAGTAATACAAACCCAGCGCTCTGTGTCTCTGTAATTATAAAACTATTACATTACAGTTATATTTGCTGGTTAAAAAAAAGCCCGAAAGTTGTTCATCTTTTGTCTTTTTTTCTTCTTTATACCTGTTTGTCTGACTGACAATATGTCTGTTCGTCTATCCTCTATCTCCCTCCCCCTTCTCTCTCTCTCTCTCTCTCTCTCTCTCTCTTATAATGCACCTAGTTTTACCTACTCTAAACTTTTTCCTGAAAACATTATATGGTGAAATAATAAAAATGATTTCTAACGTATAAAAAATTAAACAATCCTAGCTATAATTAATTCATTTAATTATGGTCTGGGTATTCGTTTTTTTTTAAGAGCGCTGTAGAGATAGATCGAATTGCACGCTAAATTGGCAAAGAGCATGTTATTAATCATTGTGTCTTCCACATGACGTTGATTCAACTGGTTAAGCCTTTCTCAAAACATTACTGGACTCCTAGATATGGAGCGACATAAAAGTTTACAGTAGAGATTCATAAATGATGAGCAGTTTATGTCATTTTGTTTATCATACAATTTTGTAGTTAAAATTAAAATTGTTATTATTCAAATGCCAAACGCCGGGGCTAGCTACAACCGTTGTTTCGGTAACGCTACAAGTGTCGCAAAAACAAGAACGTTTAGCAAGGGAACATTTTAAATGCGTCGTGTTGTTGTCAATAGACTTGACATCTATTATAAACATGTATTCCCATTGTAGTGAAATAAAGGTCTAACTGTCTGTTGACATTTTGAATTTCATTCCGTGTCATACAACTATTTTGATTTCTCTTCATGTTTTTTTGTCATCTTTCTCTCTCTCTCTCTCTCTCTCTCTCTCTCTCTCTCTTCCTCTCTCCTTTTCTCTCTGAACAAAATATGTAACTATGTTGCTACCTACCTACCTACCTACCAACCTACCTACCTACCTACCTTTCTTACCTATCTATCTATCTATCTATCTATCTATCTATCTATCTATCTATCTATCTATCTATCTATCTATCTATCTATCTATCTATCTATCTATCTATCTATCTATCTATCTATCTATCTATCTATCTATCTATCTATTTATCCTTTTATACACTCAACTGTCCACATATCTACTTATCTACCTACCGTTCTACCTACTTGCGTTCCGATAAATTGCTAAATTCATTAAACAGAAACATACAGGGAAAAAATCAAAGGACTGTTTAAAAGATAAATGTGAGGCAATTAGGATGAATCAGGGCACGCAAAAGTAAAAAAAAAACTGTTTTTGTTGTTGTTTGTTGAGGTTTTGACATTGAGAAGATTTGATTGCCATTGATGAAGTTAAAGAAATTTTCACTCTGTCATTGATAGAACCAGATAATTCAATTTATTTGAAAATTAACAAGGGTCAATATAAAGAATGTTTTCTATGTTTAAAAGTATTTAGCTCAGAACTTATATCAGCGACTTGTGCCTGATTCACCCCTGTTGCCTCACAAATAGCAACTAAATTGTTCATTCAAACTGAAAAACAACGGAAAAACGCTTTTCAGCCTATCGTAATACAAAATTTATAATTATGTCTAATGTATCAGTGTATGATGTATCAGTGTATGATGTAGCAGTGTATGATGTAGCAGTGTATGATGTAGCAGTGTATGATGTAGCAGTGTATGATGTAGCAGTGTATGATGTAGCAGTGTATGATGTAGCAGTGTATGATGTAGCAGTGTATGATGTAGCAGTGTATGATGTAGCAGTGTATGATGTAGCAGTGTATGATGTAGCAGTGTATGATGTAGCAGTACCTTTTCCAGCTGCGACTCGAGGTCTTTGATCTTCTCCTGCATCGCGGACTTGTCTCGGAAATGCTCCACCTCCTTGCGTCTCATTACCTGCACAGAAGGAGGGCAGGAGGGCAGGAGGGGAGGAATGAACAGGGTTGGATAGAAAGATAGGGAGGGAGAGGAGCAAAGAGAATGTAGAGAGTTAGTGGGAGAGAGAGTGAGAGAGTAAGATGGAAAGGACGGGAATCAGGGGAGAGGATACGGAGAAAGAGATAAAAACAGAGAGATATAGAGAGAAAGATCGAGAGAGGAAAAAAGAGAGATTGAAAGAAAAAGAAAAGAAATGGAGAAAGAGAGAGAGAGAGAGAGAGAGAGAGAGAAAAGAGAGAGAGAGAGAGAGAGAGAGAGAGAGAGAGAGAGAGAGAGAGAGAGAGAGAGAGAGAGAGAGAGAGAAGGACGGGAAGCAGAGGATTGGAGAAAAAAAGATCGAGAGAGGAAAAAAGAGAGATTGAAGGAAAAATAAAAGATCGAGAGAGAGAGAGAGAGAAGAAAATAAGCATTAAGAAAAATATACATATAAACACAGAGCAGACTTCATAAAAGCTAGTTATAATCTATCGTTAATGTATTGTAGATCGCTTATGTGATATACGAAACTAATAAATGAGAAAAAAATGTGTCTTTAATTTTGATTGTTGTGAAAATCGGAGTCAACTTAAACCAGGTAAGCTGACAACCAATAATTATAATATAATACCGTTTTTTTTCTAAACCACGTAATGACTATTTATTTGGCTGTACCCAATCGTTCACCACGGTAAATTGTAAATTAATTTTCAAAACATTGTATTTATACTTTGTTCAAAGTCGACAATGTTTTAAACCATATCTTTCCCTTTGTACAGTTCGGAAGCTCGCTCATTATCACCATCGTTTGTTTTGTCTAGTCTTACATTTAGCCTCTAAATTCCCTATAGCAACGTTTCTAAATGCCACTTATAAACAATCCAAAATGATAAGACCAAAAAGCCATTACTAGAATGAATTAAAAAACCAGCAAAAAACAACAGCAAACAATCTTGTATTTGCATTATACTTCAAGAGCCCTCTACTGAATGTGTATTATCATTCTTAATAAGGTGCTCTTGTTATACAAAATCTTTGCGCTACTGCTGAGCATTACTAAAGGACCCAATCTCACCTCAGCGAGCGAGAGAGAGAGGGAGAGAGAAAAGCACTCAGAGAGGCGTGTTCGAGTCAATTAGTGAGGATCATTCAGTTTGGATCAGTGAGGTCTTCTCAATATCACTGCACCGCCTGGATGTAGATCACTTAGG
>RQTK01000182.1:400356-419605 GCA_003991915.1 Elysia chlorotica
CTCGCTCTCTCTCTCTCTCCCTCTCTCTCTCTCTCTCTCTCTCTCTCTCTCTCTCTCTCTCTCTCTATCTCTCGGCGTTGCACTGTAATTGAGGAGATATGAACTGCTAGATTCGAACCGGCTGCCCCATACAGACCTCCCTGAGGGCCCTCTCTCCGGGCGTGACGCTGCTGCTGGGCGGACCCCAGGGCCGGCTGTTCCCCGCCTCACTGTCCATGTTGAAGCCGCAGCGCGCCATGAACATCATCGTGAACACCGACAGGCAGAACAGCAACAGCAGCAGCCGCGGCATCGTCTTCATCTTGACCATCAGTGGTGCTTGTCAACACCAGAGGCTTGGGACTTATTGATGCCGGGTGTTTTAATGCCCAGCGCTAGGAGCAAGGTTGATGCAGTCTAAACACTCCAAACAATGTATCCACAAACATGTTTTTGCACGAAGCATTTCTCCATTGGGGCCAAGAAAACCATCATTAGAATGAGACGAGTCTCGTAGGCGGGTTTGAAGACTGGACACTGAACACGTTATGTGCTGCCACATGCACAAATAGACAGAATACGCCCTTCTCAGCCGGTCACATTTTACTAGCACCGATCAAACCAAGATTCGAAGTTCCAACTCAGGGCTTTTCAAGCAGAACTCACGCTTTACTGTCTTAAATTCCTAGATGTTAGAATGCAGGATCCTAGTCACAAATCGAAGGTAGCATTCTACAGGTGTATACATTTAGGTCATGGCCAACCTGGGTTAGGGCAGTTGGAAAGTATCCTCATTGTAGAGTTTGAAAGTTGAAGAAGTCGTTGAATCTAAGGTGCTGTTGAAGCAAAGTCTACACGTAATAACGACATAGTGTAAACTAGTATTGTCCTTATATCTATTGAATTCTTCTGTTAAGTTAAAAAGAACAGTGAGTCATGTCTAGTCTTTACGGTATGGTTGTTTCCGGTTTCACAGCCAGAAAAAGCCTATACGCGCTTGTTGGTTATTTCTTCACCGCTTTGCATTTATTTATTAATGTTAAATAGAACAGAAATATAATTGGTGAAGAAGCAATAGAACAGTTAATCCCTTCTTTCATCTTTGTAATGACTTCACTCCTTATCACACCAGAACCTTGTATCCTATTATACCAGATTCTAAGAAATGTGTAGGTCTTAATCCTTTCCTTATTGTGTTGAGCCTTTTCTTGAGAGTTGCTAGTATCCTCAGTCGTTGAACCTGCAAAACACAAGATATAAAAAGTGTCATTTACCTAGTCCACGCTTCTAGTTTTAGATCATAGAATCTCACATAGAGTCGTGTAAGACAAGAACGGCGTTTGAGCAGTGATGCAAAAATACATGTAGTGAGTTTGACAGGAGTCAAGGGAGGCGACTCTAGCATGCAACAATGCCACAACATGTTGGATACCTGTCCTGCATCTGAACACACGAGAGGGGATAAAAGAAGAGCTGATGGGACCTGATGACGGAAACGCTAAAAGTTGAAGAAAAAGAAGAAAAGGAATGGAAATATTCATAGTCAAAGAGAGTGCTTCACGATTACGTATCTTTTTGACAGTCTAAAGATGTTTGTACCTGCTGATTGATATTGAACCTGTGAATGGTTTAATTATCGATGAAGATTGAAAAGGAAACCGATAGACTTTTTTTACTGTGAAAATATTGCAAAAAAAGTTCCATGTTCTTAAGTCCTTAAAGAAACGTACTATTCAGAAAAAGATGTTTAATCTGGCTATAACCATATGGACAGAAAGGGTTAAGATTGACGGCTATCAAGAACAGATGTGGGTAGAATGCAGTCTATACTTAGTGAGCTAATGACTTCATTGTGGCAAGATACCTGAAGCCATAACTGATCCGAACCTCAGAGATAGAGAGAGAGTGAAAATGGGAGTGAGAGAGGGATGGAGGGATAGGATAGAATTTCAGACAGACAAAGAGACAGAGAGAGAGAGAGAGAGAGAGAGAGAGAGAGAGAGAGAGCGGGAGAGAGAAAGGGAGAAAAAAAGAAACTGATAAAAGAACAGATCAATCAATAGACAGTTAAAAAAGATAGTGTGCGTGTGAGATAGGCAGAAACAGAGAAGGCAGACAGGAGAAAGAACGAGAAAATAATCTGTAAGAGAGAGAAAGAGGAAGAGAGATAGAGAGAGAAAGAGATAAAAATTAAATAGAAAGAGGAAAAGATAAATCATACCCTCATTCTCTCTATGAGAGATGATTGATTATGCGCCCTTTTCTTGCACAGAAAACTTAACACTTTGGCACACTAGAAAACTACTTTAGACGCATCCAATAAATGTAGAAATTATACTCATTGCCTATCTCCTCTCTATTACCCCATTTCTTACCTCTTTACTTGTGATTTCACATTTTAACTTTCCCTCCCATACGAATCCCTCCTCTGTCTCTATGGATGAGCCAATAGACAGCTTCCATTGCTTCAGTACGGTTATCGCTCGTCTCTCCTTCTCTTTTTGCATCTCTCCGTCTCTCTCTCTCTCTCTCTCTCTCTCTCGCTCTCTCCTTCTCTCTCCTGCCCATTTCTTCTAAGAAGACCCCCCGCGAGGAAGCTTATACTCCTGACATCTGGGCTAGTAATAACTTAATAAACATTAAGGTAACATTTCAACACCTTCTGCAACGTTGGATCACACACACACACACACACACACACACAAACACAGTGCGAGAGAAACATCCTACCAATGTTCAAAAAAGAAGGTCAGAATAGATATAAAGATCTACGCATACATGTACTGGCATGTACCTTCAAAGCCTTAAAAACTCCACAATAAAACCCCTCGAAATGCTTTAAATACAACATTGTCTTGCAGTGTCTATGTCATTTCTCAACATCAAATTTTAGAAGAGCCATCTCTAACTCCTTTAAAGAAACATACGCACTGTTATATATTTTACTTGCTCTAAATGCTTGTAGCGTCTGACACGACTGGAAGGAATACATCGTTAATGTAATTAGAGATAGGAAACATCTTTCGAGAAATAGATTAATCAGTTATCACTTGGGAAAGTTATCATGACCTGAACACTAGATTTATGCTCACACAGCGAAGTTGAGCCAAGTAGCTTAAGTTGAGGAATGTTGAATCGGGGGAAGTTAAAACATACTGTGAAACTATTTAGGGCGTAAAAAGAGTTCACATCACAGCGCTATTGGTAACGTTGCGGGAGCTAGCGTAACGCATACTCACTCTATTAATTGGAACGGTGGCGGTACGCGAATCTTCAATGTCCCGACGCACATACGTAAAATCCTCCAGTAAAACTTCTCACAATTTCACCCACTACGGTTAAAATACAACCGTCGAGTTTTGTGAAGGGGGAGATAAGAAAATATCATAAAGGAAATCCAAGAATACATCGCTCTGAAGGGCCGTGAGAATTTACTTCTTGCGGCGTGAGCGTCATAGAACTCACTTGCGCAAACTTCTGGTTGGTGTGAGCGCAAACAGAGGGAGTAGGACTGATGGGATGGGTTAGAGGTACAGAGAGAAGTGCAACAATAGGAAACAGAGGGAGTAAAACTGAGGGGATGTGTTAGAGGTACAGAGAAGAGTACAACAATAGGAAACAGAGGGAGTAGAACTGAGGGGATGGGTTAGAGGTAAAAACTACTGGTTGGTGTGAGCGCAAACGGAGGGAGTAGGACTGATGGGATGGGTTAGAGGCACAGAGAGAAGTGCAACAATAGGAATCGTCAGAAAGGCGAGTGTGAGCGCACAGGTTGAAACTGAGAGTGAAGAGGGTTGATACAGAGAGACTTGCACATTTTGTGAAAGTAAGTTGCAAAGTTAGTGAGTGTGAGACGAGAGATACGTGGAATTGAGAGAGATAGAGAGCTACATTAAATGATACAATCATAATTATATAGATATGTAGATAAATAGGTAGAGAGGTATATACACAGAGTGAGAGACTGAAAGAGACAGAGACAGAGACAGAGCGCGACAGAGAGAGAGAAAAAAAAAAGAGAGAGAGAGAGAGAGAGAGAGAGAGAGAGAGAGAGAGAGAGAGAAACAGGCAGACAGACAGACAGAGACAGAGAGATGTAAAATCTGTTCAGCATCATTACACTTTTTCTTCGATATGAGACATAATTATAAAGAATGGAAAGAAATTGAGGATTACCACAACTACCTCAAAAACTGAAGAAAAAAATATAACAGACCCTGCTTTAAGATTAAACCATACAAGAAAGTCATCGCCTTTGACTCAAATACCAATGGGTCTGTAAACTATTCATTTCGAGAATCTACATTCACATTAACTGATCTAAATAGGCCGTCGCCTCAGGTTTCCTGACTGAGATGTTTTTGTTCTTGGCTCGAATTTCTCTGTTCCAGGACTAATATAATTATCAGCACATTTTTGTGTTTGTGTGTGCGTGTATATGTGAGCGTGTGAGTGTGAGTGTGTTGTATTGAGATGTCTGTTCTTTATCTGTTCACTCCCTCATCGCAGTACTCAACCTATGTCTTCTGGCCAGGGTTCCGAAGCAAGAGCTTTGCTAGAAGACTATGAAGTGAGTACATCCTATAGTTTGGCACTGGTGACCTACTACAGGAAACATTAACACTTACACAGGCAGCGTTGCATCTTTCGCTGTACAAGCAATACAGGAATAGTGGGACAGGAAAGAAGAAGGTTGTCTGGGTGTGTTTGTGACGTACGGGAGATAGATAGATAGATAGAGAGAGAGAGAGAGAGAGAGAGAGAGAGAGAAAGAGAGAAAGACATACAGAGAAAGAGAGATGTAAAATCGGTTCGGTATGATTACACTTTTTCGTCCAAAGCAACATTTAGGTTCAGCTAATGATTCCATTGATAAGTATGGACATTTACTTCCATGTATTGCTTATTGTACACTTTATGCGATGTGCAAAAAGAAAGGATGAAAAACAATAACTTTAGGTGTGGGATACTCTATTATAATAGACAAGCAAATATGAAGACTTAAAAAGTTCCTCAAACTAGTTGATGGAAAGGTAGCTCTCTATTGTTTACTTCTATATTTCAACGAAATATGTTTACTATTCTTTTCTTCAAACAATAGAGTTAGATAATAGCATTGCAGGTATGATTTATATATATAATTTAAATTTTAAAACACATACAGAATCTTTTACACTTGACTGTATGCACTCTACATGTTACACGAAGAAGTCTGGTGTTCATTGGCTGGTTTCTGAGAGCGCTCTAGGGAAAAAACACCTTTAAGGTTGACTATTTATGGTAGAGTGTATTGAGGCTAATTATAAATATAATTTTTATGAGTATATGATACATAATTATATAGAATTAAAAGAAATTGAGGATAACCACAACTACCCCAAAAACTGAAGTAAAAAATATAACAGACCCTGCTTTAAAATTAAACCACACAAGAAAGTCATCGCTTTAGACTCAATTACCACAGGGTCTGTCAACTATTTGTTTAGAGAATGTACATTCACATTAACTAATCTAAATAGGCCATCGTCTCAGTTTTCCTGACTGAGTTGTTTTTTGTTCTTGGCTCGGGTGTCTCTGCTCCAGGACTGATATAATTATCAGCACATGTGTGTGTTTGTGTGTGTGTGTGACATCATCATCATCATCTTTATAGTTATTAGCATCACCATCATCATCGTCATTATCACGATCATCATCGTCATCATCATCTCTCTCTGTATCTCTTTCTCTCATTATTTCTCAGTGTACTTCTCTAACGCCTTTACCATTTCAATAGCGCAGCATTATATTGAATCCAAAATTATGCCATGGCGCAGCATTAAGTTTAAAAATCCACACGGAGCAGTCAGGGAATCTATTACAAAGGTTAATTTTTGTTGACATAATACACATAAATGTTCACGACATAATTATGTATTAATATAATAAAGTATAATGGTGACAGGATAATAACGGGTCGCGCCAGTTGCAGCAGAGATACCATAATAACTCGTTGACTTGGTGATACGGACCACCTATCTGGTTTCAAAATGCCAGGCGAAATGAAGCACGCCGGGCTGACAGGGATGCGGGTTTCCCTGGATTCGCATCTTCATCCCGCCCTGGTTAGTGAAATGTCAGGCGCCAGTCTGCGCAGGATATCTTACAGCTTTGTCTGAGAGAGGGAGAGAGCGAGAGAGAGAGAGAGAGAGAGAGAGAGAGAGAAAGAGAGAGGGAGAGAGAGAGACAGAGAGAGCTCAAAGAGAGACAGAGAGAGAGACAGAGACAGAGAGAGACAGAGAGAGAGGGAAAGAACAAGAGGGAGAGAAGAGGGAGGAGAGAGAGCGAGGGAGAGAGGGAGAGGGTGAGCGAGAGAGAGAGAGAGAGGGAGAGAGGGGGATAGAGAGGGAGAGAGCGAGCGAGAGAGAGAGGAGAGAGAGAGAGGGTAAAAGATCGAAAGAGACCAGGAGAGACAGGGCAGAAAATACCTGAGAGAGATGCACAAGGAAAGATCTTAAGTTCTGGAACGCATGAGAGAGAGAGAGAGAGAGTTAAGTTCTGGAACGCATGAGATAGAGAGAGAAAGAGAGGAAGAGAGAGAGAGAGAGAGGGAGAGAGAAGAGAGAGAGAGAGAGAGAGAGAGAGAGAGAGAGAAACGCAAATTTCATATTTTGTAAGTCAGCAGATTTAAAATGTAAAAAAGAAAATATTTTCCAAGGTATTTCCTGCCTGGTGGCATACTCTCTGGTGAGCTAGCTCTAAAACCAACATTTTTTGTTTCATTATAATTTATAAAACTTTATAAAACATTCAAGCTGGACAATAGTTCTCTAGCGCTTTCAACATCAACCTTTCATGAAAATTTGGATTAAGCAATTAAATATTACTCTCTCATCTTTTTCTCATTTATCAACCTCTAAATCTTCTTTACATTTCATCCCTTTACCAGAAGTAATACAATAATGAAAAAACACTCTAAGATAAATGGAACAATCTAATCTGCAACAGACATTACGACATTTACGTTAACCCAAGCAGCTAGATCTAGCTATTTCTTTTGCCTTCTAACCAAGTCTATGGTATCAGAACCTAAAATATATTGAGGTGAAATCGTAGGAAAACAGTGTGCCAACTCAGCCGTCTTTAACATGAGTGATATCTTAGCATTTCTAAACTTTGAAGCGGAGACAAGAAGATGAGATATGAGGAAAGAAGAAAGAAAGAGCAAGAGAAAAATCCAGAGAGATGGGGCCATAGAGACATAGAGAGAGGAAAAGAAAAAAAAAAGATATTGGAATGTTATTCTATGATAAGATGAGATTATCTTTCCCGACTTTTCGTGGCAAAACCGACTCGAAAAAAAAATGTAACTCGTATCAGGAATGTCTAGTGTCATCACCTAATGCTTTTTCCATTTATATTACGAGCCTTTATTACAAATTAAAAAAAACATTCGTAGTAATAGGAGTCAAAAATGTGTGATAGGGTGGAAGAAGATTTTTTTTTTTTTTGGTTTAGCTGTCTAGACAAAATAATACCTAGACACTTCAAAGAAGTCTGGCCCTCTCTCTACTCCTTCTTCTTCTTCTTCTTCTTCTTCTTCTTCTTCTTCTTCTTCTTCTTCTTCTTCTTCTTCTTCTTCTTCCTTTTTCTTTTATTCAATTATCCTTGGCCTTGGAGCGTTTTTTTCCTATCCCTCTTCTTTCTTCTTTTTTGTATCAATTACCTAAGTTCCATATTTCAAAATCAGAAACCGCAAAGCAAACAAACAAACAAACAAAACAACAAAAAACAACACAAAAACAAAACAAACAACAAGAACAACAACAAAACATTTTACCTAAAATCATGTTAACCTTATATTATAATCTTAGAAAGCTCTAAGTAAGAATTTCACGGCATGGTTTACGGTGTTACGGGAAGATAAACATTGTCTCAATAGATATAAATGATATCTCATCACCCCAGAAGAGCGGTCATAACGTTAAAACGTTAACGTTTTTCTTTCTTTCTTTCTTTTTTTTTTTCTAGCTTTCTGCATCCCTTTACTTAACACAAGTAAATGCAACAATCAAATCCAACCCTTGTTTAGAAAACCTATACAAGTATGCCATGTCTTCTTTTGGCATTCTGGCATTTTGTTTAAAGGTAGACTGATTCCCTTGACGCTCTCGGCGTAAAACAGATTAAACCTTTGCTTTGCAGTACGTACAAAAATGTATGTTGTTTATAAGTGAGATGGAAAAGATAGGGAGAGAGAAGAGATAGAGAGAGAGATAAATGGGGGCATATACACATCCAGATGTTTAAAATATCAAAGAAGAGAGACCCGAGGCACCACCTTCTGATGGCCTGACCACTGGTCAAGAACCAGACCATCTCCAACCAGGTACCAGGCATATGATCTGGGCTGAACAGACGATTAAGTGGCTCATGCCTGGATGTACCAATTTAGAAGCAGGGTATGTAATTCAAAAAAAGCTCTACAGAGTCCCTCTCGGCATTGCAAGGTTTATGTCCGTTCTAAACATCTTGAGATCGTATAGTTTTAAAAAAAGATAACCATCAGACTAGATAAACATTTCGTGATTTCTGTTGTTCACTTCACTTTGCGTGAAACCATAAAAAAATATAAATAGTCACGGGTCTGCGAAAATATGAGAAATGTGTGTTTTTTTCATGCACTAAAAGCCATTAAGTTACAAAAACTGTGTCAACGTCAATAGCAGTCTACAGCAACAATATGAACAACAACAATAAGAACAACAATAACATGTCTTTCTTTATCCAGGATGGGGGCGTTACAACCAATATTCTCTTCAATTTTTAAAGTATAATTGTGCGTGGCTGTCCTATATAATTGTATGCTTGACAAACCGGCCCATATTCAACATTGTTGCATCTACCCAGAACTCTTATTTAAACAAACAAACACAAAAAGACAACTAGAAAAAAATAAACAACAAAAAACAAAACAACCAGAATCACGTCTTTGGGGCGGACTGGAAGTGTGTAAGAGACGGGGAAATTCAAAGTAAACGTCGATCTTAGTTTGTTTATTACGGCATGTGGTAACAATTGTCAAAGAACATCTGTTAAGCTCAACTGGATGCCAGGGTAAGGAATCCCTTAGTCAAGTAGAAGGTTGAACGTTTCAGACTTCATAATTATAACCTTATTTAAAAAAATGTATTTCCGTCTATAACACGTGTATCCAACACGCAACTCTTTCAGTTTTAAAATAGCCTATCTCGTTTAAAAAATTCTATAAATCTTTAGTATTTTAGAATGAAATTGGCTATTCATCGATTAATTAACGTCTCGCTAACATGATGTTCACAGACAGTTCAAAACTCCAATGCCATCTCGACCAGTCTTATTAAAAAAAAAACTTCTCTTGAGTTCAGCATAATTATAGCTGTATATAGAAACTCAATAAAACCCTCTTCAATTCAGAAAATTGCCTGAACAGGCGTGCTCCTTCAGAAAAATGAAGTATTAAATTATGAGCATGCATTTCTCAACTTCAAACCACGTATCCCTGTCACATACATTGACATGAAGGACCAAATTGTTTAAAGCAAAGCAGGGATGATTTGCCGTTTTTTGGTAGCATCCAAACAGGTTGCGCGTCTGTCCTGGGGTACAACAGTTTTAATAAATGGTGTGTTTTCTCCTATGTCACTTGTTCTCCTTTCTAACTCTCTATGTCTCCCTTTATAATTATATAACTACGACTATCTGCGTCTCTATCTACTACCTACTCACTCACATGATAGTTCCTTTTGCCCCGTTAGTGTTTAAAAAAACTTTTTGTGTGTGTATTTGTTTCCTGCGCGTAAATAATAGCCTTTCAAAAGTTTTCCTGATTCTTTTTTGCTGCTCTCCCTATCGCCCCTTCAATCTACCTATCTCACTTTCTCTTTTTCTCCTTTTCAACCTTGACTTCGTTCCATACATCTATCACTCTACAAAATTCAGCCCTCCCTCCTCTTTCTTGCGCAGAAACCCCACAAAAAAATTATCGTAACCGCTGCAGACTAGATGAAATCTAAACACGATAATTGTTCACACGTCTTGGCCTTATGGCATCACACCTACCAAACACAAACAGACAAACGCAATCATCTGTTTGTCTGCGTCAGCATCTACACTAGCACTACCATTGCATCTTACAGACATGGTTGCACCCGACTCCAAAACAACCCACACGTTCAAGTCAACAGATCTCACTTCACAGCTTTGACATCTTCCTGGCGATTCCCGGCGAAAACTGCTCTGGAGTCAGCTACAGATGCTACCGGTTCTTGACACTATATAATAACGTATAAGACACAGGAGATGCAAGTCGTACTGCAAGCTCTGTTAAGCTTCCTATCTCATGTCTATCTCCTAATCGTGGCTGAGCTCCAAGCCACATGCGTTCCTTCCCCTGCTGATTGCTCCAAAGTTTACAGTTGCCATAGAGACAGGGTTAGTGAACTCCGGCGAGTACTCGCCCTATTTCCTTTCCAAGCACCCGACAAACGTGCACAAGTGGTATCATCTGTTACGCTAGCACCTAGCAGGCATTGGTCTGACTCTGAGCTATCTGAGTACTGCTGCTGGTGAAACTTTAAAATTGTGTGCCAGTTAACCTATAAGTGGTTTAGTTCGCTCTCTGTCTGCCTATCTGTCTCTGTCCGTCTGTCAATTTGCCTCTCTCCTCCTCCTTCCCTGTCACATATCCTTCCCCCTCTCTGTCTCCCTCTTTCTCTTCTGTCTAAATGTTGGTCCGCCTGTCTGCTTGCCTGTGCGTCTGCACATCTATCTCTGCCTCTGTCTCTGTCTTTGTCTATGTCTCTCTTTGTCTGTCTACCTGTATCCTCTCTCTCTCTCTCTCTCTCTCTCTCTCTCTCTCTCTCTCTCCTTCCTACTAGTTCTTTATCAGCATATTTTGCTTCTTCAGCAAACAGGTTTAGAAAATTGTTCATGGTGTTCCGAAGGTGTTATAAACATTGTTAATGGGGTTGCGAAAAAAAAATGTGATGCCTCATTTTTGCGCTCAATAATCAAACTTGAGCGGCTGAAAAATAGAACTGTCTATGTTGGTGTTAGGCAATAGTTTAGGGAGGGTGTTATCCTTTTGCTTTAAGTGTAATGAATGGTAATGGTAAATATATGTTGGAAAACTTATTACACACAACACGCCATTGTTTAAGACGAGCAAGTTTAAGGCGATGGGTAAAATGTGAGGTGAGTATAAATTTGTTAAATCCTTTGAAAGCATGTCCCAGTAATATAACTAACACTTCACTTAACGACTACGACATGCGATAGAAAGAATACGTAGTTGGCCTCATCATTCAGACAATGATTTATATTCCCATGCCAGTACTTGTTTATGATGCAATTATTTATGGTTGGATAAGGTCTACACAACTTGAGTCTGCCCTTTGTATTTCAGACGGCATTATAGAGAATTATTCCCTAATGGACTGATGCAAGAAAGGATAACATGTAATAAGACAAAGCAATTTAAATTGAAACAAATTCTGTTTATGGAATGCTTTATAAAATAAATTCAGACTTGGGGCCTTAAATCCATTTGGCATTTACATTGTATTTTGATCTTCTTTTTTAATCGAAATAAATGGTTTGCGATTTTTAGAATTCCAAGGAATACCGAATAGATAAGTTTCTGCTACGAACATATCAACAAAATCTGATACAGTCTGGTTAGGCCCATTACTAACATAAGCAGCTACCCTACTGGTCAATAAACAAGAAGCTACACTTTCTACGTGACTTGGAGTGCAGAGGAGCAGAAGGCGTAACGTGTAATGACCAGAGAGACTCTCCAGGTACTCACAATCACCAGGAGGCACGCGGAGATTGCGCTACTCACAAGCATTCGGCACAGCCATCGACGGCCCAGAAGCGCCAACCTTCCCACAAAGACAGCGTATTTGTATTACGTTTCTGAGAATTAGTCTGATTAATTATCTCTTTGGCAGCTGATTGGGTTGGCAGTTGTAGCGCCATCCTCCTGTGGCGAACTGCCCTCCAGATGGTCGGTTTATGGTCTCATCAGGAAGTTTGGGAAGCTGCCTTCTTGGAAAGTTGCCAGGGAATACTAATCTATAAATCTCTCTCTCTCTCTCTCTCTCTCTCTCTCTCTCTCTCTCTATCTATCTATCTATCTCTCTCTCTATCTATCTATCTATCTATCTATCTATCTATTTATCTTTCTCTCTCTCTATCTATTTCTCTTTCTGTCTGTCTCTTTCTCTCTCTCTCTCTCTCTCTCTCTCTCTCTCTCTCTCTCTCTCTCAGTGCCTTTAACATCTCCTAGGTTCCCCTGAGGGATCCTTTACGGCGACAGGGGTCCACAGAGGCAGTCGGAGACTTTTTTAGGCCAGAAGTGCCACATACTGCACGCAGAGTGCTCGCGCATCACAGGAAGCGGATGTTGAATTGCGTCACACCGGTAAGTCAGTGCAATTTATTATTGGGTCATATTCTTCTTAGAATTTGTGCACAGATTTGGAAGATTCATTTCCAGGAGTACAAGGCATTGGATTTTGTCGGATAGGTCAGCCGATAGAGTCCTCGCCCCACGAGAAGGAGATTTTAGGTTCAATTCTGGGACTTTGGCTGCCTTGCGATAAAGCTTTAGACTGGCTAGCGGCAACGTATACCAAACATGTCAGGAGTTAAGTTAAGGTGAATTGATTCCACGATATTGGCTATATTGTGGACAGGTCGCAAGACTGACGTCTAACAATTTTAAGTGCTGCCACAAACGAGACAGGGCGGCGATACCATGACTCCTGTCTCAGCCGGTCATATTAAACTGACTTCGACCCAACCAGTATCGAGCATAATCGCCAGGGCTCGATTCTGGACCTTTCGCATCGGAAGCCAATGTTCTACCACAGGGCCTCCGCGCCCCCCCAACATGTAAGGAAATTGAACCAAGAACTCTGTGACCATTTTTTGGCAATAAAACCACAGATGTTATACATGTTATGATGTCATGATATTTCAAAAGCATTGATAGAGGTTATTATCCAATAAAAAAGAGTTCAAGTTAAAATACCTTAAGGTAGCCAGGTAAACAATGGAGATAGACATGTGAAGGAAGTCGTGAATCTTCAAAAAAAAAATAACACCCACTGTCAAAACGACAACAACAACAAAAACAACAACAACAACAACAACAACAACAACAACAAACATTTTAATTGTATAGATTATGCAATAATTCAAGAAAAAAAAAGGAACAAGAAACGCCCGCTGTAGTATAAAGTGATGTTATCTATCTTTTTTTAAATTGAGCCAATATGCCTCTTCCAGCGAAATCGATGATTTCTCCAGCATTGTTTTAAGAAATTGCACGATTGGAGGAAAACAATAACAAAAAGTTTTAAAAACACCAGCAACTTTTACAGCTATTTGTTAAATTAAATCATGGCTCTAGTCAATATTATTCTCAATTCGGATTTATTTCACGGGAAAATAGTTATTTGCAGTTAAAATCTTATTAAAACGTTATAATCTAAATATGATATCACTGACTAAGACCATTGCTAGCGATGTCCTCAAATCTAACTACTATCGCTGTACTCCTATTTCTTTTCACAGTAAAAGAAACCAATCCACTTGTATTGGTTCTGTGAAATTGTGGGAATCTGTTTTTTGTGCTTTGTCTAATATTTTTGTTTACAAGTCTAATTTGGTCGGTCTGCTTTCTTCGCACGAAATTATAAGGCGTGGCGGCATTGGCTGTGATAGAAATACCCAAACAGTTTCCATCTTGACTCCAGGATTTTGATGAGAGGGTAATTTCTGAATATTTTATGTACACATAGGCGATCTGTACACAAACATAGGCGACTATTCCATAAAGAGCCCAAACAAGCTCCATGGCACGGTCAAAGCTCCAAAACATGTTCCCAGGAGGAAGTTGAGATGTTTGTATCTCAAGAGTGATCTGTCTTTACTAGCCAACTTCCGGTCTGCTCGACTAGTCGGCCCTGGCAGTCTACACAACTTCAACACTCTTCCCGCTCTCTAGACCTAGGATGCGAACTACTTGAGATAAGCACAGGCTCGTTCATAAACAATGCAATGCTGTTCTCGTCACAATTACTTCACAAGGAGTTATGCTGAGTTATGCAAATAATGGTCATCGAGCGCGAAGCATGATTAAAAAAGCAAGAAACTCTAGCCTTAACTTGGACTCGATAAAGCGGGGATTTGGTTGAAGGGCGCCAAATAGCTCAGTTGATAGTGATCTACACTGGTGAGCAGAAAGTGTGGGAACCTGATCACCATTTGACCTCTCCCCTCTGCTCCCCTGCCCCACCAGACCAACCATGTATAGAATTATTCGACAACCTTTGGCGTCTTCAACTAACCAAAGTGTAAATATAACTGTAATGTTTGGTTCGTGATACGATGTACTTGTGTGCAGAGATCAAACCCTTTCCATCTAAGTCTACCAGTTGTGAACAGTGAATTTTAAAGATGAATAATCACGAAAACTGTCTAGCTCGACTTTCATAGATCAAATATCAAATATCACTTTTTCATAAAAAAAAAAAAGCCAACATTGTTTTGGCTAACATTCTGTAACTGTGTTAACATCGCTTTGTGATGTCAATGATCACTTAAATAATTATGTTCTTGTTCCAGGCTCAGGGAATCCTAGACCAGGATTGAAAAAAGAGAATAATTTTTTTTTTACTTTGAATATTTCTCCTAAAAGATGAGTAAACTATATTTAATATTGCATTTTAAATGCGTCTGATCTGACAACGCGGATTTGTTTTGTTTAATTCTTTTGAACAAACCTGACATCTGTTTCGAAAGGAACGAAAGGGAGTTTTAACATACGGCATTCTTAAATCGAACTTTTACTACAACAAACAAACAAACAGTTTAGGAGGTAACAGAACAAGACTATTGGCGGTCCTCGATCTTTCCTCAGACAGACAAGAAAGTACTACTATGTGACACCGTGTTATTCAAACTTTTCTTTCTACACAGACATGTACACACAAACATAGGCGATCTGTACACAAACATAGGCGATCTGTACACACAAACATAGGCGACCTGTACACAAACATAGGCGATCTGTACACAGACATAGGCGATCTGTACACAGACATAGGCGATCTGTACACAAACATAGGCGATCTGTACACAATCATAGGCGATCTGTACACACAAACATAGGCGATCTGTACACAAACACAGGCGATCTGTACACACACATAGGCGATCTGTACACAAACATAGGCGATCTGTACACAAACATAGGCGATCTGTACACACAAACATAGGCGACCTGTACACACAAACATAGGCGATCTGTACACACAAACATAGGCGACCTGTACACACAAACATAGGCGACCTGCACACACAAACATAGGCGACCTGTACACAAACATAGGCGATCTGTACACAAACATAGGCGCGACCTGTACACACAAACATAGGCGATCTGTACACACAAACATAGGCGACCTGTACACACAAACATAGGCGACCTGTACACACAAACATAGGCGATCTGTACACAAACATAGGCGATCTGTACACAAACATAGGCAATCTGTACACAAACATAGGCAATCTGTACACACAAACATAGACAATCTGTACACAAACATAGGCGATCAGATCTGCACACAAACATAGGCGATCTGTACACAAACATAGGCGATCTGTACACACACACAGGCGATCTGTACACAAACATAGGCAATCTGTACACAAACATAGGCGATCAGATCTGTACACAAACATAGGCGATCTGTACACAAACATAGGCGATCAGATATGTACACAAACATAGGCGATCTGTACACAAACATAGGCAATCTGTACACAAACATAGGCGATCAGATATGTACACAAACATAGGCGATCAGATCTGTACACAAACATAGGCGATCAGATCTGTACACAAACATAGACAACCTGCACACAAACATAGGCGATTATTCCATAAAGCGCTCAAACCAGCTTCATGGCACGGTCACAGCTCCAACAACTTAATGTTCCCAGGAATAGGTTAAGATTTTTGTATCTCAAGAGTGATCTGTCTTCACTAGCCAGCTTCCGGTCTGCTCCACTGGTCAGCCCTGGCCGTCTACACAACACTCTTCCCGCTCTCTAGACCTAGGATGCGAACTACTTGAGATTAGGTCAGACTCGTTCATAAACAATGCAATGCTGTTCTCATCACAATTACTTCACAAGTATATCGTTATTCTGAGTTTTCCAAATAACGGTCATCGAGCGCGAAGCATGATTAAAAAAGCAAGAAACTTTAGCCTTAATTTGGACTCGATAAGGCGGGGATTTGGTTGAAGGGCGCCAAATAGCTCAGTTGATAGTGATCTACACTGGTGAGCAGAAGTGTGGGAACCTGATCACCATTTTGACCTCTCCCCTCCGCTCCCCTGCCCCACCAGACCAACCATGTATAGAATTATATAGAATTATTCGACAACCTTTGGGGTCTTCAACTAACAAAAGCGTCAATATAACTGTAATGTTTGGTTAGTGATACGATGTACTTATGTCCAGGGATTCAAACTCTTTCCATCTAGGTCTACGAGTTGTGAAAAGTGAGCTTCAAAGATGAACAATGACAAAAACTGTCTTGTCCAGCTTTTATAGAACAAATCTTAATATCAATTGTGACTTGTTCACACAAAAAAGCCAACACTGTCTAAGCTAACATTCTGTAATCGTGTTAACATCGCCTTGTAATGCCAATTACCACTTAAATAGGTTCTTATCCAGGCTCACAGAATCTTAGGCCGGGATTGAAAATAGCGAGTGAAGTGTTTTTTTTATTCAGATTTGTTCTCCTAAAACGAAGAGTAAGCTATATTTACTTATGCATTTTAAATGCGTCTGACAATGCGGATTTTTTGTTGTTTAATTCTTTTTAACAAAATTGACACCTGTTTCGAAAGAAACGAAAGGGAGTTTTAACATACGGCATTCTTAAATCGAACTTTTACTACAACAAACAAACAAACAGTTTAGGAGGTAACAGAACAAGACTATTGGCGGTCCTCGATCTTTCCTCAGACAGACAAGAAAGTACTACTATGTGACACCGTGTTATTCAAACTTTTCTTTCTACACAGACTGGAGATAAGAGAACGCCTCCCACTGAAAGGAAGGATTTTACTCAGTATCTCTCGAGACTCCTATTCATGTTTCCTTGTACCATTCATAACCCTCTTTTTTGACTGAGCTTATGTAAAGTTCTACACAACTTCAAACCTTTTTCGTAATGTATAAAGACGTACGGAGCAGCAGAATGGTGTTTTCGTAACAGAAAAAGTACAGAATAACTTTGAGCCGTTTATAATTATAATACTATCACTGACATAGTCATGGGTACTCTCAAACATCCACAGAATTAAGTACTTGAACACCGTTATGTCTAGAGTTCATGCACTTCCTTTTGTGTTTTATGGAAAGCGGAACTCTCTTTCTCTCTGCTTCCAAGTGGATACTTACTTCTCAAGATTCAAGTCTGACCATTTTTACGAAAGAGCAAGGACACGACACGTCTATCAAATTCTAAAAATTTACGACCCACCAGTGGCGAACACGACTTCTAGATCTGGAGACGGTACCTGGAACGTGTGATTTAAAGCTGCGCATTGCAGTACTACGACTATAGCAGTGGTGAGACGTATTATGAAAGACGCCTAGTGTTTGTAAGAAGACAAAGTCGCCGTATGGGATCCCCCAGGGGAACCTAGGAGACGTTAAACCCGGAGAGCGGGAGAGAATCCTCTCCCTCCCTCCATAGAGAATCTAAGAAGACAAACTGGTACCAGGCGGTCCCGATCGAGAGGTCGAAAATTCATTCATTTGTTCGATATTGTCACAAACTGATTGGATCGGTGTCAATATGATGTGGACTACTGAGACAGGAGTCATGGTATCCCCACACTGTCTTTGTGACAGCGCATGAAAAAGTCACACTTTAGCCTTGGAACCCGTTCATGTATACTACATAGCCTATACTGTGCTGACGTTGGACGTTAATCAACCAATTTAACTCAACTAGACAGCCAAATGAGGCGATCTAAAGGTAGAGCACTTGGCTTCTATCAGTGAGGTAGTAGGTTTGATTCCCACAAATCCCGCCTTGTTTTTTTTTTCCTCTCTACTGGTAGATGTACGTCGTAAAAACGATAGAGTGTTTACAGAAAAGAACTGTCGTAAACCGAAATAGACAGAGTGATATTTTGGACATTGTGTCTACGAAAACGCCTAAACTACATAGATGGCAATAAATTGGTATTGCTTTTTCATTTAAACAAACACAGATGGTATGCCAGTATGTTTTAACTGAAACCTTTTTGTTGGACTGTTAGGTGTTAAATCCTTAAAACGGTTTAAAACAATGAGGAAATTGTTTATGTGACTTTGCTTGTTATTCCCACTGCTGATTTCATAATAATACAGTAATGAAGACCAAAGCGTACTTCTAATGATGTCGCATCACATACAACCTACGTTTTCCTGGATAAAGAGCAAAAACTACCCCGCTCCCCAACAAAACAGAGCTAACGCATTAGATAAAGCCTTACGAAAAAAATGAAAAAAAATGACAACTGAGTGTTGGTGGATACTAATCTTTTTTATTTAAATCTTCTTCAGTCAGTCCCATTCTCAGTTTGTTGTCCCCTCTCTCCTCCGCTTCGCCAAAATTTAGTTCTCTCCGAAATGCTTACTTCATTCGTGTCAATTTATTACGCACAAAGCTAAACAAAAAACAAACAATAAACATTAAATAGTTATCAACAACAAAACCCCCCAGAAAAAACAGCTGTTTTTTTAAACCAAACACAAAATTAAATTGATAAACTTAACTCCACCTTTAAAAAAAAGAGACTAAATTGGTGCTCTAGGGGAAAAATGCGCCATTCAAAGAACTGAGGCAGAGTCACCAAAATAGCCCACATTGACAAAATGATCTAAGTGAGAGGTGATTAAAGTGACAATCCAATAAAATAAAACCTAGCGAATAATTCTGACATGTCGGACTGCCATCAAACACATGGGAAGACCATGACCGGTTTAGTACTTGTTGCTATTACTATATCTTTTGGTGGACTTCAAAATGTCATAATATTTATAACAATACTAATAGTTATAATAACGATGATAATAATGATGGTGTTGATGATGATAATAATAATAATAATAATAATAATAATAATAATAATAATAATAATAATAATAATAATAATAATAA
>RQTK01000182.1:422535-455962 GCA_003991915.1 Elysia chlorotica
GAAGAAGAAGAAGAAGAAGAAGAAGAAGAAGAAGAAGAAGAAGAAGAAGAAGAAGAAGAAGAAGAAGAAGAAGAAGAAGAAGAAGAAGATGCAGAAGATATCAAATAACACTTCAACTGCTTTTCTAATCAGATCGTATCAGAGTTTATCGTAGCGACCACTGAGTTGTGGTGTTTCCATTACTCTATCCCTTCCACAAGATGCGGCACCGCCCCCTAATCTTTGCTCACCCACAAATTGAGAGACACTTACCTTAAATTTTCATTTTATTTCCACACTGCCTTCAACAGTTCCGATTTCATTGTCTGTTGGAACTATTATTGGTCTTCACGAATCAGATCCCGAATAGCCAAGACAGTTAGGATGATAGTTTCCACATTCTCGAAATCAATCGAATTCTTGGACTTGTAATCTATCGGCCTGAAAGTTTCCAAACATTCGCAAAATCTGCAAGTCAGTAAATCCATTTCGTGTGTGCTAAGTTTAACGACTAGCTACGTATTTATAGAACTACAAGAGTAGAAACTTTTGAAACACAAAGTTCAGAGTTTGCTCTTCTCACTGCCATCACTGATGTGAGAATGGAAGCAACCTGGAGCCTCCACTTGATGAGTGTGTGTATCTCTCTCTCTCTCTCTCTCTCTCTCTCTCTCTCTCTCTCTCTCTCTCAGCATCAGCACTGAGCAGGCCTGGTTCCTGTCTTTCCTCACTTCGTTCAGGGAAAACCCGTTTGTGCGTGAGTGGAGTAGTGAGAGGGATCAGCTGGCGTGCAAAGTTTCTAGATGAGTACCAGAGGACCCCCTCCCCCGCACCACCATCAGCTCCCATACTTCACCCCGCATTCCTCCTGTTTGCTTCACAAACCGTAACATTAACGTAGGTCTAGACCTAGTTTAATTTATCAGATCTGTAGACTAGCGTTTATCTTCTAGTCCTACATCTTATAAATCCGCGGCCAAGGTTGTTGATGTGCCTCCAACTATTATAAAATCTAGATCTAGATGTAGGTCTATTCTCACCAAGTCGCCCTGAGTAATCTCTCTCACTGACTCTCGGCCTCACCCCCGCTTGAATCTTATCTTTGCCTAAGGAGAGTTAATTGGTCCAGTAGTCTTGCGCTTCTGTGTGAGCGTTGGGCGCCCGTGTGGCTAGATAAGCTACTGGTGCATGCACGGTATAACCCCAGGGTTCCACCGTGTCAATACAGTTTTGTGAGAGGTGGAACATATCAAAATAAGGGAAACTTAGTCCTATATTTGATTTATGATAGAAAAAGATAATAAAAAATAGAAAAGTAATCAACCAACCTTCCAACCAACTGAATAACCAATCAAACAATCAAACAAACAACCAAGCAACCAATCAATTAACTAATCAACCAACCAAACAAAACAAATATTATTCTTGGAATATGGTAAAGGGCCAAGGTTATTGGCATCCTAGAAATCTAATTACAGGCAGAATGTACAAAATAGATATCATCATCATCATCAGGTGCCCTGCGTCATGGCGTTGGCGATCATGCCCTTCCACACTCGTCTGTCTTTGGTAGCTGAAATCATAGTGTTTGAGCTTTCCATGCCCATCCATGACGTCAGACTGTCAAGCAGTTTCTCTCGCTGTCTTCCTCTTCCTCTTTTACCATCTAGTTTTCCTATTGTTATAAGGTTTTCTAATCCCTCCCTTCTTATTACATGGCCAACAAAGGATGCTTGACGCTTTCTTATTCTATTAAGCATTGATCTTGATTGACCTGCTTTTTCCATCACTTGTTTGTTGGTCATTTTCGCTGTCCATGGTACTCTTAGCATACGTCTCCAAAACCACATCTATGTTGCATCTATGTGCAGAATATCATAAACTCATTCTGAACCAATTTTGTTCCATTTCCCTCTGCCATATGATACCCCCCCCCCCACACACACACACACAAACACACACTTTCCCTCTTTTCCTTGGGCCATCACATTGAAATTTTAAAAAGGATAACAAACCGTTTGTTACTTTGTACAGTAACCTGTCCTTACTAGGTTTAACTTGAGGGTATGATGGTTTTTGTTTCGGCTTTTGTTGTTCTTCTTTTTTTAGTACCAGGTACTAAAAATAAGCTTAGTCTGAGCTGAAACTACCAGAGTATTAGTGTTGAGGCCATACAAATTTTAATTTCTATTATTTTTTACAATGCCGATGTCTAAATAAGATTTGAATATTTGCTTTGACTAGATAGAAGTAGCACTAATATAAAGGTACATTTTGGCGGTAAATCCTATTTTTAACTTATGGCAAGCCGCGGGCTAAAATGGATTTTATGAAGGGTAACAAACTATTATAAAAGGGGCAAAGAAGTCTCTCTCTCTCTCTCTCTCTCTCTCTCTCTCTCTCTCTCTCTCCCACTCACACTCTTGTTGCTTTTATCTAGTTGGCACACACTCTCAGCTTCTCTATTTCCCTGCCAATGCCCCTACTTTGTGCTGTAAGGACACCTCATTGCGCTCGACATGACGTCTACCAACAGACACCAAGATGTGCAACAATTTAGCGTATCCACATGTTTTGCTACTCCGCACAGATTCTCAGATGCGAGCCAGAAGACCCACATGTCACAGAGCTCCAACTGCTGTTTATTTTATGTAGGTCTACCATGAAAAATGACCTCCAAAGTAAGAAGAAATCCACCATATTACCCAGTTATCTAATGCAATGAAGATTTTGTCTGAAAACATTTACCACGCATTTTTGGAATACTTGCTGTGATCAAAACCATAATCTCTCCATTAAAAGTCGCACACTCTGCCAATGTGCCATCCCTTCCTCCTTGAATAATACTAAGTGTTTAAGTTTCGCGATATTTATAGCATGACGCTTGAGTCGTAGCTTTGTGACTCTACTTGCTTGAACCAATCAATACTTTATAATTTATACCAAGCACATTTCCTTCTATAAACATTGTTTTAATACCTTGCTTCATCCATTACTCTAAAGTGCAAAAAAAAAGCTTCATAATTAATAAGACACTGTATACCTCGTTTTTGAAAGAGGTTGCTAAACATGACGAACCGTCAATCCACAGGCACCAAGTTATGGGTCAAGAACCCTCACACGCCAAGCTCCTAAGCAGAGATTCATGGAAGACTCACAGGGCTCCGTAACACTATTACACTGTTGTTTATTTCATTTAGTCTACCATGATTATTGTTTTGGTTTCCATAGTAAGGAGAAAAACATATTATGGCCTTTGAATTATTCGTTTATTTAATGCCACGAAGATTCTGTCTGACAATACTTACTTTAGGAATTACTTGCTGATATAGTCTTTCAATAGTACAATCGCTTCATATTTGAAAGTTTTTTGTTTTGTTTTTGTTTAATAGCGTACTACACGACAAGTGAATATTGTCGTCATTTTGCATAGTAAACACACAGTCGAATGAAGTGACTCAACCAGCCAATGGTAGAACGCGCGGCTTATGTTCGGGAGGTACCCGATTCGATTCCCAGGCGGACCAGCCACCATGTTGCCTAGTGCTAGAGTCGTTAGTATGAAGAGCCGGAATGGGGCAGAAATCTTGGTATCCGTGCTTCTTCATCTTCTTCTTCTCCTTTTTTTTTTCTTCTTCTTCTTCTTCTTCTTCTTTTATCCCTTGGGAACACCATTACGAAAGGCGAAGACAAAGGTGTGGTTAAAGATAGTTATACAAAACCTTAAAGTTGCATTATGATTATTTTATTAAAAAAAAAAGAAAGAAAACGTTGAATAAAGCTACGCCTTAAGAGTCAGGCTATAAATGTCCCGAAACGTAACAAATATTATTCAAGGAGGAAGAGGTGGCCCACTGGTAGAGCGTGCGACTTCTAGTGGAGAGGTTATGGGTTTGATCACCGAAAATACCGCCTTGTTCTCG
Organism: Elysia chlorotica; assembly: GCA_003991915.1. Taxonomy (NCBI): domain Eukaryota; kingdom Metazoa; phylum Mollusca; class Gastropoda; family Plakobranchidae; genus Elysia; species Elysia chlorotica. The sequence goes on from RQTK01000182.1 coordinate 426,438, forward strand.
ACTGGTTGGGTCAGTATCAGTGCACATGTATAATGTGCTTGGTCAAGTCTTGGGTATCCAGTTATCTGGATTACTGTCGCTGTATATGATTCAGCTTGAGAATCTAGGATTCTAGTAGAGATATATACAATAGGGGGGTTGCTCCGGTGCTCACCTCTTTCTCACAAAAGTCACGTGATGCTTGTAAGTGGGCTCGTGCAAGAAGGTATATTAAAATAGGTCTATGCTGTTGTCCAATCAACAAATTGTTTACACACAAAAATCACAAAAAAAGGTCATCCACGTCATACCTAAAAGTATCCTTCAGTAATAATGGAGGAGTTGCGATATAGAGAGAGATAGGCAGAAAAACTGAAAAATGAACTGACGAAATAAACAAGGACAAAAGAAGGAGCTAGATATAGAGTGGAAATGGAGATAGATGGGGGCTAAAAATAGGGAATGTATGAGGCATATAATTATATATATGTATTTGTTTAGATTCGTTTATTCTTTTATGTTTTTTTCTGTACATGCACGTAGACAGCATTTCTTTTCTTTTGTTTATATAAAGCACCGATATAAACACTTCAAAAATAATGTCAGTAAAAACCAAATATTGTTTATAAATATATGAGAGATAGGAAGAATACGCTTGTAAATGTGCAAGAGAGAGAGAGAGAGAGAGAGAGAGAGAGAGAGAGAGAGAGAGAGAGAGAGAGAGAGAGAGAGAGAGAGAGAGAGACAGAGAGAGAGAGGTATAAAATTAATATATAAATACATTGTTTAATGTAAGTTTTCGTACGATTACACTAGTTATCCACAATTCCTGAGCGTCGGCATTTAAAAAGCAGACAAAATAACCCTCTGTCTAGGGGATTGCGCAATATAATTAACTGATGTATCATCCCAGTCTAAGCTTCATCAAGTGTCTAATTATTCGCTCATCGCCGAATGTCCGTCTGTGGGAACTAACAACCCTCTGATCTGTAAAAGAGACCGAAACTCGAGGGATGGTCAGTTTTAGCCTACATGTAGAGGAACTCATACAAGTGGAACACTTAGCAGCTTTCCTTTGGCTATTAAGTCTTATGTACGATGGGAACAAGAGGAAGAAGGGCAGTCATTGTTTTGACCTTTAATAAGAACCGGAAAGGCTTGGTAAATTGTTGGAAATAAATGGTATTTTATGAAGAGAAAACACAAGGAGATGCGCGAGCACAAAAAGAGGCTTGTTTATGCAATTGGTAAATACATTCTGATCAAATACAAAAAGCTAATCACTCTTGAGCGGTGTTTTAACTAACATATCACTACATAATTATATATTACATAGGATCCGCTTTCTCCGATTGTAGTCAAATTATTGCAATTAGGCTTTGATAGGTTAGTGAAAGTCAGAGAGACATGACTTGTGTCGTAATTAACTACCAATCTTTGGTTCATATTTAATAGATCACAAAATGTACAGTTTCTATGTCTCTCTCTTTCTTACAGTAAGTTTTAATTTCTACGAAAAAAATTACAAATTTTAATAAAGTTTACTGTAAAAGGTTGCATGAACTTTGTAAATGTATGTTTAGTTGTTCACACTTTAATTACTACTAATAGTAGTGGTGGTCGTGGTGGTGGTGGTGGTGGTGGTGGTGGTGGTAGTAGTAGTAGCAGTAGTAGTAGTAGTAGTAGTAGTAGTAGTAGTAGTAGTAGTAGTAGTAGTAGTAGTAGTAGTAGTAGTAGTAGTAGTAGTAGTAGTAGTAGTAAATTCTGTCTGACAATACTTACTTTAGGAATTAGACTACTTTCTGACAGTTTGTCTTAACGCGCAATCAAGACGTTACAAAGTTTTCTTTGCAAACAATATTAACATGATGCCTTCAATACGTCTAAAGTGGAAGAATGAGGCTTTTCAATAGTACAATCGCTTCATATTTGAAAGTTTTTTGTTTTGTTTTTGTTTAATAGCGTACTACACGACAAGTGAATATTGTCGTCATTTTGCATAGTAAACACACAGTCGAATGAAGTGACTCAACCATATATTATAGAGTTGAAAAAGGAGATGGGGGGCTAAAAATAGGGAAATATATGAGGTATATAAAACTATATATGTTTCGTTTCGTTCGTTCTTTGTTGTGTTGTTTAATAGATGTTTCCTCTGTGCATGCACGTAGACAGGATCTTTTCTTTTCTTTGATATAAAACACTGGTGTTTAAACTTCAATATTAATGTAAGTAAAAATCAATTATTCTTTACTTATATAATTATATAATATTAAATTAAAACGTATTGTAAGAAAGAGAGAGAGAGAGAGAGAGAGAGAGAGAGAGAGAGAGAGAGAGAGAGAGAGAGAGAGAGAGAGAGAGAGAGAGACAGAGACAGAGACAGCGAGACAGAGAGAGATAAAAAGAGATAGATATGAATATAAACAAATACATTGTTTAATGTAAGTTTTCGTACGATTACACTAGTTATCCACAATTCCTGAGCGTCGGCATTAAAAGGAGACCAAATAACCGCTAAAACCTCCTTTCTCCGGCGGATTACTCAATACAATTAAATGTTGTACCAGTCAAGGCATCAAGTGTCTGATTATTCACTCATTGCCGAATGTCCGTCTGTGGGAACTAAAACCCTCTGACCCTCTGATCTGCCAAAGAGACCGAAACTCGAGGGATGGTCAGTTTTAGCCTACATGTAGAGGAACTCATACAAGTGGAACACTTAGCAGCTTTCCTTTGGCTATTAAGTCTTATGTACGATGGGAACAAGAGGAAGAAGGGCAGTCATTGTTTTGACCTTTAATAAGAACCGGAAAGGCTTGGTAAATTGTTGGAAATAAATGGTATTTTATGAAGAGAAAACACAAGGAGATGCGCGAGCACAAAAAGAGACTTGTTTTGTTGTGCAATATGATGATGATGACGATGATGATCAAATACAAAAAGCTTATTACTCTTAAGCGGTGTTTTAACTAACATATCACGGCAGAGGAGCTGTTTACTCCGATTGCAGTCATTGTGTTTCCAATTAGGATATGATAGGTTAGTTGAAGTCAGAGTGATCTGTGTCGTCATTAACTACCAATATTTGGTTTATATTTCATTGATCACAAGAGGTACAGTTTCTATGTCTCTCTCTTTCTTACAGTAAGTTTTAATTTATACGAAATTATTTAAAAATTTTAATAAAGTTTACTGTAAAAGGTTGCATGAACTTTGTAAATGTATGTTTAGTTGTTCACACTTTAACAAGTAGTAGTAGTAGTAGTAGTAGTAGTAGTAGTAGTAGTAGTAGTAGTAGTAGTAGTAGTAGTAGTAGTAGTAGTAGTAGTAGTAGTAGTAGTAGTAGTAGTAGTAGTCCAAAATTGTATGGATTTTTCAAAATTATATACTTGTAATTTTTTAAATAAAAAACCGAATTGACACAAATTAAAAAAAACAATAGCAAACAAACAAATGAGTCTCAATCAGGATGAAGTACATAAAATAATATTTATATAAAATTTTTAATAATTGTAGTTATTTTCCAAGATAACTCAAACGAACATTTTTAAAACAAATAATAATCATTGCACTTTTAAGCAAACTAAAACAATGAATAGACAACGTACGATCAATATTGATCTCCAACAAAAACATAACTTTGCTTATGGACTTTTTTTTTTTTTTTTACAAGGAAATACATGTAATCTGTAACTTAATGTCAGAAATGAGGTTCACTATATAATTTAAAACAAAACGGATTTTCTTTAACATAACATGTAAAAGTTTCAAGGCAAAATCTTTAGACACAAGATAGCTTAAATATGTTATTTAGTCACAAAGTAGAAAATGTTCAAGTTCTTGTAAAATGTAAAAATCAAGATACAATGCATCATTTTAACTTTAAAAATCAATGAGGACAAAGCCATTTAGATCTAGTAGCTTACTTCATGAAAAAAGGAATCCCCTTGAGCTAAATAAACTTCTTAAGTTTTGTCCTAAGTTCCTATTTAACAGTGACTGTCAAGTAAAACATGAGGGGAATAGTGCCAAGAAAAACGTTTATACAAAGCCATGATTTACTCTTAATTAATTCCAATAAAAATACTGCAGCATTTAAAAAAACATAATTTATAGTTTCTATATTGTCCTGTTAAAATAATGGCAAGAACTGGTTGGCTTTCACTTGTTTGAGGTACAACTTTCTTACAACTGAGCTGAAAAGATGATCAAGAGACTTAATTAAACCTGAACACTTAACATTAAAACTTTAAGAAAATTACCAATTACATGCCTCTTCAAAGCTAGCATTATTAGCATTATTATTATTATTATTATTATTATTATTATTATTATTATTATTATTATTATTAATATAATTATAATAATATTATGATCTTTACTGTTATAATCATGGTGAGTATCATAATTTATATGAATCATGAGTATGGTTCTCCTTCTTCTTCTTCTTCTTCTTCTTCTTCTTCTTCTTCTTCTTCTTCTTCTTCTTCTTCTTCTTCTTCTTCTTCTTCTTCTTCTTCTTCTTCTTCTTCTTCTTCTTCTTCTTCTTCTTTTTCTTCTTTTCCTATTTTTTCTGGTGTTTTTAATGCTGTTATCATGTCATGCAAACCATTACTGCTTACACAAAAGCCATTTTTCCCCAGTAGTTGACTAGCATCATCAAAAGTAATAAAAATAATGAGCAGGTTAAATAAAAAAGGAAAAGCACATTTGTTGGCATTACCAATAGAAAACCTCTGGCAACGTCAACATTTTTGCTGGCAAAGTAACAGTACAGTTATCAGCTGCATGTAAACAAACAAAATTAAAACAATTTAATGATTAATAACAAAAAATAATGGATATCTTGAAACAATATTTTGGCAACTTGAAACTAGACAATTAAAAACTGATTGCAAAATTGCATTTTTACAATGTAACCAGTAAATAATATAAGTGCAGGCTAGCCTGTTTGTTCGAAAAAAAAAATAATTTAGTTTGATACTGTTATAGTTTTTAAATCTTGTTAACACTCTCAAGTAATGATAAGCTTGAATATACATAATGGCGAGGTAAGTAGAGAAAAAGCATTTCTTTCAACGTGGAAAAAAAAGCCCCATATAAAAGTAAACGACAATTTGTAAGAGAAGGAGGAGTTTTCTTCATAAGTCACAAGGCTACAAGATATGTAGAGCGATAAAAGGGTATAAAAAAGAAACATAACTTCTTAATTCTAAAATTAGCTACAAAAGATTTATAGAAGCAGGAAAACAGAAAAATGTATGTACCAAATGAAAAATTTGAATATTAAGCTTTGTACCCCTTGGATATAGAGGGTCTCATATTTCTGATTTTGTACTGATTTCAAGCTATTTTATAATTCAATAGGTTTGGCAATTTGAAAGAATAGATTAAATATGTCCACGACACAATACAATATATAGAACAATAAAATGTAAAAAGGGTGTACAAGTTAATTACCGGATAAATCTGAAGAATATTATGCATGATTGAATACCTCAAGCCAAAGACTGAGCAACTGAAAACAGAAAGAACATAACTTGTGCTGATCGAGTATTGTCTTCAGCCATGGACTACAAATCAAAGTCTAGAAACAGCAAATGAGCAAGAACTGTTGTACTAATTGTTTAGATTAATTATCAATGGTATGATTTGTAAAATATTGCATTAATTGCACCAATCTTACAAACAAAATATGATATGGATGGACACTATCAAGACCTAAAGAAAAAAACAAACTTGGGCAATTCAAGACGGCATCAACTTGAGCAAAACTTTATCAAATAGAAAAAAAAAAATGGATTCCTATTCCTCCTGTGGGGAAAAAAACAAAACAAAAAGAAAAAATTATGTATACAGCCTCAAGACCGGTCACATATTGCATAAATGAACACTAAGATCATCATTATGCTTCTAAGAATGCGTCATTTCACAAGCGAAAGAGCAAAAAAGAAATGATGTGACAATTGATGGCACTTACAACATACACACACAGTGTGTATAGTTATATGTACAACACTAAGTTCCTATTCTTTAAAAAATAGCATATGGTAACAAAACAAAGTAATACAAATAAACCAGGAAATAGAGGTAAATATCCTTTGAATTCTGTAATTATCAACAAGATCAACAGTCAGCAATCACAAAATTGTACGTAAAATACAAAAAAAAACAACAACAACCAGCCAACCCAAACACATCTTGTTTTGAATATCTCATTATCAAAATTGATTGAAGCAAATGGCTAAAAGTTAGGAAAAGGATAAATTTCCATTCCATGAAACTTTTATATCAGAACAGATTTAATTCCAACATCTGCCTGAATTAAAGTGAAAGGGTAGACTTAATTAAGCCAATTCAATTAGTACCTTGGATCTGAATAATACATGCTTAACACATATTCATGTATTTCTGATTCTTGAATCAATTTTCCAGCATTGGTAATTATGATTCATTTACCTCTCAACCTTATCTTAAATGTAGCATTTTTGTGTGTTCCTCAAGGAAAATTACTTACAATGCTCTACAATTCAACACATGCAAAACTACGTAACAGTATAAAAATATAAATACTTCCTTGAGCTTCCATAGCAGCAACCATAAAAAAAAAAAATGAAACCTGATTTACATCCACTAAAATATGTATACATTTTATATAAGATCAAAAGCCAATAACATTTAGTTGAGGAAAACAAAAATCAAAAGCTGATAAAACTTTGTCAAGTGAAAACAATAAAAAAAAAAAAATTACATATATATTTAAGGAAAAAGGTGCTTGATACAGAGTAGCCAATAATATATTTACTTGGCTGAAATGCCTGCTTTCACAATATACAAGTTTTGTTGTTGATGCTATATTGATCAATACATTCAATCACAGATCTTGATAACATATTTTTGACAATAGTCCTGATTACAGAGCATTTAACCACATTCTATCATTAGTCAACATATGCCATCAATCACCAACCAAAATAAAAAAGAAAGATAAAAACCCATCTGTTTTTGTAAAGTAAATGTGATAATACCTTTTAAATTTTGAGACAGATTGATGTAATAATAATTTAAATAAAAATAATAATAATAATAATAATAATAATAATAATAATAATAATAATAACAGTGCAAAAAACAAACGAAACAAAACTAAAGTGATAAATAACAACCACAAATGGAAAAAATACACTTGATAATAATGCTAAAAAGATATAAGACTTCTATACAATAAACGTGAATTATTTTTTCGTTCTAATAAAAAAAAGTTATTTAAAAACATCAACAAGCAAAAATTAAAAACACAAAGCTCCCAAAAAACAACAACAAAAAAAACCTCAACTGAAAGAACTAAAATGAGCAATAAAAATAAACTTCAAAATGGCAAAATTTAAATCAAAATGATCACAGATTACAAAGTTTGGGTGCAAATTTACATGGTCCAGATGTTTATTGTAATTTTTACTTGTACAAAGCAATAGGATTTATAAAAATTAATTTGATAATTACCAGACAAAGTGGGAGTAGTGGTACAAATTATTAACAAGGGAAACATTTATATATAGATATAGATATATAATTATCTCATTAGAAAAATTATTAAAATTTTCGCCAAAATATGCACATATCAAGAAAAGCTATTTTAGTATAAATTTCAGAATATAAAGGCACCATTTAAAAACTTTCAACGTAGGACCACAGATAGGTGTAAAGCAACTTAAACACTAAAAAGTTACAAACTACGTTTTGAGTCAAACAGCACTATATAGCCGAAATTATATATAAATATATAGGCCTGCTTGCTTCTTGTAATCTTTTTTTATCAACCCCAACTCCCCACCCCAAACTCTTTTCCATAAAAAATTGTATTTAGCTACTGGGTTTATCTGATGTGGGAGAATTTTTTTTTAATTCCATTAATGCAAGAGAAAAAATTGTTAAAGGTTATATATGTAATTTCATTTAAATAAAAAAATATGCAGTCATGTATCTTTTTTCTTATGCAATAAATTGGAAAAAAAAGTCAATTGAATGCCCCTAAAATGAATTCACATCCAAAAAAAATTATATTAAAAAAAATTGTATCCCATCAAACGCTTTACTGATTTGAAAATTGTACATGGTTGCAAAGTTTTTGCAAAACAAAATATGATTGCAGATTCCTCACAAAAATATAGTTTTGTACTACAATTATACTCTCCATTTAAATCAAAAAATGTATATCGTGTATTAACTTTAAGCCTTGTCCCCTATGTAACAGTCACAATAACGCATCTTAACAAAGGTAACATTTGATTGCAGGACAACCAACTCGTGTCATGTGACAACTAGCCCATGTCATGTAACAACTAATTCATGTCATGGACAACTAGCTTATGTCATGTGAGAACTAACCCATGTCATGAGTCATGTAACCCTAAAATATTTCTGCAAATCTAAAAATACCAAAAAATTTAGCTGCACACATTTTTGATTTCCAGTCTAAAAAAAAATTTCTTCTATTATTTATTAAAATTGTGATTACACAAGAATTTCCCTGAGTCATTCTTTTTGTTGTAGGATCTTAAAAGTCCTAGACGCTGGGTATTATCAACAATATTTCGGTGAGTAAACATTTTATACACATGGTGTACACAGTGACATACACACAGAAGAGTATACATTTTTGTTGATTATAAAGGGAGGACACAGAGAGGTTGAGGGAGATCAAAAAAGACCTTGGGGAAAAAATGAAAAAGGTCTTTTCAATGTGACGGCACTGTGAACATCAGCTGGCACAGAGAAGTGGAATGGTCATGGCACTCTGAACATCAGCTGACACAGAAAAGTGGAATGGTCTTTAACAATTTCCTCATTTGTCGGTTGGGTCAGAGACCATTGAGGGAGGGAGCCATAAAGTTTTTATAATTATTTGTATTGTTCTGTCAGTAGTACATTAAAGCAAAATAAAAACAATGTACTTCTAAATCAAATTATATTTATTGAGTCTATTTGTGTGCTTTTAAATTGGGTAGAGAGAATTAATACATTTTGTAGCTAAGCTGGAACAAAATGAAGGTAATTGTCAAGGACAGGCTGATGTTCAAGGCTTTATAAGGACTGATGTGTGAACTTTCTTTGGAATCCATTGGAAACATGGTTGACTCTAGTTTTACATGTGATGCAGTAAGCCACACCAGCTTCTTTGAACTTACGGTAGTAATCAGATAAGAAATCCCCATATATTTGTGACTTTCCCGTCTAGTTCCAACCAATGCCAATCTAATTCGCTTTTCACCCCTTTATCAATTTCTTTAATGTCCAGTGGACCATGTTATAACAAAATTCCATTACGGACCAAACTTATTTCTAGATTCTAATCACTAACTCATGAAAGTCTAGAAACAGATCTAGATCTAGAAATTTATCTTGTCTAGATTTACAGAAAGTCCTTAGATCTAGACACCCCTAGTTTCGACCTTGCCCAATTATGTGTGGTTGTACTTTGAATCACACAAAATTAAGCCAACTGCAGTCTCTGATCGAAATAAGTTTTCCTATAAAAGCCGATATTCTGAACACAAATCGAATGGCCTGATATTGTTACTTTGTTCGAGAATAACGAATGTTCAGCGATGTTCGTACTTTTCCCGATTCGCTTATTTCGTTAAAATGTTTTTACACTTTTCATAGGTCATTGCACCGCAGCGCACTGACTGACGGAGAACTCTGAGGGAACTTGAAACAGTGATTTTTTTTACGGAACTTTTACGGACATTTAAAAAAAAAAAGGAATTCCGTAAATTTACGGAAAATTGGTATAACTGCGACATAGCACTGTGGATGGTGATGTCTAATTTTTTTGGGTACATCAAAAGTCTATTTCCACCTTTCAAGCAATTTTGTTTCAGTAAAAAAAATCAAGAAGAAAGATATGACATCCTTCAGTTGGAAAAGCAAGCTCAATAATGTTTTAAGTGATTTAGTAAAAAGCACCGCCATAGACAAAAGATGTATTCATATTCAAAGTATTACAATATTCTATCATGACAACATGGACAGGTTGACAACGATTTGGTATTATAACTGAATAAAAAAAAAGATATTGTTTTTATTTTGACGTGGCTTTGAAGATAAACTCTAACTTCTAAAGCAAATTAATGAATGGTGATGGTATAATTATGATGGTAATATACTTTTGGTTATTCAAAAGGGAATACTTTACATTTCTAGAACCAGAAAAAATTAAGATGACCAAAGAAGCTGTACATTTTCTGTTGAAACCCCTGAGTGTACACTTTAAATTCAGTTAAAAATTGCATTCCGTCATTTCGCTTACATGTTGACATATCTTAGAAGTATGCCATTTTGAATCAGCATATCTATTTTTCTGTTATATCAGTATCTATATCATGGTGAAGTTAAAATGTTATAATTAAAATGTGCAGATTTTTTTTTTAATAGACTAATGAAAAAAACTGGTAGTATTTGTACTACTAACACAAAAGTAAATTGTTGTTTTCTTAATTGTCTTAACACTACACACACAAAATGAGAAATGCCATTCTATTACCTCTGTGACCATATATATATAATTATATATGTACATGTATAAATATTTTATTGCTATTTTAAGAGCACCCTCTATAATCAACAGGCTGCGAACTCCATTCCTTCTAGCGAAACGGTCTCCTGCGTCTTGGGCTTCTTGCAGCAACAGCAGCAGGTAGCGCACAGCTTATTGAACATGTCTCCACACGGCATGAGCAGCATGATCAACCCTCCGCAGACACACAGCACCCCCGCCAGCACGATGCCAGACTCAAAGCCCCCAGTAGTCTCCTTCAGGATGCCTGAAATAATAACAACAAGAACAATAATAATAATAATAATAATAATAGTAATAATAATAATAGTAATAATAATAAATGATGATGATGATGATGACGATGATGATGATGATGATGATGATGATGATGATGATGATGATGATGATGATGATGATAATAATAACTTTAAGGTTTTGCTCCATGTGCTTGGGTTGGGAAGATTTTAAAGTAGCAAAAAAAAGCACACTGAACTATCTTTACAATTTTTTTAAGTGCATGAGGGAAAGAAGCAAAAAGAAATTAATAAATTAATAATTTTAAAACTGTTTTTTTCAAAAGCTTGAATGGGGCTCTGAAAACATAGACTATGAATCTGACCAACAACAAATATTTTAAGTTCTTTTTTTAAATGCCATAGCCTTTAAGTAAGACAAGAAGCAGGGAACTGCTCAAAAATTTTCCTCTCTCTCTCCGTGTCTTCTTGCCAGTAACATAACAATTAGAAGTGAACCACATTTTTGCAATTGACATCAACATTTTGCTCTCTAATATTCCTCAGAATGCTACTTAATCCACTTTCATAATGAAGAAGAAATCATGGTCCCCTAGTAAAAAAAAATATCAAAATTGCCATAACACTTTCTCATTAACCATATAAATAAATAACAATCTCATTAACCATAAAAATAAAAAATAAACAAAAACAAAACTTGAACTTTCTCACTTTCAACCTTTTAAGGACAAATAGAGACTAAAGCACATGTCCGTCGGGTTTTCTAGTTGTTCACCTTTGACATACAATAAGGGTCAGTGCTATAACTGGAAAGTAATGCTCACTAGGAATTTACTTCTGATTTGGTGGGTTAAAAACCCTTACATCTTGATAGCATCAACTTATACAATGTCCACCCTAGTCTACTTTATTACTCACCTGCCAGAGGAGGACCTATGAAGGTACCGATACCAAAAACCCTTACATGTTGATAGCATCAACTTATACAATGCCCACCCTAGTCTACTTTAGCACTCACCTGCCAGAGGAGGACCTATGAAGGTACCGATACCAAAAACCCTTACATGTTGATAGCATCAACTTATACAATGTCCACCCTAGTCTACTTTAGCACTCACCTGCCAGGGGAGGACCTATGAAGGTGCCGATACCAAAAACCCTTACATCTTGATAGCATCAACTTATACAATGTCCACCATAGTCTAGCACTCACCTGCCAGAGGAGGACCTATGAAGGTGCCGATACCATTCGACAACATCAGGTAGCCCAGACCGTTGCTGAGACTCTCTACTCCGATGAGATCTGTGAGCACGATGATGAGAAGGCCCAGGATGATGCCAAAGGCCAGGCCTGACACCAGCAGGCATATCAGGTACAGGTCGCGATGACCCATCGAGGGGAACGCTATGAGGACACAGCCCATGAAAATGTTGGCCAAAGTGTACAACACCTGGCGATTGACCCAGGAAACGTTTCCCAGAATACCTCCAAGCACGCCACCAACAAAACAGCCAAACCCAAATGCGCCCAGGAGAATGGCTGCTTCCATCGAGGTAAGGCCTTGGCTGCGGAGGTATTCTGGGGCAAAGGAACTGACTATAGAGCATGCTGCATTCCACATGATGTTGCTGAGAAAGTAGATGTTGAAACCGTAGTGTGTGAAGATATAGACATGCCGAGCTGATTTTGGACCTTTTCTCTTTTTTTTCGTGACAGCTTGGCCTAGTTTGTTTGCCGCCTCCTCCTGGATTTGATCACCGTTTACGCTGGTTTCAACTTCGTCAGAAGACGCTGCATCATCTTGTGTGTCGAGGACCAGGAGATAGGATCCTCTCGTAGTCCCCAAGGTATGCAGGGAATTCAGCGAGTGTGACAGTCGCCAGCCATGAGGATGCAGTTGGTTTTCAGTGTTTGAAGTGCCTTGCCTGATCGATAATTGCTTCTTAACGTGCCCTGCCCCCATACTGACAAATGTGTGCGATCGACTTCTTCCAGAAATGTCCTCTAAGGAATAAGTCTCAGATTTTCCACTCAACGCACTTAAAGGTTTAAAAGAGTGACCTTTTACTGGACCTTTAGACGGTAACAGAGCTATGTGTTTTTTGCCATTAACTTCAGGTTCCGTGTCCGATGTAACAGGGATGGCTTCTAGACTAGCCATAACCGGGGGTAAACCACACATTTTTCCTTCCGGCTTGCCATGTAAAGTCCCCGCTGGCCTTTTCTTTCCTATTGATTCACCCCCACTCCTGTCTGAAAGCAGAGGTTTCACACTGAAAGTTTCAGATTTGCTCACTTCAGATATCAACGGCTTGGACTCTGGTGTGCTTTCGAGCCTCTCCTCTCCATTAGATAATACAGGTGCAGGATAAACGACGTCCACATCTTTGGCATCCTCTTCCTTTGAATTGAGGTTAGGATCCGGCATTCTCAGCAAGGCAGAGAAGATGAACATGTGCAGGCAGAGAGCGGCTACCACAATGAGCGATCCTTTCCAGGAGTAGACCTCAATGAGTAATCCCGCCACCACAGGCATGACTGCCCCTCCCAGGCCAGACCCACTGGTAGCCACTCCAGTAGCCAGGCTTCGGTTCTTGTCGTAGTACATCCCACTCAGGACATGCGAGGGGATGTAAGCACAGCAGCTGCCAAAACCTGAACACACAAAAAGTCAGGAAATATTAAATGACAATTTAGGAAGTTGACACCTATCAAAAACTTCATTTTTTATTATATTCTCTCATGCTCAGGAAATGTCATGCAAAATATTTTAAAAAAGAAAGAAGAACCTACTGTACCTAAAAATTTGCTATGTATGTGGAATGTATTACAAAAATCATTATTTGACATCGGCCTAAGAACCCACTTTAAACGGTAGATTTGGAAATATTTCCTCCATTTACAAAGTTACTTTTGCTTTCCCAAAGAACTTATATTTCCATCGTTACCTAGGAGTGGCAGCATTGTTTACAGTCATGCTTTGAGAGACATTGGGAAGGAAAAGAGCGCTGAAGAGGGGTTAAAAATTTGCTCTGGAAGGCATAGGTATTGTGGTGGAAGATCATATGATTGTTTTTTTTAATTTGATTCACCCTCTTAATAGGCCTGTAACTACAGTCTACTGACTGGGACGTCTAAGAGTTTTACTAAGAGGTAATAAGTGCAAGACCATATTTGCCGTTCAAAGGCAAAATGTGGTTACTGTCGTCTTAACTTTTTGCACTTACAAAAGTATGCCCCTTAACCCATACTATCCTCTCCCATTACATGCAGGGTCTGCGTTCCGAGTGAGAATCATATAATGAGCACAGCACAGTGTGCTGTCTATAAATTAAGCTAGGGTGGGGAGCCAATCACTGAGGACTTGGTTCTCTCTCCTGTCCACTAAAACAATGTCAATCAATCCTGATATTGATGGTGAAGTTGCAAACCGTGTAACTCCAAAACAGCCATGCACAGAGTTACACTGTTTGAAACTTTAACCATCGAATTATGGCTTACACTGACAAGGATAATGCCGTTATTCATTGCTTTCTGATAACTAGTTTCGGGCACATGTGGCTCAATTTGTAAATGCTCTGGACTGGCAACCGAAGGGCATGTTTTGAATCTGATCTTGTGCTGCTTTAGGATTTTTCAGAAAACCAATGCTTCAGTTAAACCTGATCTTTCCAAGGAAGGTCCGTAAGTGGAGACCACTATGACCCCCTCCCCACAAAAAACAAACAAAAAAACAAACAAAAATTGCAACAAATATTTAACCTCCATCTACAAACAAAACAAAAACTTAACGGAACTCTGTGTTTCTTACCCGCGAGAACTCCAAAACAAATGCACATAGTTGGAATGTATGGCAGGAGAGGCATTCCCAACAGACCCAGCACCACTAAAAAAGATCCGAAAATTGCTATCTTTCTGTAGCTGAACCGGGTCATCAGGAAACTCACAATAGGGCCTGAAATTTAAATGATGATAATAATAATAATAATAATAATAATAATAATAATAATAATAATAATAATAATAATAATAATAAAAATAATAATAATAATAATGAATAATAATAATAATAACAATAATAATAATAATAATAATAATAATAATAATAATGACAACAAGATAAAGGCTGCTTTTGTCTTAACCGGATTTGTACAATGTTCAGAGCATATCGGTGAAAAAAAATGTTTTCAAAATGTTCTGATTTCAAAATATCCATGATAATATTATAATCAACTGAGAGTGTGTAAGCTAATGAATACAGATTATTATTTCACCAATTTAGAATGCATTAAGTATCAGTATTTTAATGCAATTGAGCATCTCCACTCTTCTTTTGAGTACCAATGTTAACAATGCAAAAAGAAAAAGAAAATAGAATGTTCAACTCATACTAGACTCTGCCAATAGCAGTGAGACTGAGAGTCAGGAATGTCTTTAACAAAAATCTAAATATCAGGACCCGCTTAATCGGGGAATTTTGGGAGAAGGCATCTTTCCCCAATTTCCTGAGAGAGAGAGAGAGAGAGAGAGAGAGAGAGAGAGAGAGAGAGAGAGAGAGAGAGAGAGAGAGAGAGAGAGAGAAAGAAGGAGAGAGAGAGAAAGAGGGAGAGAGAGATTTTGAGAACAAGATTGAGGGAGAGAAAGATTGGGATGAGTTAGAGAGAGAGATACATCGGGAAAGAGACAGAGAGGGAGAATAATTTGGGAAGAAAGAGAGACGCACAGACAAACAGAGATAGAGAGAGACAAAGAGAGAGACATAGAATGCGTGAGTTAAATAAATGAAAGACTATCAATGAATACACTAGTCTATTTCTAAAGCAGGTTTTGAGATCTAGAGAGAAAAGCAACTGCCAGATTGTGAAAACAAACACAAACCCCGTCACAATCCGCCTGTAACGCAATAGAACAAGGAACCTGCTGCGTGCAGGTAGTTTTTTACAAGCTTTCTTACGCGAGTCAACAAATAATCTCTGCTAAGTGTCACTGAAGGCCTTGAAATCACTACAATTGTGCTAATTTATTCAAATGTTGTAAGGAATACGCTTTTCTCAGGTATAAAATTTAATGTCATACAACCTGCCCCCAACGGCTCCAGTAGAGACCGATTACCGGGTAAAATTTCCTGATTTCACAATGACTTTATATAGAAAAAATTCCGTTTCCCAGCATCTTTCCTGATTTTCGCAAATTTCACATTTCCCAATTTCGCTGGTCCCAAGTGTATATATGATGTCTCAAAGAGATTAAATCAAAAATGTATCCTAATCTTATTTTATTTTCTTGTAATTTTATTGAGATATATATTTCATGGACTTTTGAAAAAAAAATTGTTTGTATATATAATGTACATGTAGAATAATGTGTATAATTATGATCAAAACTTTTTTAAACAAGTAATTATTTATGTAACATTAAGTATCGAGAACAGTATAAAATACATAACAGTGCGCTCTATCTAACACAGTAACAGTTACAGTTATGCTTATACATTATTATAGCTGTATAGACTGTTCCACAATAAATTGAAAAGCCATTTAACATACCTGAGCCCAGAAAGATGCCATAGTTGAGTGAAGCAATCAAACTGACACCTATGGTGCTGTCTGGGAAATACTCGAGCAGCTCCATGTTGTAGACTCCAATGGTTGCGGTGGTGCCAAAAGCCAAGAACTGAATCATGAAGGCAGAGATGATGATAACTATGCCCCACACTCCGCCCTCCATGGTTGCCAGATGAGTGAGGGTCCTCGGTGATCAAGCAATTCCACAACTTGTTACGGAGTGGGCCTCACACGCCCGAGTTGAAATTCTCCACATCCAAGGGCAATGTCCATAAAATGATATTGAAGCTAAGATAAAAATTCAAAAGGTAAAAGTTGTTGATTATGCAGACCTAGGGATGGATAGATAAATTTATATGAGCCTTACGATTGCAATTTTTACAAAAGGATCTAGCAAACCACTGTTGTGACTAATGTGAGTACATGTATTTTTTATTATTTTAATCTTTTTGTTTAAAAAAAAAGAAAAAAATGACAATGTTGGCCTTATACCTACTCAGTATTATGTTCTTAAGTGTTCAACTTATTAGAAATTCAGGAGACATTGATCTCTTCCTGCAGTTGATTTCATTCATTGAGGCAGTTGAGAATTCATAGACATAGAAGAGATTTTAAAGTGACCCGTGAAATGAACTACATCTAGCACATCAAAACTAAATGAAATTTATAGGTAAAGAACAAAAAACACCCATTTTCTTTTAAGATCAATGACAATTACACCAAAAGATACTAGTAACTTTATAGTACAATGGTCTCAGCCTAAGAAACTGCCCCTCACAAGACAAGAAAAACATGTCCTTAGAAGAATCAGGTCTAATAGGAAGAGATAAAATGAAAATGCAATTCATAGATTAGTTTAATTTTTTACAGACCTCTGAGGTTTTTTTTTTCTTTTTGATTTTTATTTTAGATCCTTTCTAAGGTTAAATAGAGGTCTTCGGTTCACCATTTCAGAACATTAAGAGGTTAAGCTACACACACTCACACCAGACGTTAAAATGCAATGATTTGCAAAGAATTTAAGTAATCTGGGTCGGAGAAAGCTAATGTATCTTAATATAGATCTTGATCTGTGGGTTATCAAGGGAAAGGGAATCTTAGAGAGAGATATTTGTTGGGCGGTCACCTTCTACTGACTGATTTTAAGCCATGCCCTCTACCATTGGACCATTTAGAACTATGTACATTCTAGTGTTTTTATCCAAATTTTGCAATACATATAAGCTTACTGATATAGGGCCTAGATCTATTATTTTTAGAATAAATCACAGTGACATCTAGAAATCTAGGTCTAGATTTATACCAATTTAATTGGACTGAGAAGGCTAGATATACCAATCTTCATTACATATCAAATGTTGGGGATAAAAAGGTGGATGAAAATCTAGGCTAGATGTATTGATTTTTATAATCAAATTAGATCTACATTAAATTATAAAAAACTAAAACGCACAGTTGCGAGCACCATGGTGGCCAGCTGTTTGATTGCATGTAATCGAAGCACAATTAGAAATTCGAATCGATCTTCTTCTGTAATCGCTTTAGGTTACTGACCATTATAGATCTAGATCTAACTGTTCCCTTATGCAAAAAAAAAAATATACTGAAATAATTATGACGCAGAATCCATTCTTGTTACTATGGTAAAAATGGTTAAAGTATCATGATTAACACCGAAAAAAGTGAACGTTCAGGATAGTTTAACACTACACAATCATGGAAATGAAGAGAATAGATTGCTTGTATCAGTTTGTTGTGAAGCTAATAACTGCTACAACTACAATGCAACAAGGAACATACACTCCACTTTAAAATTTCAGTTCATATAAAGATTGTAAAGAAGAAAAAGAGCAATTATATAGGCCAACCAGTGTTCTAATTATTTTTTTTTTTTTTATATAAATTTGTCTTGATCACGAGCTCTCGGCGTGGGCTCCAGGCAGTCTATAAGCTTAACAATATAATGTCACTTTCCTTCAATTTTGTATCAAGATAAACCATGCGCAAGATCTGCTGAAGTGCTGATTCTGAAATACACGTTGGCAGTTCTATTAATACAAATCTGTGCTTCATAATCATAGGGGCCTACTAAGCTTATTGTACAACTAATAGGGGCTGCTGCTGCTACTACTACTACAACTACTACTACTACAACAACAACTACTACTACTACTACTACTACTACTACTACTACTACTACTACTACTACTACTACTACTACTACTACTACTACTACTACTACTACTACTACTACAACCAGTAGGGAGAGAGAGAGAGAGAGAGAGAGAGAGAGAGAGAGAGAGAGAGACATTGAGACAAACAAACAGACAGAGATAGAGACAGAGACACATGCAGACAGACAGATAGAGAGGAAGAGCGAGACATACTAGGTTAAGTACCTGCGCTGCACAAGACATTCCATTCATTTACCTGTAGTGGCGATAATTTTCTAAATAAGCTTAAAATACAACAGCCTTTAATTAGATACAACATCTGAATCAGCGTCTTTCCGTGATATCCCGAAATGTATGTTGCTAGAGAGTATCTTTATCTTGGTTTAACGTCTCCTAGATCCCAAGATGATCGAGTGCATTAAGGCGCCGGACCCCAGAGTTAAGTCTGACAGCTATTGTGTGCTACCACACAAATACAAAGCGGGCATACAAGAAGTTCTGATCAAACTGACACCGTTCCAACCTGTAGGGAGCGAGGCAGTCTGACTTATTCTGGATGTAGGGTGTGAAAACGCGAATTCTACCATAACGCTATATATCGCCGCCTTCTACTTAATATTATTCTTCAAGAGGAAAGTAAATTGAGACTCGCGCTAGTACTGCATGGGTTAGATCAAGGGTTGAGAGGCACATTAACGTAGCTGCAACATGGTGACTGTAATCCATGACAAAGTCATGTTGGTCCAGCAGGCTACCAACTCTTCCCACTATCTATGTTTGTCTGTCTAACGCTCCATCTCTGGTTTCCTCTCTCCTCTCTCTCTCTCTCTCTCTCTCTCTCTCTCTCTCGTTCTCTCTCTCTCTTTCTCTCTCTCTCTCTCTCTCTCTCTCTCTCTGTCTCTCTCTCTTCTCTCTCTCTCTCTCTTTCTCTCTCTCTCTCTCTCTCTATTTATTCTTTAAAATAAGTAGGAAGTATTAGCAAATGGGTATCACATTGCTGTCGTTTAAATAGGCCCTGGTGTCTTTGTTCTCTACGTAAAAATGTGTTTTAATTATCACGCTATAAACAAATAGAAGGACGCTTTACAGCACAATGGAAATCTTACAATATAAATTCTTTCCGGTGAATAATACGACCAATAAAACAAATGTACATGCAGAATAAGCCTAAAAACATCTGTCACAAAATAATACACATGCAAAAACGTGTATTACATCTAAATATCAAAAGTGTTGTAATAAAGACACAGTTCTAATAGATAGCATCTTTACACAAACGCTTAAAAAATTCCATGGTTAAAAACCCCTAATTTGAAAGCTATAATAATGATAGTACATATACCGCTAATACTGCTATAGTCATACTAAAGTCTATTTCACACTGGTTGTTTATAATTAGCATTTGATCTGAGGTCACTTTTTGTACTGGGATGCGCGATGAAGGGAGAGGCGTAGAGCCTCCCGACACCTGAGTTAGAGTGAAAGGAGTGAAACGAGTGTTCTTTTTATGGAGAGTGTGTGAGCACACCAGATGAGCTCACTGTGCTTTGTTGTTTTGATCCACTTATAAAATGCATTTGTTACACACATGTTATATAATCTACTTCAGTACTTGTTTATTTCACCAGGTCGAACTGCTCCGGTTGGTTGCTGACCTCCAGGCCGGCACTAGATCTATATAGGTATAGAAGGTAAATATTGTAAACGGGCTCCAAGACTAATGTCTAACCACTAATGTGGTGCCATAGAGACAGTGCGGAGATACCAGGACTTCTGCCTTAACCGGTCACATTATGCTAACACCGATCTAACCAACAGGGGACTAAATTAATCGGAAAAATAAAGGGTTATTCTATAGAGGGCCTCGAACCGTTGACCTTTCGAAAGCTTTACCACTTGAGTCAGGACTGTGAGGCCAAATCGCCCAACCTTCTTAGAACATTAATTTTATTATGGCTAGTGGCTAGCCCACGTAGTATAGCTGTATAAAAAAAAACTTGGCCTGTGATTTCTGGCGGTATAATTGAAGGCCAAGCATTTACCATATGTTGTTACGTTGGTCCAAAAAAAAAAATCAATAGTGTTCAATCCTAGTTAATAGCGTTTTGGTCATTTGATATTGGTTGAACTTTGTTACTACCTTTAATGAATGTTTTTATCACTTAGATCTAACTGTAATAGGTTTAGTTTAGACATATTCAAAATGTCAGGGGCATGGATGTGGTTGGAAATAGGCAGTGTAAAGAGTATAACGAAGTGCACAGAATGTTGACATTCGTAACAACCTTCCACTAAGGAACAGATAAATAGTGCAAATATAACATTTAGGCGAAGATAGGTGAACGAACAGGTATTTGGAAAAAATGAATATATTCGTATTGGAGGGATTATTAAGCAGAAAGTTGAAGTTACGTCCCATGGGTTTCTCGTATAATCATAAAGAAGAAACAGAAACCATACCAAATAATAGATACATTTTTTTATTATGTGGCGCTGGATGCGAATCGACATTTATAGACACGGGGTAGATGAATAGATAGATAGGTAGATAGATAGTTAGAGAGAAAAAGAAAGGGAGAAAGAGAGAGAGAGAGAGAGAGAGAGAGAGAGAGAGAGAGAGAGAAGACAGAGAGACAGACAGAGAGAGAGACAGACAGAGAGAGACAGACAGACAGACAGACAGACAGACAGACAAACAGACAAACAAAGAAAGAGATAAACACTGATAGTGACAAACACAAAAATAGAGAAAATTAACGTTAAAAAGTGCGTTTTCCGCATTCGAGCAGTTGTAAAGAGCGTTTCCTAGAACGCTATTCGGAACACATTGTAAAGCCCAACAATAAATCCGAAATTGAATGCCACAGTCAAGTTTTTACTGCACCTCCTATTGTTGATCCATGCTTTAGATTCTTGTTACAAGTTGGCGAGACCAATCACTATGGTGTACAAAAGAACAAAAACCCACTCCACAGATCCATCGTTACAACTAAAATAATTAACAGTAACACACAATCGAGATGCGCTCAGAGTGAGAGAGAGAGAGAGAGAGAGAGAGAGAAGGAGAGAGAGAAAAACAGAGAGAGAGAGAGAGAGAGAGAGAGAGAGAGGGAGAGGGAGAGTAAGATAAAAAATAGAGAGAGAGAAAGAGAGTAGCGAAAGAGAGTAGCTCAGTGTTTCTTTATTGAAACTCTGGTGGAAAACCAATTTTCAGACAGCATTTTTATGAAGACAAACAATAACTTCACATTTGAAAGCCCATATCAAGCTTTTATCGTAGGCTAACTCCTGGTCTCGTTTCAATAAACTCATTTTGCGCATCGACCATGTTTAACGTTTTATTTGTGACCCATTCCCTGGCCATGCTGAAACAGTTGTCTAGTATAACTAGCGTTGGCACCATGTTTGCACTATCTGTACCCAAATCCTTCCACCAAGTATTCCGAGGCAATGCACTTTTCCTTTTGCCATGTGGGTAGTTAAAAATCACGAGGCCACGAGGGTAAATTAGGCACAAGTCGTATTATAAGTTTTGAGTTACATTTAAAAGTAGTATATATTGACCTCTTTTATGGGTCCGGATTCGAGCCCTGGCGATTGCGCTCCTTACTGGTTGGGTCGGTGTCAGTATAATGTGATCGACTGAGACAGGAGTCATGGCATCCCCGCAATGCCTCGTGTGTGGCAGCACATAAATTGTCCGACATCAGTCTTGGGGCCCGTCTAAAATATAGTCTACATAGTGCTGATGTTGGACGTTAAACCAAGTCAATTCAAAAACCTAAACAACTATGTATTTCAATACAAAACAATCTTCCATTATTAAAATAATTTATAGTTTCTGAATTCCTTTAAAAAAAGCATAGTAATTTTCTAGGTGTCATAAACTAATGATGTAACTGCCACCGATCTCTGTTAATGTGACCAGGTCTACATGTCATGGATCAAGAACGACGCCCAGGTTGCTCTCATTCTGTTTAATGGAACTGGCTCTGGAAGACACTCGTGGTTGAGACCTTACAATGATAATTTACGTAAAGTTCCTGGTATGGCGCTAAAAACTGCATGCTAAAATCACTCGATCTTTTTTTTAAAGGAAAAGCGATTGAGAGAGCTTTTTGAACTTAATTTATTTTTATATTTACACCTCTCCCCCTCTCAGTTTGCTGTGATTACAACAAACGCCGTTTTTAACGCTACGGCCCACATATCCCACTGCGATAAACCCACATACCCACTGTGATAGAGACGTCATGGCCCGCATACCCCACTGACCCACTGAGAGACAGAGTGGTTCTCTCCTACTCGTTCGATTGCCATTCGGTCGGTTGCAATTAATTCCCCTATTGGCGGACTGTATCGATAGCATATTTCCGATATTCCTATACTCATCCACGACTGGCTGGTTGGTTGGTTGGTTGGTTGGTTGGGTAGGTTTAACGTCCAACAGCAGCACTATATAGGCTATATTGTGGACGGGCCCCAAGACGGACGTCTGACAATTTTATGTGCTGCCACACACGAGACAGGGCGGGGATACCATGACTCCTGTCTCAGCCGGTTACATTATACTGACACCGACCCAACCAGTAAGGAACGCAACAGCCAGGAATCGAACTCGGGACCTTTTGCGCAGGAAGCCGATGTTCTACCCCAGGGCCACCGCCCCCAGGACAGCTTTAGGAGTACGCAAGGGCGGCTGGTGCCTTTGGGCAGGGTGGGCAGTGCCCGACCTGTCTCGCTAAGAAGGGGTTGTGTTACAAAAATGCAATGTAAACAATAATAATATTTATTTCAAAAATTAAAATCAATACTAAATGTATCAGTCAGACTCTGGAACTAAAAGAGATTAAACCATTATAGTACGCTCTTTCCGGGCGCGACGTGATTTAGATTTACGTCAGCGTAACTCTGTCTTAAGTTTCAACATCTCAGTGCCGAGTAGAGTCCCCTTTCACCAAGGTGGGCTAATGTGAATTTGCCCAACCTCCTTGTAGTATTCCTAATACAAAAATTGGACTTTGACCCTAACGCTTTCCGTGACTTTATAATAAGCCAAGTGGGGCTAGCCCGACTTGGCTAATTTTTCTGATGTCTTAAACCAAATTCTTTCTTATTTCTTAAATTTATCACTATAGACCTCTGCAATGATTCGAGAAAAGCTCTGGTAGTTATTTTAATTTAAACATGTACATATAGGCCCTATATTAATATACAATTATTATATTTATTGTTTTTAACCTTCAAGTTTAAAACTAGCGATGAATTAAATATGGTTTGACATTAATTTAAACAGGCAAAACAATAACAAGATAGGCCTAGAGTTTGTGAGACAAGCCACAAAGGGATGAGAGACGTCACGGTCCACATATCCCACTGTGATAGAGACGTCACGGCCCACACACCCCACTGTGATAGAGACGTCACGGTCCACATAACACACTGTGCGATAGAATGATTCTTCTCCTATACGTTAGATTACCATTCGGTCGGTTGCAATTAATTCCCCTATTGGGAGGCGGACTGTACGATAGCAGATTTCCGATATTCCTATACTCATCCACGACTGGAAGGACAGCTTTAGAATTAGGTCAGTGGTGAACGTTTGCTTATTATCATATTTAATACCCGCGCATTTTTATCTCAAAGACCCATTGAATATAAAAGTTTTCAAACTGACACACTTAGCATTTAACAAGAATGTCAAAGTCGAGCGCGTGAATTTTTTTTGTGTGTAATGAATAAAAAAGGTATATTTGAAAAAACAAAAAAAATAACAGACACACCCACAAAAACAGCAACAAACTAACAAAAAATAAACAACAACAACAACAACAACAACAACAACAACAACAACAACAACAACAACAACAACAAAACAGACAAAAAACAACAACAAGCAATAGAGCAAACAAGCTTTGATTGGTGATATTTAATTAAGATACCATAACAAGGACTTTATGGAGCAATGTTATAATAATTATATTCCAGTGGGGCTGACTAAATTCTTAGTTTCATATAATTCCAAGCACATTTTATATTCAAAGCATTGTAAGAAAGTGAAAGTTACAACAGTTACAATTTCAGTTCATTACTAGTTGTGCTATGAAGTGGTGCAGTTCAAAGTTATAGGGAAACTCTAGATCAAAACTGTAATAACGGTTAAATGTATGCTTGCAGGAGCGGACGAAATGCGCGTGATGGTTAGGTGTTGCAGGAGCTATTATTTTGAATGCGAGTTGTGTAAATGTTAAAACATTTATAAAATAATTTCTGTATCTCAAATTTGGGTATTTTGTGGGTAGGCTGATATAGCTTGACTAACTTGGCGTGAACACTTTTATGTGCATGTGTACCAGGATTCGAAGGCATGGTATCCCCGCCCTGTCTATATAGTGCTGCTGTTGGACGTTAAAACCAACCCAACCCATCCCAACCAGGATTCGAAGACACTATGTATAGCTATCGAGCTAACAAATACAAATGGGGACAATCCTTTAAACTTGTTTTTTTTTCTTTCTAGAAAGTGAAAATTTATCTTCAGGCCCATTAATTATTATAGAATGTATATTTATATGAATTTATATATTAATACACTAAAGGGCATCTTCTAAACCAATATGATGATAAATGCACCTTTCTGCATCCTTTTCCCTTTCAGATGACCCTCTCCCTGGAAAGGCGGACATAATGGCGATTTGGACGAAATTTAATGTAATCGACTGAGACAGGAGTCATGGTATACCCGCCCTGTCTTCTGTGTGGCGGCACATAAATTGTCAGACGTCAGTCTTGGTGCTCGTCTACAATATAGGCCTACCCTATATAGTGCTGATGTTGGACGTTAAACCAACTTATCTAAATTCAACTATATTTGCAACACCAGAGAGGTCGTGTGGAACAGATGTAGATCAGAGAGATTCCATGAATCTGGCAAAACGTTGTGCAGAAGAATTATAATAAATTGGTAATGTAATCAACGTGTTAGGAGTTATCTCGTAAGACCTTATTTTGGTGAACAAAGTTTATCATGACTGTCATTTAGAAATATTTAATCACTGTACGAGTAACAAAAACTGTTTTAGCAGAACAAACCCCCCCCCCCCCCCCCACACACCCACAAACAAACCACCTTTATCCCCAGCAAAACCCCCCCCCCCCCCCACACACACACACACAAAACCATACCTACAAAATTAGTTTCAAGTTTCAGCGCAATGACAGCAAATCTGTGTAGTTGGATATATTCTGTCAAGATCTTGTCATGCGCACGATAGCCAATCAACTGCTGCAAAGATATGACACGCAGGGGATCAGAGGTATAGATATCAGCTGTGGATCCTGTCTCCGTAAAGAATGGTGGCGCGGTGGTTGAAGGGTAGAACGTATGCTTTCTACGCGGATGGTTACAGTTCGATCCCTGGTCTAACAGCCGCGTGTTTTCCTACTATTTTCATCGACATCAGTATAATATGACAAACCTAATCCGATGTCCCTAGTCGAATGCGACTTTAGTAAGAACCAAGGAGATATTAAACTAGGCAAGGGCTTCGCGCTCTCTCATTTTGCCCAAGGATTTATGGGGAATACCTTGAAAAGGGCGTTGGAAAACACATAAGAGATTACTCACCATTTTGTAATAAAGAAAATCAATTGTTTGAAGTCATAGCTCGTCACTCGATGCATCTAGAGTAAAGGTAAGTGTTCTCAGTAAACGGCTAATCGCAGTGTAGTGACAAAGAATGAAAGATAGATAGATGAAGTGAGAGAAAGAGAGAGAACTAAAGAGAAAGGAGAGAGCGAACGAGCGAGAGAGGCAGACAAAGAGAGAGAGGGCGAGCGAGCGAGAGAGACAGATGGAGAGACACAGCGAGAGAGAGAGACAGAAAGAGATATAGAGAGAGGCATAGAGAGAGAGAGAGAGAGAGAGAGAGAGAGAGAGAGAGAGAGAGAGAGAGAGAGAGAGAGAGAGAGAGAGAGAGAGAGAGAGAGAGAGAGAGAGAGAGAGAAAGAGAGAGAGTGAGAGAGAGAGAGAGAGCGAACAGACACGAAAAGACACAGAGACAGACAGACAGAAAGACAGACAGACAGACAGACAGACAGACAGACAGACAGACAGACAGACAGACAGACAGACAGACAGACAGACAGACAGACAGACAGACAGACAGACAGACAGACAGAGAAAGAGACAGCCAGACAGACAGACAGAAAGACATATAGACAGACAGACAGACATATAGACAGAGGTTAAAGAAAAGAAAACCCAAAGCTGAAACCCGTTTATGTCCAATAAACTATGATGTGGCTATAATGGAAGTTCCCTTTTCTAACGCTATGATAGAATATTACATTCACAAGGGTTCACAATGAAGTTGCCAAAAAGTTCCGCAATAAAAATCGACACACCCATTCTTACTGTACTAATAGTAATATTACGAACAGAACAATAATTCACATGGACCAATGCTGGCTTCTCGACTGAAGTTGGACGTAGGCATGAAAGGAACTGTTATGTTTAGCACTCAAGTCATTGTCCACAATACTTACGATGAATGGAGAGAATAACATCTATTATTTGCACGCTCGTGTAGTACGTCCTCATCGAATGGGATATTGACAACAAGCCGAGCCATCCAAATTCTAACTTTGCTCTATAAAAAGAGTTTCGTAAGAACAACATTGTGCAAAGCTTACGAGCAGGATTTTAAGAATAAATAAACCAGTTGCAACCACTATTTGAACTCTTACAATGGCCTTCTTACAATAAAAATCGAGTAAGAATTTTGACAAACCTTCTACCCACTGAAGATAATTGTACTCTGCGGTACTCTAAACATTCAGCAACGTTCGGTGTGATTTAGTAAACCCGCAATATCTTAAGTTCAATAGGGTCAAATCAATATATTTAGGGACGTAAGTACAACGTCGCCGTAGCTTATGACTCGTCGCAAGTCTTCTTTATCTCATAATTTTATGACGAGTCGTAAGTTACCCTTTCGTTGTACTGACAGCTCCTAGATTCTTATATCTGAAGACAGGTCGTAATTTTGCCGCGACATTGTAATTACCACTCAAGAGTATTCATGCAACATGTTTTGTTTTTTTGCTCATATCGATTATCCCTCTCTCCAGTTTCACTGATTTTCAAGTAAAAAGAGCGCTCCAAAATGTGTTGTACCGTTCAGCTAATGGATAAGCACTTAATCATCGCTCTGTGAGTTTTTCTCCTGGGCTAAGAAACCTACCATGTTGAATCTGAAAGCAATACAAGAAAACATTATTTTGCACTTCCCAAGTGAAGACTTTAATTTCGATTTTACAGTTTTGTAACAGTGTTTAAGTGTCTATTACAGCACACAATCAGTCAGGCGCTTTAAAAACAATGTTAGTCGTCGGTCTTATGTTAGTCGGTCTTAGTGAAAGCTAATCACGACATAAAAAATCGCTAAGTCGTTTGTCTAACATTAGGTAGTTATACAGTTTGGTAACTATATTGAAAGAGGTTTAATTTAGTCTTACCCGCTTTCCTGTCTTTTGCTTAGCATAATTATTATGTTATCTCCGTTATTTCAACATTTTCACGGTGTTCACAATTCCTTAAAGTAGCTTTCTTCAAAATCCAAGTTTTAGATCCACTTATTAATATTGTTATTACAGCAACAATCAGCCATTAATTTTATTTAGGAAAACTTAGTTTTCGCGTTCTGTAAATCCTGTCTTAACCTTACATTTTTCTATTTACTATTTGCACCAGGAATATTTTTAATTATACGACCATATCAAGTCAGGTATTGCTTCTTGCTTAGTGCTATCGCAAATAGATTAGACCGAAACGTTAACCGTTAACCGCACAACTTCAGGTGCAGTACCTACGTTTAGTCGAATAACAAGTCGATCTGTACTAGAAACGATAGTGTTTTTATGTGAGTTTCTCTTCGCGGTTTTAGCAGCAGTAGAATTATTCTTCCATACTTCGTTTAAAAGTATATTTCTATTTTTTTTTTTAAAGTAAAAAATGCCATGGCCTGAAACTTTTTTTTTTCGCTAAAAATAAAAGCAATTAAAAGCTTCAGTGGAGCATTTCGTTCGAACAGATCACAAATTTCACATACACGCATGTGATAGCTGTTGTGCGAGACTTGACATACAAGGTTTTAACAGCCTTCACATTGGAGCAAACATTTGCATGTAAGTTTTTCAAGAAACATGTTTTTTAATAAGCTTTTACGTTGTTGTTTTTTTGTTCTTTTTTTTGTTTTATTTTTGTTTATTTTTGTCTATTAAAAAAACAACCAGAATTGTTTGCTGCTACTTTTTTGTTGTGTGTGTGTTTCTTTTTGTTGTTGTTGTTGTTGTTGTTGTTGTTTTGTTTGTTTTTGCTTGTTTGTTTGTTTTTTTTAGTTTTTGTTTTGTTGTTGTTTTTTTTGTTTCATTATTGTTGTTTTATTTTTATGGTCGTATAATTAAAAATATTCCTGGTGCAAATAGTAAATAGAAAAATGTAAGGTTAAGACAGGATTTACAGAACGCGAAAACTAAGTTTTCCTAAATAAAATTAATGGCTGATTGTTGCTGTAATAACAATATTAATAAGTGGATCTAAAACTTGGATTTTGAAGAAAGCTACTTTAAGGAATTGTGAACACCGTGAAAATGTTGAAATAACGGAGATAACATAATAATTATGCTAAGCAAAAGACAGGACAGCGGGTAAGACTAAATTAAACCTCTTTCAATATAGTTACCAAACTGTATAACTACCTAATGTTAGACAAACGACTTAGCGATTTTTTATGTCGTGATTAGCTTTCACTAAGACCGACTAACATAAGACCGACTAAGCCCGTGTTTCCACTGAAACAGAAACGAACCGACCCAAACCGACCCGACCCTACAAAAAAAGGCAATGAAAATAGCACAGCCACAAATAACTAAGAAATCATAGAGAAGTCCGCCAAGGTGTTTCCACCAAAACGACCCGCCTCC
>RQTK01000182.1:456351-477990 GCA_003991915.1 Elysia chlorotica
GAGAAAGAGAGAGAGAGAGAGAGAGAGAGAGAGAGAGAGAGAGAGAGAGAGAGAAAGAGAGTAGCGACTTTATTGTCAATATATCCTATATAGTGCTGCTGTTTAACGTTAAAACCAACCTAACTTACAAAAAGATATATCAATGCTATTGCTATGGGTGATTATATTGATACGTGCTCACTGTTTCTTTATTGAAACTCTGGTGGAAAACCAATTTTCAGACAGCAAACTTATGAAGCCAAACAATAACATCACATTTGAAATCCCCTATTAAGCTTTTATCATAGGCTAACTCCTGGTCTCGTTTCAATAAACTCATTTTGCGCATCGACCATGTTTAACGTTTATTTGTGATCCATTCCTTGGCCATGCTGAAACAGTTGTCTAGTATTACATCTTGACAGCCTCCTTGACCCGATTACTGATATTATTAATGAGTCCCTTCAATCAGGTACTGTGCCCAATGCTTTCAAGCATGCTGTCATCTTGCCTTTGTTAAAAAAACCTAATTTATCCTCAGATGAGTTAAAAAACTTTAGGCCTGTTTCTAATTTACCTTTTTTGTCTAAAATTCTAGAAAATGTAGTGCTAGCACAATTAAAGAAACATCTTTCCAAACATAACTTGCTAGACCCGTACCAGTCAGCTTACAGAGAATTTCACAACACAGAGACTGCACTGCTGAAAGTCCACAACAATCTCTTATGCTCCACGGATGGAGGAGATAATGCTATTTTGGCCTTATTAGATTTAAGTGCGGCATTCGATACCATTGACCACAGTATTTTGATTGAAAGGCTGTCAACTACATTTGGTATTTCAGGATCTGTTATTGAATGGTTTAAATCTTATGTGCTAGGTAGAACACAATGCGTTATTGTTAACGACAAGTGCTCCTCTGTATTTGACTTATGTTATGGTGTTCCTCAAGGTTCCGTGTTAGGACCTGTCCTATACACAATGTACACCCAGCCCTTAGGGGCCATAATTAAGAAGCACTCAATGTTTTACCACATGTACGCAGACGATACACAAGTCTATAAGTCTGCACCACCTAATGATTTCCCAAAGCTTATACAGGATTTTGAAATTTGTATAAAGATATTAAATGTTGGATGGTTGATAACAAACTCAAAATGAACGAAGACAAGACGAAAATCATTAAATGTAATACCAGCAGAAGTAACCTTTCCAGTGATCTTAATCATATTTGCATTGGAAATGAGAATATACCCTTTTCAGATAAGGCTAAAAACCTGGGTGTGTACTTTGATTCAAAATTATCTATGTCGTATCAAGTAAATAACTTATGTAGAATAATGTATTTAGAGCTCAGAAGAATCAAGCAAATGTCTCCATTTTTGAAACAGTCTAATTTGAAAACACTCATTTCAGCATTTGTGTTCTCGAGATTGGACTACTGCAATGCTCTTCTGTATGGTCTACCCAATGACACACTTTTCAAATTGCAGAAGATCCAAAATAATGCAGCTCGCATGATACTTAAGAAAAAAAAGAGAGACCATATTACACCCATGCTAAGACAGCTCCACTGGCTTCCAGTGGAGGCCAGAATTAAGTATAAAGTTGCTACTTTGTGCTATAAATGTAAATTCCAACAAGCACCCCAGTATCTCTACGAGCTTATTATTACTCATGCTCCTAGTCTAAACTTAAGGTCCAGAAATAAAGCGCTCTTGTCAGTCCCATGTAGAGCAAATAAAAAGACAAGTGAGCGAGCATTTGTGCACTATGCACCTGTTGTTTGGAATTCCCTGCCTGAGACAGTGCAGCTCACTTAATAGTTTCAAAAGAGTCCTAAAAACCTACTTATTTACAATGCACTTGTCAGTGGAGTTTGTCTAGTATAACTAGCGCTGACACCATGTTTCACCATCTGTACCCACATCCTTCCACGAAGTATTCCCAAGCAATGCACTTTTCCTTTTGCCATGTGGGTAGTTAAAAATTCGGAGTGTGTACCATTGTTGAGTTTAAATTTGCCTAATTTGAAATGACTATGTAAGACTGTGAGGCAACGAGGGTAAATTAGGCACAAGTCGTCAATATAGGTTTTGAGTTACATTTAGAAGTACTATATATTGACCTCTTTCATATTTAAATCCTATCTTATCTTATCTTAAAATATCGCTGGTTCGTACAGTGATAGACTTATAGTTTGTCCACCCCTTTAAGTCTGTTAACTGTTAAGCAACCGTAGTATTGGTCACATCACAACCTGCGCGTAAAGCCACTTCCGGTCATGTCACAGAATAGAGGTTCAGGATTTCGTCTCGTGTGGGTACATCGTGAGTCCAACTTGCTCAGCTGTCTTCCAGTTTATCGGTCTAGGTGTGAACTTGTACCTGTGTATGGTATAAAAAACGCGAGGCCGTCGGCAAAGTCCAGGTCTTCTGGCAGATCCCACATTGTCCACTAAATTGGTCAGTTCTTGTCACTTACCTCACGATCCAGACACTTGTGAGGAGGAAGAGTTCAGGGACACAAGGCACAAGGAAAACGATCCAGGTAGTTCACACCTGTGGATTATCATAGTTTATGTCCCTAATCAGAGCTATTATTTTTTTCTGGGACCCCTTAGTGCTTGGGCAACATTGAAAACGTGCTTTGGTCAACGCGGTCGAGCGCCTCCTAGAAGTCTAAAAAGTTACCATTTTGATTGACAGTTGAAGCCCCCACCCATCTTCCTGACATTTTGTGAGGCGACATTTAATTTAAAGGGTATGTCTAGTCTGTTTGCCTTTCTTCTGTTCAGACAGAACCTTTTTATGTTGTCACTTCTATTTCTACCACAATGCAGATGGGACGTATTATTATTTATTATATTAACAAGGGTGGAGACATAATTTTCATTTTTTACGAGTGTTTAAAGTAGGCTTATATGAAAATTAATGACAAAAATGGTAGTGCTTCATAGGACTGCACCCTCTTTCTGCAGATGTATGGGCAGCGAATCGGCTTGCCACTCAAAGAGAGCATGGCGTATACCACTAGACCACTGCCCTCCCTCAGAAAAGGAGGCTCGTGGCTAAGGGGGCGTGACTTAAACGTCGCGGTTGTTTACGACTGGGCGTAACAATATGCAAATGAAGAGACTTAGGATAAGTCGTAAGGTTTACGGACGTTACACTTACCGCGCCTAGATAGGCTGCTTACTAAGTCTTTCTGAGCGACTTGCAATCTTGATGGAAAAATCCAAGTCGCACCAAAGACAACCATTGAATTTCAACATATGAACACTTGAAATGGGCGCACAAATATTAATATTTTAAAGATAAACGAATACATGTACACTAATTCAAGCCTAAACGTGTCTATATTGTAATTTATAAGTTAGGATAAGAAGCAAACTACATAAACAATTGTATATAGAGTTGGGTAATCATTATTGGTAGTTTCTAGCAGTGGTTAGAAATAGGCTTAAAGTGAAAATAATGACTAAAAGTGATTGTACTTTGGGGTATTAGAGCCCTCGACTTGCGAGGGACAGCGGAATTCGCCGTCACTACCACGATTATCCCTCACTTTCACCCGAATCGACTGAGGTTTTTAAAAATCTACGTCAGTTCCTCTTATGTTGAAAATCTAATAACATTTTACAGAAATCGCCAGTACGTCCGCTTTTTCAGCTAGAGGATAAGCTGAAAGGAAAAGAAAGGAAGTGTGCATTGAAATATTAATCAATCGTTATCAATTGGTCAACCTATACAAACGATGTAAATTTTTCGCTAGCATAATTATGAGCTATCAGCAATTCAGAGAAGAAAAAGATTAGTACGTAAAACAGAACACTATAAAACATGGTGCTTGCTCTTTTAGCTTTGCGCAGCGAGGTGCGGAAACATAGTAACCAGCGACAGTAGCGCTCTGTGATGTATTGCCGTCTCCTAAGTTGATAGACAAGACTGCCCTCACAAAAAAATAGGATTTTTCAAACCAACACAACAACAAACAAAACAAAACAAAAAATGCACCAAAACCCCCACCAAAACAACAACAACAAACAAAAAACAAACAAAGTTTAATGGACAAAACCAACTCCATCTATATTTTCAGTACTGACTATCATCCACATAGAAATATAACCTGTTATCTTTGGATTAGTTTTTTGTCCATATCATTAGTGATAGAGAAAAACTAAATGAAAGTTTATAAAAAAAAAAACAACTCAAGTAATGTTGGGGTATTTCAATAATTTTGCGTTTATAAATTACACTTGTTAAAAAAGAAAACTTTCCGTTCATATTGATCTTCCGATAATGGTATCAATTGAATGGCCTATTAGTCATACACTCGCAAGGGGAGTAAATCCAGTTATGTAAAACCCCTAACCTCGGCTTACCAATGCCGTTCGGAGTAGAACACCGGCTTCCGACGCAAAGGGTTCGGGCTCGAGTCGTGGCGATTTCGTTCCCTACTGGTTGGGTCAGTGTCAGCTTAATATGATCGACTGAGACAGGAGTCATGATATCCCCGTCCTGTCTCGTGTGTGTCATTCTTTTCTCTTGATTGCATGATTGGTCATTGGGAATGCACACACTTTTTCTTATTGCATTTTACTAAATGTGGAGTAAGTGTAGTACCTCCAAAACTAGCAAATTCGGCTTAGAGGTGAGGATTCAAAATACAATTCGTTGTACCAATAACATCACCCGTGTTATTTGGCTGTACCTGTTGACTGATTTTGTTCAATACGCTAATAGTAAAGATTATACAGTTTTATTGGATTACACGGAAGAACGTCGTTCATTTTGTTATTTTACAAATAGAGGGAGGGGAAAGGAGAAAAAGACAGATGGGGAGGAGGGGGTAGGGGAGAGGTAGTGAGAGAGAGAGGGTGGCGGAGAAACGGATTAGAGAGAGGGAGATAAAAAGAAAGACAGAGACATAGAGAAAAAAAAGAAAGAAAGAGAGAGAGAGAGAGAGAGAGAGAGAGAGAGAGAGAGAGAGAGAGAGAGAGAGAGAGAGAGAGAGAGAGAGAGAGAGAGAGAGAGATGGGTAGTTGGTGTATTAACCATAATACACTGTAACTAAGTTGGGCATGCAACAAAGGAAGAAACTCGTGTCAACGTTTTGTTTTTCTCTTTATTACTTTATTCATCGAGAGAGTCTAATGCCACTGTGAAAAGGGAAGAAAAGTAAAATGAAGAAAGAAAAAGCTAACAACATTTGTACAGGGTATAGGCCTAATCATAAATCAATCCTTTCACAATCATACAGAAACACTACTATATGTAATGCATACACAGTGTACCATGAAGTAAAATTTCTATTTTAAGTCTCGAAAAATTATCTCAATAGCAGAATTTAAAGTGCTTATTTAAAAAAAAGCAGGTAAAACATAAAAAAATCAAAGGGAAAAGAAGTGTTTAGTACTTATCAGAGATTACATAAAAAAACAACGAAATGAAATATAACTATACAATGACATGCACATTAATATTTTTTGTACAGATAGCATTACAAGAAAAAACACACGACTGTGAATATATTGCCAATCCTGTGATGTCATACACATGCAATATATGGGGATTAAATGTATACGTCTTATCCATAGAAGAGGAATAGAACTTGTTAAAAATCTGAAAAACACTCAACACTCCACTGCATAATACACACTCAATTAAGTAAAGTTTTATAATGTGTTAGACTGACTTATAATTTCCTTGGCACACTAATAATTTAACCAATCTTTTCATGCAATGATTTGACCACATTTAAAGCTTGATAAAAGGATGATTTTTTTTTTTCGAAGTTAAGACCAATTATAATCCTATTTTGTTCGTATTAAATTTCAAACTCATAATTACAAAAATGGTCCCGTCTAGTACACTGTAATTCTAAGTTTTAGTTCTGGTTTGTCTCTTAGTCTTACTATAAAAAAAACTGAGAAATTTCAATGACAGCTTGGCACCTCGACTTTCACGCTTCAAACGTTTATGTCACAGTTATCAAAGCTGTGTAGTATTTGACACAGGCTCAGGACTGACTCTTTGGACAGAGATGAAGAGACAACTTAAGTTGAGTTGATCATCAGCTCTATTTATGCTATATCGTAGACGGGCCCCAAGACTGACGTCTGACAGTTTTATGTGCTGCCACACCAGCTGAACACTGAACGCTGCGGGCTCTCCATAAGCATAGGACAACAATCTCCTTAGAAAATAAATGCAGGTGTTATTAATGGGGAAATTTAATTACCTGTACATGTATTGATTGAACTGAACAATCATTATTAGCTCTTCATAAATCAAACGACTGTGATTGAATAGTGGAGTGAATTGATTACAATGTACAAGTTACTCACCAAAGTTATGAAAAATAATTAAATTTCGACTTATTGCACCAAGCTGGTCTACGGTCGTCATTTTGTTTCAAGATAAAGGAGTTAAAAAGCAATTGTAACCATTGTAAACAGTTATCAATATTACAGAGTTTATTTAAAAAAAAAAAAAAAAAACAATTATTTCCATATAGAAGGGTGGCACAGCCAAACAGTATTTCTAAATGAACAAGTTGAAATGAGAAAAAAATAATATAGGTGGCAAAACCTTCAAGGCATTCTTAGGATCTGTTACAAATTTTACATTTTCTTGAAGGATGAACAATTTATCTTGAAATTTAAAAACTAAAACAAAACACAACAAAAATCATAAAAACTATATATCTTACAACTCAGCAAACCACTATTTCATGATTTGAAAGATGATGCGAAAGAGAAGCGAAAAAATATTCTAGTCGTACTCGCACTTGATTTACCAATACCATACAAAGCATGCTAAATGAATTAAGTAAACAAAGCAAAAGTAAATTGTACAATATTTTAAAAAACATTCACCAAATTAAAGTAAACAATTTGCTTGCAACAGCTACATGTACTGGGTTCTATTGCTAACTTTGAAGAAAAATGATTGGATAATGGCAATTCTACAGAGATTTATACAGGAAAATTCATCTCTTCCACATACTGTACCATACACAGTTATTGAATAAACACAAATTTAAGATATGAAAAATGTGGGGTATATATCAAATTAAAAAAAATCTGCATGGATGTACAATACTATAAGTATTTGATCCACTGCAAAACAAAACAATGATCATATTATTCACAATTAGAAAAAAAAGACACCATTATTTCCTGAGTAGCTGCCGAGAAGGGCCAGTGCATATATGGTGGCAAATAACATGCCAAAGCCATGCGGTATATTTCAATATTATACAAACCAAACAAGTACACTTATACATTATAGGGTACATGTCAAATTTCTTTTTTATTTACATATTTACAGAGACATAATAAATCGGAATACTTTTTTTAAGGTCTACTACACAATTGTTTGAAGTTACTTTTATTGTGCAGTCTATTGTTCCGTTTAAACGTGTAGACCCTTTACTTTTTATCATTGCTTAAATCATGTACTTTTTCTGTAACTTCCACTAGATTTCTTTTTCACAAATAAAGTGAATGCTTCCTCTAGAGATGATTAAGTGTAACTTAAGCAGAATAAAACAAAGGCACTCCAGGACAATTTTGCAGGACACCTGTCATTGTTAATTTGGTCAATAATTTTTTTCCTTAAAAAAAATGCACTACATCTAGCAAGAACTTTCCCCAAAAATATGTTATTTTTCAAAATTCTATCTTTACTATATCCTCTTACAAATCTCTGTTTAAACTTTATGCTTCAATGTCGGTTAACTTTATACTATTATATCTTTATTCAAATTAAAAACATTATAACTGTGTTGAGCTCTCCAGACCTTAATAAAGGAACATTGAAATACTAAGATTTGGGCAGAAAATAAACCCAAAAAATAACGTAACAATTTTTTCTTAAATGGTGCAATTATAGATAGGATCAATTCAGTCAAAATGTGCTCATTTCAATTACCAGAAAAATCTTCTCAATACTTTTTCGTGACCAAGTCTGAGCCTTTACTAGACTATTAATTTAAGCGTGACACATATTATCATTATTGAAACCTTAAGTGCATACATGTATACGCCTAGCAAAATCATCCTTGTGTTTTTAGTGCCAAATCATTTATTCGTTGATGAAACAACTGAACATGAACATAAGAAGTTTTATATCCATCATTCAAAGTATTAAACTGATATATCAATTATGAAGAAACAAACAAAAAATTCTAATTATATTTCAAAGGCTGTTATAATTCTTATATTTAGATTTTCTCACAAATTACAAAATGGCAATGATCTTGCCTTTCTCAAGTGATACGACAACCTAATGTGTACTTGACTATCAAAGTTGTCGATCTACAGCCAAATTGTCGAAAGATCTCTTTGAAAAAAAAAAGAGAAAAATGTGCCTTTCTCCTGGTGTTGTTGACAATTTTACAAACACACTTTATGAATGTCCTATTTGAAATTACATTAACTAGAAAGGCTGTTGAATTCGTTAAAACATTTACATAGAAATGGTTATTTGTTGAGCAAACATAATTGTATGTTTTTTTTTAAAATGTTTTTTGTTTGTTATTTTTTAAATTCTACCTGTGTACAGGTACATGTATTATAAACCAGTGCATATATGATACGGTGTAAATTTTACAATTTCTTTAGTACAAAGCAGTTGATTTTAGTCCAACCCTGAGTAGCTGCCATAAAGGGCCAGTGCATAAAGTCAAAGACATCTTCAATTCAAACACTAAGGAACAGATTATAGGAATAAATATGTACAAGTTTATATAGATATATCTATTAACAAAACAAGATATAATATTACTATAAGTAAGGCATGCATTTCTAAATTACTTTGAAATAGTACACAGTGGTGGTTGATATCTGATTAACACAAACAAGTACCATACTGGGGGCAGCCCCTTAAAATTCAAATACAAGAAGAAATTTGCCTTGAGCAAATAGCAACTAAAGGCACAATGTTGCTTTTCATGTTGTTTAGAAAATGTGTCAGTCAGGTAAGAGATTTGAAGCCTAGTCTCAATGAATTATGTGTATGACACAATAGTATAGTGTGGAATTGGAAACATACCACAAGCAAATAAAAAAATAATATAATAAAAACTAAAAACTCTTCCACTTACAGTCATTACACTGGTCACATTTTTCTTCATTTTTCAAAGGCTAAACAAAATTATGATTCAAAATATCTTTGAATATGAACATTTTGCATTAGTGATATCTATTGTCAGCCAAAGTCGCTCATCGAATGGTATTAAAAAAACAACAAATAAACAAAAAAGAAAAAAAGATCAAAAGTGTTCCCTGATCCTTCAATAACTGTGAACTAGCAATATTGCTCTCTTTTCTTCTTCCTGTAGTACCTTACTGATGCTGTCTTAGCTTGAATTTAAAACCATTTAAGGTGCATAAAGTAACATACAGTTTACACATATTTTATGCCTAAAAATTTTAATATTTACTTAAAGACAATCAACCTATTGAACAGAGGATGTATACACTGTATAAATCTGCTTCACATACAAGTTGAGACTTTCAATTTCAACCTCATCATGAGAAACAATGCTTGAGGTTTGTACTTAAAATCCAATCATGCAATGCACAGCATCCTTAATGGCAAATGAGGTTTATAATATTTGAACAGACTCAGTGCAATACATAGCTTTTAACTACGAGCGTATTTATCATTCCCTAACAAATTTTCCACAACTGCAAAAGATGTTACCTAAACATAAACAATAACAAATGTCACTAAACCATTTTGCTTTCGTTCTGAATCAGGAGCTTAATAACACAGGTATGTTTTTAAAGAGCTTAACTGTTTACAATTCAATTTTGTGGTATCATCCTTTGTTTCATTGATGTTTGTGGTAGAAATATCTCTTTGATAAAGTTAAATGAATACTATTATATTATATACAAGAAAAAATGTCCACTTGTGACACAATCAATATGTTGTAACATATGTTCAATAACAATACTTTAATCCACTATCTATTAGAAGAATACTTAAAAACACAAGAACACATATCTATGTTGAAATATTATTTTAGCCTGTACAAAAAAACGATTTCTAACAAATTTTCGAAAATAAAGCCCAAATAACATAACTTGAGAAGTTCACATAATAATCAAAGAACTATGAATATCTTTAGAGCCATTTCCCTACCTGAGAGCAAAAAGTGTCCACACATTAATAACCAATATAATTGGAAAAAAAAGACACTTTTTTGCAGCCTTAAGTGGATTCTACACCTTATATTTTACATAATTTGCAATAATTAACAATAATTTAGCCCTTTGTAAGGTTTTCTTTGTAAGTAAACTATGGGAACATTTGCACATGAATGACTGCATATTTCGGTGAGTTTAGGTTGGTAATGATGTGAGACTTTAAAATAAAATGACTGCTTTTAATTTTAACTCTTTGATTAGAAGTACAAATTACATATTTTATTAATTATGTAAAATTAAAAAATGTTTACAATCTGCAACAGTTACTATGTTTTAATTTAAAAGATCATAAAAATTTCAAACATGTATTTATAAGAAAAAGGCTGATGACTATCAGTTACTTGAAAAAAGAATGAGTTAAGTGGAACCCATCCTATTAATGGTGCTACTCATATTTAATTTTAACAATTCTCTCCTACAGAGTTTGTCTTTTCATTGCCATCTCTTCTCCAATGTAATCTATTTCAATTATCGAGATGCAATAGATTGTTATCAATGCTTTTCTATTCTTTTGCAGGTTCAGTTTCAGAGTGTTAATTCAATGTCGGAAAACTTCGTACCTGAAACCCCTTTCGTTTTCACCATAAAAAATCTATAAAATGATGTCACACTCTATTGGTCAAGATCAAGTTTGATTCATGTTCTTTCAGGACAATGTAAAAATCAGAACTCTACAATCAGAGCAAGGATGGCTGGTTACAATAATTGTGAGGCTTTCAGTGAACAATATGAAGTCATAGAGAATTCAATCATCCATCAGAAAACATTTTTTACTAAATACGACCGACTTCTTCACAGCACCGATTTTACTTGGCCATGCTTCATGACTTAACAGAATTGTCCTAAAAAAAAATATCTTATATTGTTTGATGCAAAATTTATTTCTATATATATTGGTAGGATACCCCCCCACCCCCCAGTATCATTAATTTTTTATGCGGCTACTATGACTTGCATGAAGTTTATGACTTATGACGTGTGATATTTCACTAATCGTCATTGGTAGGTGTCACTGACGTCAGCTTATTGAATAGACATTCTGTGTTCATCCTTCAAGTATGCATGGACTGGACATTTTTCTGAGGAAATGATAGAAAATAAGGAATAATGCATAACATTGGAATGTTCAAAGAGATTTTTCTTCCTATCCTTAGTAATTAGATTTAGATACAGGCTTGATGGGCTAGACTGTAGAAACTTTGGGTTAAGAAAAATAAAGTGTTGTAAAGCAAACAAAGAATAGAGGAAATTACAAACATCTTAACCGTTTGAGAAGACAATAAAACAAAATCAGGTTAAAAATACTACTGAAACATGATTTCATTCCATCACATTAAGGTTTGATATCAGGCTAACAAGAACTAGTATCTGAAAAACTCTATTACCTTCTATCGAAGAGACATACGCGTCCACGGAACATCATACACCCCCATATTTCTTCATAAATGGCCAGCATGCTCCTAAAAAAAAAAAAAGAAAAGATAGTATTAGATAGATTTAAACAAAGCCTTAGCAGATCCAGTTAAATTCAACTTGGAAAATATATATATAACACCCATCTAGTAAAAAATTGTCTGTGGTTCTTGCTGTTACAATTTTGGGGCCTGCCTTTTTTCAAAACTGAAAATGTTGATGTTTACATGAAATCTGGCGCCTTCAAAGCTGTTTTTGACATAAAAATACAACTTCATTTGATCTAATATTTTTTGAGGGTATGCTGAATATGAACTGTATATTATATATAATTATGCAAGTTATTTTGGTTTGCTATTTTTGCCTCTAATCCCTTTACTTTTTCTATTCAGTGTCAAATCTTGTTACGTCCTGGTCAAATTGCTAAGACTGACCACTATGGTGTATGAAATTATGTTTTCAAAGGCACTTAATATTTTTTGTGTGAATTATTTTCATGAATTAGGGGTCTACCACTATAAGTAGGCTCAGAAAGACTAGTCTATTGATTGATTTTAAATCATTTTGCCTCCAATATCAAATAACAAGGTCACTGAGGAAACAAAGCTGGGCCGTGCTGCACTGGAATAGGAACGCTAATGGTTTTACTAGACTAGATCTAAGTTTTTAACAGGAACGTGGCAGGCCGCTCATGTTGCTAATTAACTCTTTCCACCCGCAAGCTTTACTGCTTAAATGAAGTGTGTTTACTACAAATGCAATTACTCAAAAAGTATATAACCCACAAAAAAGATTTTGGTATCACTGAAAACTACTTGCATAAACTTTCCAGTGACATCTTTTATGCTACTTTTTAGTTTGAAAAAAAAAGAATGAAGAAAGTTATGAATCTTGTGTAACAAGTGCGAAAACTAGATCTCTAATTGGATATATTGCTAAGCAAGGATGGCTGGTTACAATAATTGTGAGTCTTTTAGTGAACAATATGAAGTTATAGAGAATTCAATCATCCATCAGAAAACATTTTTTACTAAATACGACCGACTTCTGCACAGCACCGATTTTACTTGGCCATGCTTAACAGAATTATCATAAATAAATATCTTACATTGTTTGATGCAAAATTTATTTCTATATATATTGGTAGCACCCACCCCCCCACCCCCCAGTCCATTAATTTTTTATGCGGCTACTATGACTTGCATGAAGTTTATGACTTATGACATGTGATATTTCACTAATCGTCATTGGTAGGTGTCACTGACGTCAGCTTATTGAATAGACATTCTGTGTTCATCCTTCAAGTATGCATGGACTGGACATTTTTCTGAGGAAATTATAGAGAATAAGGAATAATGCATAACATTGGTAGGTTCAAAGAGATTTTTCTTCCAATCCTTAGTAATTAGATACACGCTTGATGGGCTAGACTGTAGAAACTTTGGGTTAAGAAAAATAAAGTGTTGCAAAGCTAACAAAGAATGTTTTCCAAAGTAGATAGAAAAAACATCTTAACCCTTTTTCCCTTACAGCCTAGTCACTAGTCAGACACTCAATTCTTAACTTAAGGGAGATAACGTAAATGCTGTCTGTAACTTCTTGATACAAACGCAATAGATCATCCATGATGAAAAAACACTTGAAAAGAACAACAAACTTCAAAAAATCACAACTTCCCAACCCAATAGCCGATTGTTTTCATTCAAAGACCATTGAAACAATCGAGTCTATTTCCGGCTGTCTAAAACGACAACGATGTCACTATTTCCTATGTTAGCCGATATGGTCCACAATATTGCGGTACACGATAGCGTCACTTTAGTAGGCGTGCAAGGGTTTACCGATAGAGGCGACCGGCGGCGACTGTAAGTGTAAAAGGGTTAACCATTTGAGAAGACAATAAAACAAAATCAGGTTAAAAATACAATTGAAACATGATTTCACTCCATCACATTAAGGTTTGAAATCAGGCTAACAAGAACCAGTATCTGAAAATCTCTATTACCTTTTATCGGAGAGGCATACGCGTCCACTGAACATCATACACCCCCACATTTCTTCACAAATGACCATCATGCTCCTAAAAAAAAAGAAAAGATAGTATTGGATAGATTTAAACAAAGCCTTAGCAGATCCAGTTAAATTCAACTTGGAAAATATATACACACATTTTTATAGTAAAAAATTGTCTGTGGTTCTTGCTGTTACAATTTTGGGGCCTGCCTTTTTTCAAAACTGAAAATGTTGATGTTTACATGAAATCTGGCGCCTTCAAAGCTGTTTTTGACATAAAAATACAACTTCGTTTGATCTAATATTTTTTGGAGGTATGCTGAACATGAACATGCAAGTTATTTTGGTTTGCTATTTTTCCCTCTATCCATTTACTTAAATTTCTATTCAGGGTCAAATCTTGCTAGATGTCTTGTTCAAATTGCTAAGACTGACCACTATGGTGTAGGACATTATGTTTTCAAAGGCACTTAATATTTTTAAGTGTGAATTATTTTATAATTAATTAGGGGCCTACCAAAACAAGTAGGCACAGAGAGACTATCGATTGATTTCAAATCATTTTGCCTCCAGTATCAATTTACAAGGTCACTGAGGAAACAAAGCTGGGCCGTGCTGCACTGGAATAGGAACGCTAATAGTTTTACTAGACTAGACCTAAGTTTTAAACAGGAACGTGGCAGGCCGCTCATGTTGCTAATTAACTCTTTCCACCCGCAAGCTTTACTGCTTAAATGAAGTGTGTTTACTACAAATGCAATTACTCAAAAAGTATATAACCCACAAAAAAGATTTTGGTATCACTGAAAACTACTTGCATAAACTTTCCAGTGACATCTTTTATGCTACTTTTTAGTTTTAAAAAAAGAATGAAAAAAAGTTATGAAATCTTATGTAACAAGTGCGGAAACTAGATCTCTCTAATTGGATATATTGCTTTACTGATAAAAAAAAAACAACAACCCAAAAACGTCGATAGGATTGTAACCTTCCATCAAAAACACTCAAAAGTTGGATTGGCAACAATTTTCATTTTTAAAAGGAAAGGAGAATTGGCTACATGTGTATTTTGTTGTTACGATTCACTTGCAATAAAAATGGACGCACCAATCAATGGGGTGTCTGTTGATGCGGGTGGAAAGAGTTTTAATATAATAATAACATGATAAAAGTTGTTTCACCAATGAAAAAAATTGCACAGGTGACATAGACCAGATCAAGGCAAAACTTGACTCAATCAGGTAGATTTTAAAAGGATCTAAAATTTTGTAATAAATTTTACTTAGTACATAAATTTGTTTCTAGAATTACTCCTTGGACTAAAGATATAATCTAGATCTATGCCCCCTCTAAGATTTATAAATTTATTTAAAAATTGGTTTATTAATAGATTTAGTCATGAACCAGTTTGATGCTCAAGTAACAGTACCCATTGGATTAAACTTTTTGTTGTTTTGTAGATCCAACAAATAGGTAAAATTTTGAATTTCTCAGTTCATTGCGATTGTTACTTTTCTGTATGTTTGTGCTGTTGACCGAATTATTTTAAAATCTTCAGCTCTGAAAGAGGGTTGTCTAGAAGTAGTAGAACCCTAGCAGACATCTGGATCTATGAGAGACAATAATTTATGTTAATGATAACTTCATGTGTAAGGTTATTTTAAATAAAGTGGATACCCTGAATGTCCTCTTCATCTAAATCTAGATAGAGTTTAGCTTTACCTCTAAGAGAACCATCCTG
This sequence comes from Elysia chlorotica, assembly GCA_003991915.1. Taxonomy (NCBI): domain Eukaryota; kingdom Metazoa; phylum Mollusca; class Gastropoda; family Plakobranchidae; genus Elysia; species Elysia chlorotica. Next base: position 471,720 of record RQTK01000182.1, read on the forward strand.
AGGCCCGAAAGCTCAATAATGTTCTTTGTTGACAAACAATTTTGGCCGGAAGTCGAAATAAAAATAGAATCGTCCTTGAATATCTCCTCAACTTTACTTCGTTTTTTTTTCTCCACTGGTATAATATTATTTATGTTAATGAAAGCAACAGAAATCATTTCTGTGATGTAAGTGAAAAACCACGTGATAGTAAGTTTAGGATCTCCTTGTTATGTAACCTGTGTGAAAATCAGTTTTTAATACCTAGTTGGGGACCTACAAAATTTGAGGGGATGGCGGGAAGGGCAGAGCTGAAGGTATTACTAATCAATTTGATTTTTGCTAAAACTCAATATCGTGTTTTTCCAGAATAAGTAAAAAAAATCGATACTAAAAAAAATCTTTTTTCTACCCCATGGCGACAGACATGCACCTTTGTCTGACACTTTCAGACACAGCAAATTGATGGCGTCATTCCGAGGAATTGATGATGTCAAATTATTACGTCATGAAACACCCCTTTAGGAATTGCGAGGTAAAAAACGTAAACAGTTAATGCAACGGCTGCTCCCGTACTTTGAGCAAACCCATAACAATGCAAACGGAGCGTCATGCAGTGGTAGTGGGGTTAAGGCATCTGTCTGCGATGTAAGAGGTCCGGTGTTCGAGCCCCGCCCTGACTACCTCGGTATTTACCTAACTGGTTGGATTGGTGTCAATAATAATTGTGTGATCAGTCATCACCCGGGTGACCCGCTCTGGTGTCCCGTCCCCGTATAGGCGTATGTTGAGACATAGAGATTGGCGTAAGTTGAGAGAGAGAGAGAGAGAGAGAGAGAGAGAGAGAGAGAGAGAGAGAGAGAGAGAAGAGAGAGAGAACAGAGAGAGACTCGATATAGGCGTATGTTGAGACAAGAGAGTGGCAAGGAAGTAAAGAGACAGCCTCGCTATCTACGAGAAACAATGCAAAGCTGAGAGAAAAGCAGCTTGTGCTCTGTAATGGCAGACTAGACCTGTCTGGTTGTTGTAGTGGGCCTACGTGTAGTAGGCCTATACTTTTCCTTAATCAGATTAGCAAAGCACGAAGTCAAACAGGTTCATTAACTATGTTTAATCAAGCATGATTGATACCCTCTTTAGACCAGATCGAGTTAGGCTATATGTAGGCCTACAATAATAATCCCTTTTGATTTTCTAGGTTTCTTCCATCAACGTGTTTACCCAAATTTCTAACTTTCTTTTTGTTTTAAAGCATACGCTGTGTGGAAAATTGAAGACCTACATAAATATATTGATGGTTTTAACCCTTGAATTTGATCCATAGTTAATTTAAAAAGGTTGAAGAAAATAATAATTTCCGATTGTATTTTCGAACCTAGTGTTTTGCCTTCAACGAAAATTTATGTTCTAAGTCATCTTATAAATGTATTTCTTTTTACTGTCGTTATTAGTGCCTTTCAAGAGAAAACTATGGTATTCCCCCCGCCCCCTTTTAAAAAGAAATGAAAATGAAAAATCGCTGCATGTAGTTCACCCAAATCGGTGCATGTAGTTCACCAAATATTTGGTTAATCCATGGTCTTGAAGTGAGTGTAGTCCAACAAACTTTCTCCAACAATCCATGGTTAGTAGCTTTTGGTGTATTCGCACCCTTAAACTTGCAAGAGCACAGAATCAAGCGATTTCCTATCTTGTTATGTAATAATCCTCATCTATTATGTCACAGCAGTAGAACGCCCTGGCCTGGATACCTTCAATGATTTAGTATAGGTGCCCCTCCTATTCTCCTGATTTAGTCCACTGTCATGCATGATTGATCTTTTAATTACTTGGGGCAAGATGCATTGACTCAGGAAGCTGGTAGTTCATAGACCGTCTCATTTTTATCTTAGCACATTTTTTTCAGTCTTTCCGTCTTGCTAAGACTCTGAAGATCTAATTAACAGTTGTATATTTCACTTCTCCCTCACCTAAACAAGATTAAAAAAAAAATTAAAAAGACAATATGGGTGCCTAACCCTAACCCCATTTTTTTTTCACAGTGGCGCTCCAGAGATGAAAGGATAAAGGTGACGAAGCAACCAGGGGAATCAGACAGAAGTCGCTATGGTTCTAGTTATCATAGAGCTGTATTTTTTTAGTTCTCTCAAAGTGCATTTGATGCTACTTGCACACCACAAATAACTAACAAAAAGTCCAAATTTTAATTCCGACTTGCGCATGATTCACCCTGGTTGTTTGTAGGCATGGATTAAAATGGACGACCCTTTTTTCACATGTACAGGAATATCCCATGTATATCATCTTACTATACCACATGTGTTCATCAGATAATGCAGTCGTTAGTGCTATGGACTGAAAGTCTGATGTTTCAAGCTTCAGCTGGTGGCCCTGTCTCCGTATAGTATTCTTTAGGGGAAACATAATTATTTGACGCCAAACTAATTAGAGACAAATAGCATACCAAAACCAATCTTGTTGAAGGGAATCGTATTCCAGCTAGTTAAAGATTAACCCAATTCACCTCTCTCACAGAATAGACTTACTATAAGTAATGATTTCTTCCCTTTTATCCCCTGGACCTAAGCTCAGCTTAAAACACGGAACCTCAGACCCTCGTAGCTCCAGTTGAGGACTGTGCTAGTGAACTGGCGCGCCCTCCGACCCCTCTCGTGTGGAATTTTCACGGCCATTACTCACTACTCCGGCACTAATCCCCAGTCCAAACTGAAAACACCGTGACAGTGTGAGGTGGACGTCTCGTAGCGGCCACGCCGGGCTGCGGAGAGGTCTACAGTTTAGGTCTAATCCCATTTCCACTTTGCTGCTGGGCTAATCCTCGCGCTCTTGCAGTGGTTGGCCACACACTAGAGGTCTTGAGATTGCTGTGCCCAGAGCGAAATTGAAGGCGATAGTGAAAGGAATGTAGATCAAAGGTCTATCTCAGCCCAAAAGAGCCAACAAGCGTTCAGAAAACCCCACGTCTAAAGCCGGGGTTATGTTACCAGTTAACGTCGTAGAGATCACAGAGTCTATTTTTTCTATAGGCTACTTGGACACAGCAGGAACCTTGCGATGACGGGGACCTAAACGAAAATGAAGACGATGGGTAAAGTAATCCGCACCAGTGGCCAATCAGAGCTCTATCCTAGACTTGCCAGAACGGCGTGGTTACGTCATCCCATATTGTTGTGTGGGTCGCACAGCCTATCCTGTCTGCACTTGGACACAGTGACCGATGTCTCAGCACCTGGAGTGGCTCTACAGGCACGGACCTCAAGTCAGACGGTTTTAGAGGGGAGCCACGGGCGGAGTGGCTGAAATAACGCGTGTGTATGGCTTGGAACGATGTTGGTTCGAAGAATTATTATTCATAGTGTGGTGGGAGTTGTCGGTCTGAAGGATTCGTACTGTTGTTCTCTTTGTGGTTTCAACTCCATACGTAATTTAAAAGAATAATAAAAGTTCACTTTTATGAAGGTTTTTTGTGTGAACTATTTTAGAAAAAATCCAGGCGATATTCATAAAAATTCAAGCGACACTGGATAAGACTTTTATTTAATTACGGTGTGATTGCCAGGTGTGCTATATGATAACCTAAAAGGTTTATAGAAAAAAGTTGGAAAAGAAAGAATTTAAGCTGGTAATATTGTGTATTTCTAAAAAGAATCACTGTGAAATGATATCTCATATCTAAGTTTTTGCGAGGTTTATTGGTTAAGGAGTGGGACCACTGCACAAATGACATTCGCTTTCAAAACTGTATTTGCTAGCACATAGGTGTTTCTTGAGGATTATCAGAGAAGACTTCAATAGAGTTTATTTTTGGATGGCACCGGTTGAAGATTGCTAGTCTCTTATGAAAGTGAGTATCATTGTTTCCATCTTTTGTTTATTTTAAGCCTATAAGAAACTATTGTTTACAATCATTTGTTTACTTGGTTTAAGTCCAAAGAAAAAAACTTTTTAGCTATAATAGACGACTGTAATTGTTCTTTCTATTAATTTTACTGTCTAATCTATTATTACAACATGCGTTTCGGACGTGTTGCATGTTTGTCCTCTTTGATTAGTATTTCCTCAACTGTAAGTCAAAGCTGTGTCTATTTTGATTAAAATATCAATTTTTTTTTCTATATGTCGCACTGAAACAGCATGAGAATTAAAAGATTCTGATTGGTGTAAGGAGAGCGCGTGTTGCTCAGGTCTTAGACCTTCCATCTTGTGTGAGAAGCGACTGATAAGGGTATTGGCCCCGGTAAATAGGGATAAAAAGCTCTTTCACCACAGCTCGCCACTGTCTAACGTATTTTGTTAGAAAAAAAGAAGTTTCCGGAGGCAGCCATGGTAATTTTCCAAGTTGGAACTTGGACTTCTAAATTTTACTTTCGGTACCAATCCAAAGAAAAACGAAATTAATCTTTTTCTCAACAATAATACTTTTTTTTCTTCACTTTTTGCACATAATTTTGGCCATGATAACACATGCGAATATTGATAGTATTTAGGAACGCGATAGACCTGAATCATAACTAAGAGAAACGATTCACAGAGGTATTCCCAACTTGTGTTTAAAAAATCCTAGGAAAACCCAATAGTTTTTTTATGTCACTCTTTCTCTTCATTTGGCATTATCTAGGCCCCTACTGTTAATTCAATAGAACTGTAAAGGGCGCGATGATTTCACGTCGCCTAAATAATTGTTAGTCACTGGATATAAAGAGCTTATCCTCCATGCTTATTCACTTTCAATATTGTCACAATACTGTACCAGAAGTGTCAACAGCTTAAGACAGGTGTGCCTGTACTTTAGGGGTACCTTATTTGTCTGTCTGTCTGTCTGTCTGTGTGTCTGAGAGACAGACAGACAGACAGACAGACAGACAGACAGACAGACAGACAGAAAAAGAGACAGATACAGAGAGACAGGTCCACTGAGTCCAGTTCAGTTTGGATTCCCTAGCTCTCCCATACGTGCATTCTTTCCCGCTTCTTTTCTCTTTAACTGAAATACTTCTATGCCTCAACATCCGCCCCCCGCTAACGTTTTTGTTTTTTTTGTTTTGTTTTTGTTTACATAAACTCTTACTCGTTCACCACTAAATTTACGCTCATAATTTTGAATTGGCGATATCGGCAAAATGGCAAGTTGCATTAAATACAAAACCTCTATATATCAACATCTTTAGGGCTCCATACCAAGTATTTCTCCTGCTGCTAGACTCTAGGTGAGAACGTTTCAAGTATTATTATAGTCTTTCTAAAACTCAACCTTTCACTCAAATGATATTGGTTACCCTTCCGATGTTAGTTGTGTACAAGGTGCTGTTGTCATCTAACCGAACTTGTGCTAAAGGTAGAGCGTAGGTCCCTGGTTCAAAACCCACGAAGGATAAAAAATGTATTGTTCCGATTTGGATCTGTGTCACTGTAATGTGACTGGCTGAGATAATAGTCATGGTATCACCGCACTGTCCTTGTGTGGCAGCATGTAAAATTATGGTTGGGACATGTCTACAATATTGTCAATATAGTGCTGACGTTGGACGTTAATCAACTAAGAAAGAAAAAAAATCGCCTGTCGCCGGAATTTCACAGTGTTAACCTAAGGATCTAACCTAAAAAAATCTTTCATTGTGGCTATGTTTGTCACCCTTCTGATGTTGGGTGTGGAAGCAGTGGTGATATCGTCCGACACTATAGAGCGCTTTTCATTCTCCAAACAATATGGCGCCGACCTATGGAGGCGTGTTGTGTCGGACTCCTGTTTTTTTTTCAGTTATTGCGCCAATAATTATGCGTGTCTTGTGCCTGTTGTGTTTACTTAGGTATTCATTAAACACACTGCTTTCATTAAGATCCTTATTTCTTCTGGTTTCTTTGTGGGTACACGTAATGCTGTTTTTACATGGGGCATATCCCAACATTGTTTTTTTTTCATGTATGTATTAATCTATATAATTATTGTCACAATAAATCTTAAATTCAATGTCCTCACAAGATGACCGGCCCAGGCACGAGCTCGCTTGTGTCACACGACTTGACCCACCTTGTGGGACCCCTCACCGAGGAGAGTCTGGTCAAACACCTCCAGGCTCGCTTCCATGGCGGACTCTGGCAGGTACGATAAAAATTATCTCTGTCTGAGGAATGGCATTACACGTACAGAATAGTAAGCCGTTTGCTATAGTAGAACTACAAGGGAAAGCATATTGGGTGTTGTATAAAGAGAGAGAGAGAGAGAGAGAGAGAGAGAGAGAGAGAGAGAGAGAGAGAGAGAGAGAGAGAGAGA
>RQTK01000182.1:488577-496627 GCA_003991915.1 Elysia chlorotica
GAGCAACCATAAATACATTTTTTCCAAACAAAAATTCTGTAAATCTCGCCTGAAAATTAACACCTAAAACTCGAAGGTAGAGATTTAGTAGGTCTACTATCTCTTGTATGGCCACAATAGGATTACAATCATCGTTTTTTTATGTTTCCTAACTAAAATGCAGCACTACTAACTTAACTTAACCTCTATGCACTTATAAATTGAGTCCCAGTGACAGAATCAAACTCGCAGAAAATAACTGTACCGATTGTATTCTGTTTGACACATTTACTGTCATTTAGCACAAAGCTGAATATATATCAACCGCAACGGAAAAGCAAGGAAAGAAACGCACTTCCAAAGTAATACGATCATCAATATTACCATGAAATTGTAAAAAAAATTACTACATTGTATTATGGTAAATTCAAATGGAAGCAAAATAAGTGGCCAGGCATAACTAGGACTCGCATGTATTTCAGGTGGCCAAATTTACACACTAAATACAGTGACGGCCCAAACATTGACAGAGCTGTGGTTAGAACATTGACTTCAAACACAGGAGGTCCGTGGTTCGAGCCCCAAATCTAGCAGCCAGTTTTTGTTACTGGTTGGGTCGGTGTCAGTTTAATGTGACTGACCAAGTCCCGAGTCAAGTCACCGATTAGGACTTCTCTCAAGACCTATGTGATGATAGGCCTACACTGGGAGAGAGGAGAGAGATACACCTTCTCCGAACCGAACAAAGAACATTGACGGCGTCATTAACCCCCTCTCTCTCTCTCTCTCTCTCTCTCTCTCTCTCTCCCTTAAATGAATAAATATCATTAAAAAATTAGCAATAGCCATAAGAGAAAAGGAAAGGCAATAAATAAAAGGGCAATAATAATTGACTTGTTTAATTTCCAACCCCAACACTATATAAGCTATATTCTGTATGGGCCCCAAGGCTAACGTCTGACCAATTGTTGTGCTACCGCACACGACACAGGACTGGGATAACACGACTCCTGTCTCAGACGCGCACATTGTACAGACACCGACACAACCAGTTACAGGGGGTCCCCCCCCCCCCCCCCCCCCCCCCCCCCCCCCCCCCCCCCCCAACAAAGCTAAACCTGGAGGTGCTGGTGGTATATACAGCGATGAGTATGTGTAATGAACAAAGTGTAAAATAAGTCACTGTTTCAATTTGATATGTTGTCCTGTATTAAGACGGCAGTATTGTATCTGAATTTGATTGTCATGAACGCTTTTAATAGCCGTCCAGCAAAGTAAGGATTACTGCATTGTATGTATTCTCAATACAAATTATTCATGTTATTATTATTTTTTTTATTGTTGTGAGACGCCTCGCCTCGGCAGAATACATTCTTCACAAGGATACAGAAAAGAAAAAAAATGTGAAGGATCTGTATGTGAATTGAATTAAATATGAAATAAAAAAATGGAAAGTTTATCCTCCAAATGTTATACTTGTGCTTTTTTTCATAATCCTGTTTTTTTTCTTCCTTAAATAAGCTCACATTACACATCAGGTATTCAAGAAGCCTCCCTCTCTCGCACCTATTTCTGAATATATTATGAATCTCTCTCTCTACCTCTACACAGAATGTTGGGATTCTGAGCATCCTGGACACCCTGACGCTGTCAGAGCAAGCGACCCAGACAGAATTTCTCGAGGAGATTCGAACCCACCACACAGCAAACAACCAGTGAGTGTTCGGTTTGCATCTGGTCATGTTAGTGATTAGTGGCGGTTTTAGTATTTATTTCCCTTGGTCGTAAATCCAGTATGTTTCAGAAATGTCTGTATTTTTTCCCTTAACTTTTTATTTCAGAGATTTGGTTTTTTAATTGTATGTTTACTAAGATTGATCTTCAAGCTATCAGATTACAAACTTGTAATGTTTAACAGTTTTCAGGATCTAATTTATCACAATTTATTTACATTCATAACTTAAAGTATAGCGTCTTAAGTTACTGTCGTACTCAATTTTATGTGCGTTAAATACGCATACATTACTTTGTCTAAAACAATGTATTTTTTTTTTCACAGCTTTTTTGAGCCGTTGCCCAAAGATGATCGAGTGTTTGGAATCCGCCATTTTACCGGAAGGACTGTGTACGATGCTTCTGACTTCCTGTCCTGCAATCAAGATCTTTTGGCGGATGATATTTTGTGCGTGTTTTCCCGCCAAAACTGCAATTTTGGATTTGTTTCACATTTATTCTCGTCTGATATACAACTTTCTCCAGGTAGGTATAGGGAAATGTAACGAAATCAAGTCCAGTGGTCGATAAGTTGTGTCTGTGTGTGTGCGTGTGTTATTAATTAGCTTTAAGTGTACTGAATCACTGTCTCTGTGTAAAATATAAAAGAGGGTTTTCAAAAGCATCACTAGGTGAAAAGTTTGATGTCAAACCTGTAGGATTTGCTATATCGCTTAATAAGTGTTGCTGCTCTTGTTTAACATTATGCATTAGCCACCAACATAAAATATATTATGGCTTGCCCTTATACATACATTCTTGTCTTCAATATTCCAATATTCCAATACTTTGTCCCTACAATAATTGCTTTCTTTTTTGTTGTTGTATCATTGTCTCTGTGTAAAATATATACGATGGTACTCAAAAGCACACACTAGTTGAAAGATTTGATGTCACCCTGTAGACATTACTGGGGTTTCTATATCGCTTAAATGTTGCTGCGCTTGTTTATCATAAGGCGTTAGCCACCAACATAAAAATTGTCTTTGCTTGTCCTTGCTTGCCCTTACATATCAATACTTTGTCCCTACAATAATTGCTTTCTTTTTTGTTGTTGTCCGGTTTCTTTTTTTTTATTTTTGTTAAAGAAATAATGAATGTAATTTAAATATAGATTTCACATGCCCATTAAACGTGTGCTTTGTTTGAATACAGACGGACTGACGGGTCCGTGTGGGAGGAAATACCGTCTCTTATCATCCTCGCACCAGGAACTAGAAAGGTACAGTACAGTTTCCAACTATTAATCTGTCCTATATCTTCCTCAAAAACTGATCTAACTTATAGGGTAAACAATTTTCCCACGTGTATTTTACCAGTTTAATTCACTAAAGGTACTTGAAAAGAAATAGTGGCAATGAAATTATTGACTCATAAATTCTACTATACAATAACAATGCATAGGACATGACATTAGTTTTTCTGTAAGAGACGAAAAAAACAACAACATAAACGTAGCTGTCATACTATGCATTAAACAGGACTGAGTAGCGGCTACTAACTTTAAATGTTTCTTACTAACGATTACAGTTAATCGGATGCCTCACAAAGCTTAGCAATAATAATATAGTGCTCTAGACCCACTAGCTTGTCATTGAAGGGTCGATTATCAGTTGTTTCCCTTTTCTCTTGTCATTGCCTAAAAACTGAACGACGTAAAAACTAATAAAAAATGTTACTCTACCTTTCTCTGCATGGATACAAGTGTAAAGTAGACTCACTATTGCTCTTTGATTGATGGTAGAACTGCAAGTTTGGAACTCAAATCTTGCCATAAGTTTCAATAAAGATAAGCCTTAAATTCTGCTCTCATTTTTCTCTCAGCCCTGAGAGAAGTCCGGGGACTGGCACACTCTCCAAAGACTTCCAGTCACGCCTGGAAAACATTCTGAAATCTGTGACCAACGCCAGGCCACACTTTATTCGGTGTATAAAGGTAAAGCTGGAAAGGTCTGGAATCACAGCTAATAATGTAGTAAAAAAAAAACTTCGGTTGAATTAGATGCTTTAGAGAAGCTGCATACATTTTACTCCAACATTCGGTTTCAAATTAATGAAAACAACGATGTTTAGACTCTACTTCGTTTTCTCTTCAATATTGTTTTAATGATTATTTTAAAAAGGGTAAAAATATATATCTAACTTATGGGCATAAGCAGAGGAAAAAAAGCAACTTTATCCAAAAATATCTTATCATATTAAATTTAGACGTCTACGCAGGAAAACCATTTAATTGGCAGTCGCGCCAATACGGTGTGCACTTAATGAATCTTATATTAATCAATAGAATTGTCAAACTGTTTAAAATGAGCTTATCTAAAGACACCTACAATTGGTCACAACTGTACCAGAGAGTTTCAAGTAGTAAAGCTCTATTTTCTAGGTCAATACATCAAAACAATTCCATTTCAGAGCAATGACTATGCCCGGCCCGGAACGTTTGAGTGTGAGACTGTCGCCAGACAGGTCCGTGCGCTGCAGATCAAGCAGGCCGTTCAGCTGATGGCGGGGGGTAAGAGCTTGGACTTCTAGAACATTTCCCTCCCTCTCTCTCGCTCTCTCTCTCTCTCTCTCTCTCTCTCTCTCTCTCTCTCTCTTTCTCTCTCTCTCTTTGTCTTTCTCTCTCTCTCTCTCTCTCTCTCTTTCTCTCTCTCTCTCTGTCTGTCTCTCTCTCTTTCGCTCTCTCTCTCTCTTCCCTCCAAAGTTTTCCTGGGAGATCTTACTCAAATGCAAGAGCTCAGACCATCACCAGAAAGTGTGAAATACTGAGATCATTCATGGGGAGCATTTTGTGTATATAATACAGAATAATCAAAGCAATTGTTTCCTCCTTTAAATCATATTAAAACTCGTTGTCTGCTGTTTACCTTACTGTCTGAGGGGGACGCGGTGGCCCAGGGGTAGAACATCGGCTTCCTACGCAAAAGGTCCCGAGTTCGAATCCTGGCGGTTACTGTCTGTGTGTCAATAAAGAACTAGAGTGAGCGCGCGTCATGCTGGATCCCCGCAGCAATGCCACTGTCACTCTGCCTAGCGTGCGAAACGTCTCACTAAATCTTTGGGTTGCTGCTATCATAGAGACTGCAGTCATGCTCCGCCAACATGGCACTGTTGCACGACATCATTCTGATGCTGCATATTGTGTAATCATGACCACAGGATATGAAATTTTAACGGTTATATCCTCCAAAAATGTACACATTCAAGACATAACAATCTGTCCCTTTCCAAGCTTAACACCCGTTCACGATTGATACTTCCCTAAATCCATACTAAAAAGTTCGACGCGCATAAGAAAATATATACCCTATTCCTGTTTCATCAAATTACAATTCTGAAGTTGAACTAAACTCACTACAATCTTGTACTAGACAAGCACATTTTTTTCGGAAAGAAAATGGATGCTCTTTGTAATTGTACACTTCCTAAGAGCTGTTCGTGCTTCTGTGATACTCCATATCCTGTATTCATGATGAAGTGTTGCAGGATGCGATGTTGTGTGATTTACCCTTATTGTGGAGTGCTGCGGGGCATGACCATATTATGATAGGCTGTAAAACAGCACAGTGAAGGTAAAGATAGAACGACTGATATGTTTTGTATTTTTTTAAAGGAATATATGTTTTCGAAACTTAAACTTTGAATTAAAATCATTCACACAAATTCTCAATTAAATTATACATAGGAAGCGTTGGCACTTCGACTTCGAGCAGGCAGCATGTCGTCCCTTGAAGTGAATCAAGGTTTTACTAGATGGAATAAGTTTTTCAATAATCATTTACCACACATTAACCCAATAAACAAATGTCTGAAGGTAACCCACCACTACATAATTGCTTATCGTACCGGACTCAGGCCTCCCGCACCGACTGCGCTACAAGGCGTTCAACACCCGCTACCGGCTGTTCGTCTCGGGGCCCAGGCAGTCACGACGCTCCGAGCCTTCCAGGGAGGAGACCAAGGTAAGTTCATACCTGCGCTGGGAGTTGCCCTTGTTATCTTTCTTAGAGGTTAACAAAGAAGCCTTTCAACTGAACATGGGATTATAATTAAATGTAAGGAGTTCAGTTTGAGTTTTGATAGAAAGATTGGAAAAGGAACTATATGAAATGGGGCTTACGGGTTATAACCTTTCAGAAGCTCTTTTTAAGCCAAGTACAATGGAAAAAGATAGATGGATAGACAAAGACAGAGAGAGAGAGAGAGAGAGAGAGAGAGAGAGAGAGAGAAAGAAAGAGAGAGACATAGAGAGAGACAGAGGTAGACAGAGGGAGAGACAGAGACACAGATAGAAAGAGAGAAAGCGAGACAGAGACAGAGATAGACAGAGAGACAGACAGAGACAGGTGGAAGGAAAGAAAGAAAAGTCTTTATAACAAATGACGCCTGAGGATCTTTAACATAAGTGCTAAAACTAACTAAACGTCACAGCCAACGAAGAGGTCTCAAAATTACATATTTATCTCATGCCATTGGCAGACAGTGCTTACTCATTTCCTGAAAGTGATGGACGAGAGCAAACATCCATACATCAGCACACAATGGTACCTGGGCCGCCGACACATTTTCTACAGGTGAGTTTGATGAGCATAGAGAATTAGGCTGCAGCCTCCATGGCAATATTAACACTACTTGCAGAAGAATTGAGCTGCAATCAAAAATATTTTAAAACCTACCATCATCATCATCATCATCATCATCATCATCATCATCATCATCATCATCATCATCATCATCATCATCATCATCATCATCATCATCATCATCATCATCATCATCATCATCATCATCACCATTATCTCAATAAAAACTCAGCCTAAAAATAGGTCAATCGCCTTCATTTCCCAAAATTAAATACAGTAAGCGTGAGGCTAGCTCCCTGTACCAATATCACTGTGATCATTTTTGTGCAACGTCTCTGGTTACATTGTGGTCTTCCCCCACAGCGAGGGCACCCGCCAGTCTCTGGAGTCAATGCGAGGCGAGAGGATCAGGTCCGCGGCCACGACCATCCAAGCAACATGGCGGGGCCACTGTAGCCGGAAGCGGATCCGGGTCATGCGCACACAAGCCAAAGGTGCTGCTGCTTCCGCTTTGCCGGGCCATAAGTCACGTGTTCAGGGGAAAAGACAACCGTTCAATACGTCCAGTTTGACGCCGACAACTCCACGGTAAGGGGTTTGTAATTCTATAGAACCTGGGTGGCTGTTTAGGGGGATGAGCATTCTGGAGAACGCACTGGTGAGCAGGAGGTCCAACTCCAAGGCTTGCTTTTTGGCTGGTGTCTAGATCTATATGTTTGTTTAAGTTTCTAACTACAAGTGACTTTTTGTTACAATATTACAGCTTAGGTTTGGGTTGGGGAATAAGCGAATGGTTCATTCAGGATCGGAGCGTGTGCGGCGATCTTTTCATCAGGATCCTACATGGTTTGTCCGAGGATCATACCACCTTTTCCAACTGGTTTTGTGGGTTTCATTATCAAGTGATCGGCTGAAGCAAAAGTTCTGGTATTCCATCTCTGCCTTTGTGTGGCAGCACATAAACATTATCAGACGTTAGTCTTGGGATCTGTCACCATGAAGGACAATCAAGGTGAAGAAATGTGAAGCTTCAAATGCAAAACTTAGACTTAACCAATTCTGCTGGTTTCAAATGCTTTTTCTTTCCTTCATTTTATCTACAATATAGATATGGGAGACAAAATTCTTGACGATAGTTTTACTGTAGAAAATATTTAGAGCTTGAAATTTACATAACTATCAGGTGCTGGCAAAAGCAATGATTGTTAAGTTTGACTACGTTACTAGGCAAATTGGTCTCCACACATTTATAAACCAGCAAATCTAATTTAAAAAATCAAAAGCACGGCAATAATTGCTGCTCATTTTCACTTAGAATCCTTTTTTTTATCACGGTTGTTGGCTACCTTCAATCCAAGGTCTATATAAGTTCTTTATCCCAGATCTTTATACTTCAATTGTTTAATTGGATAGTTAAGTTCTTCTGATCAAACATTTGTGTTTTAAGAAGTGCATTTCGAAAAGTATAGGAACATTTTTAACTTTGTTTTCTTTTCAAGGTGATATAGAAATAAACACCGGAAAAGGTAACCATAATGTTAAATATTTACAACCACGGCAAAACTGAATACAATAACATGTACAGGTATGTTATAATTCTTTCTGGCCCAGGCCCCAACTGCCCCCTAAAGGTGAGAGGATAGAAAGGGTGGAGCCTGCAGTTCTCTCCTTTGTCTGCAAGTTGTGGGGACTTGATCCGGTGAGTTATAATAATA
>RQTK01000182.1:496849-515553 GCA_003991915.1 Elysia chlorotica
AATAATAATAATAATAATAATAATAATAATAATAATAATAATAATAATAATAATAATAATAATAATAAAAATAATAATAATAGAAAATAACTATAATATTAACCATATGAGGGGTTTGAAGATATGACATTTTTTTTAGGATTTTGAATAAATAGAGACTAACGCATTTTGATGTCTAGGTGCGTTTTAAGTGAAACTGATATACTGTTAGTTCTAATACTTGTTATCTTAACTCAGACTAAAAAGCCTGCAGCTCCGTCCAAACGGGCCTACTCAGTGCACGGGAATGTGAAGATCAGCTACCCCCAGTCCAGGTGTATGAAAACAGACTTCCCAGGTGAGTAGACCATGGGGGATCCTGGCTCTTACCATTAAAAAAAAAATAGTAATAGAGTCGTAATAACAACATAGTGGTAAGCTTATGACTCGACTTCAATCAGAACAAGAAGGCTCATGACGAGTTGTAAGTTACCACAACGTTGTGCTCACAACGCGTAGTAATTTAATATAAGTTAGTGTAGTGACTCTCTTATGATGGAAATAACGATACGCCTACAAATAATTTTATGTTTCTGGTGATGTTGGCGGGCTTAGTTAGGATGACATTTATTCTACTCTAAAATGATGGTGTGTGCAATACAAGTTATGAAGAAAAAAATGAGGATGATTAAGAAAAAAAGGTATTTGTATAGACTTCGGGTCGTAGACCAATCTACAACGTCGCGAGTGCTTACTAAATCGTTGTAGCATTCTTATTCTTACATCGTACTACAAATTGTCAGTTAGCCACAACGTTGCATTTACAATTTTTTTTGTACAAAAACATTATTAGGGCATATTGCAGTGGTTTTCGTCATGGCGCCGATGGTGTTTATAATAATGACTCTCACGCATAACACAAAGGTATTGATAAAGAAGTCGACTATCATACTGTCTTTTGACACGGCACTTATATTCGGCTTATATATTCCATACGGACTACATAAAGTGTACCTGGACACATTTTGCCACATGCGCTAAATATTATCGTCTTTTTTGTACAAATAATGGGCAGGAAAGCAGTGACTCACAAAATAATTTTAGTTGACACAGCAAGTAAATAATTATGCTCTCTAGTGGTTTGGCGGTCCGGCCAAAAATTATTTTGTTGCAACAGACAGTAGGCTACGCTTTTGTATAAATGTGTATAGAAAAAGTTGGACAAAAGCACCAAGTATAATGCAAATCGAAATTTGTTCAGAACCGTGTATTGCGACAATGCGTTTTTTACTGCTTATGGACAATCCGTTTCAACCCCAACTACAAGTATTCTTCTTTCCAAACCCAGAAGCCGGTGATCGAGACGGTTTCAAGAAGGGCGATATAGTCACGGTGTTGGGTCCCTCAGGCACACGTGGACACCATATCGTTCAGAAAGGAGACACCATTCTTCACGTCCCGTACACACGTATGGCCATTCAGGTAGGCTCTCTTTAGGCATCGTACATCCCCTACTTCTTCAGTTTTAACGGTTAGTTTGGTTTGGGGTGGCCCACCCCTTACTTCTTCACTTTTAAAGGTTATATGTTAGTTTAGTTTGGTTTGGTAGTTTCTAAATTGTGCATAATATGATAATCGAAAACAATTTTGGGTACTATACTGACAGTTTTGATTCTGTTCTTTTTTATTTCTCTTATTTTTCTGACATCTGCAGACGGTGCATGAAACGAGTGGACTCAACATTTGAGGAACAGCATCACAATGCCGTCTCTCAAGAGAAAATCTGTTCAAGTACCATCTACAGTTTCTATGAAGAATGTGTCTTCTTTCCAATCAGTGTAGCTTCTTTGTGTTCACACCGACTTTGTTCATATAAAAATGGGATGTATTATGTGCAGCATCAAGGGTTTGGTTTATTTAGTCCACCGCCAGCAACTAGAATATATCCTGGACGGATCCCACGATTAGCATCTGGCAATTATACGCCCTACCAAAGAAAATTTTGTCTCAGCCATTCGCACGCATCAACAGTACAATTGGTTTATTTGTTGGCTTTTATTACTGACTTGGGGCTATGAAACTGATAAAAAAAAAAAAAAAAAAAAAACCAACAAAGCTAAACCTGGAGGAGCTGGTGGTGTATATACATCG
Source organism: Elysia chlorotica (assembly GCA_003991915.1). NCBI lineage: Eukaryota > Metazoa > Mollusca > Gastropoda > Plakobranchidae > Elysia > Elysia chlorotica. The sequence continues at coordinate 498,980 of RQTK01000182.1, forward strand.
ATGAGTATGTGTCATGAAAAAGTGTAAAATAAGTCATTGTTTCAATTTGATATGATGTCCTGTATTAAGACGGCAATATTGTATCTGAATTTGACTGTCATGAACGCTTTTAATAGCCGTCCAACAAAGTAAGGATTACTGCATTGTAGGAATTCTCAATACGTACAATTTATTCATGTTATTATTATTTTTTATTGTTGTGACACTCCTCGCCTCGGCAGAATACATTCTTCACAAGGATACAGAAAAGAAAAAAAAATGTTAAGGATCTGTATGTGAATTGGATTAAATATGAAATAAAAAAAATGGAAAGTTTATGCACCAAATGTTATACTTGTGCTTTTTTTTATAATCCTGTTTTTTTCTTCCTTAAATAAGCTCACATTACATCAGGTATTCAAGAAGATAAAATCTGTTGAGCTCAAAACATGCCTTGGAGTCAGCAAGGAGGTACCTCCCATATGTCGTACCTGGGAGTATTAGTGGGTCAGTAGGCTAAATACTCTATATTGGTTAGCAGGAGGTATGCGGTTCGAATCTCTCCTGATGTCCACATCGACTAACAAGATCTTTGAAAAAAACAAGGACAAGGACATAAAACTCACAAGAAAATCATTTTACGTTTCCTATCCTCTTTAATTTAAAAAATACCTCCATCATGAGCCCTTTTACTTGAGTTTGGTGTACACCTTTAAAAGGTATTGGATAACATGCCGGTTTGCCCACTTATAATATCAAACAGGTTGGTTTAACCAAGAAAGAATTTGGTTAACTTGGGTCTCATCACATCAGCTCCTAGGAAGCAAGGGCAATAATTTGATTCAAGGGTAGAGTGTGCGCCTCCTACTCGGACGGTTACTGATTCGATACCCACTCAAGCCGTTGTTCCCCTTGGCTTGCCTACTGGTTGGATCGACGAATATCAGTAAAAAATAAATAATTAATGTGATCGACAACGCCCACTCTTCGGAGTTCCATTGAAATATAAGATCCTTAAGACTCTAGAAGTTGAACTATTATAAAGCTTATGTAAGTGTAAAAGACTAAAGTTGTGAAGTTGGTCTACATCAGTTTATAGAATAAATGAAAACCCACCAAAAAGGCCGTTGATAGTAAAGGAAATATATACATTTATTAACATATTTAAGAGTAAAACAACAACATAACGACTTCAATTTCATTTGTTAATGCATGCATAATAGATGTACACACCAAATAAATCTTGTAAGAAAATACAAGATAAAACTGAACTAACAAAAATTATCCTTAATAAGATAAAAGGAAAATTGTCAAACAGGTATATAACAGAACTTAACTAAGAACTTCCTGCTTGCATAACATTTTTCAAAAGTTTTCTCGTTTAAGTTAAAAAAAACAGGTACAACTAAAAAAATAATTCATCAAAATAAAAAACAACAACAAGAACTCAATCTCTTACACAACACAAAAAATCATACGTTTTTGGTGTGGCATTATAAGCAACAAATCTATCATGGAGCTTTGAAAGACTGCCAGTTGAAAACCGAGCCTATAGTATGTGTACATAACTTCAATATTTCACTGCTCTATATGGATGAGCCTTTGATTGACAAGGATGCGGTCTATGTCCTCTGAAAAAGTCAGCATGTTTTAACCCCTTTCAACTCCATGCATAAAGCAGGGGCACAATATCAGTTGGCGAACAGATGACAATAGTATGTGGAATGTAAGTTTTTCTTCAGATGACTTAAAAAAGGGAGTGATTTTTCAGATACAATGCTTTATTCTGAAAACTTTCACTTTCAAGTGTCAAATGAGCTTTATTCAAGACTAAAATAATACATGTATAGAAATACTATGCATCCAAAAAATCACTTTCTTAAAAATATCAACATGTATTTTGTTCCAAGGCATAAAAATTACAAATGGACCCACCAAATTCTTGTTGCTCATGCTCTCAGTAGGAAAAGAGTGTAAAGTGCTTTCTACAGGTCTATACATAACGTGATTTATTGACACGCTTTTATGGAATCAGATTGGAGTAGAATAGGGGTTCTCTTCTAACAAATTACAAACTATATCAAAATATATACACTTTAAATAGGATTGAAAAGAAAATTAGATAAAAAAACAAAAAAACACTTTGATCTTAAATGATTAGAAAAGTTGCTTTATAAGTACATACATTTTTTGTTTAGAGTGTAAAGGATCTGCTCTTCAGAAAAAAAAAACAAGGAATCTGACCAACATTACAAAACAAATCTCCAGAAAAATTTGATTATGAAAACAATGCCAAACCATGTTGTTTCAACAACAAAAAACACGGGAAAAGGAGAAAACGCAAACCAAGAAAATTTAATTTTAAAATTTCAGAATAACCAGTGAATTGACTAGAAGGGGTAAAGCCTGATGAATCAAAAATTCAAACCATGTCACGCACCCATACACACATCATGCCATGAAATTTGCCAAACGCTCACAGCCACTCTCATTTTTTAAAACAAAAACACTTCTTAGGTAAGTGCCGGCAGAAAATACAAATGTTCCTACAAGAAGAAAATGTAATAACTATATAACTTTTCTACAAGAAAAAAAGTGATATCCCAGAAAACGTCCTTCCCTGGCTAAGCTCTTTATGAGAAATTTTGATTATAATTTATTCTCAAATTTCAATGAACTTTCATGCCACCAGTATTAAAAACTTACATTCTTCTTTGAAATTTGTGATCCACACATTACATTTTGTTCAATTCAAACACTTGTTAAGAGATATGCCTTAGAGCAGTTTCTCATTCATAAAGATCAGCTGATATTTTGCAATTGTGATGGATTAAGTTTGCTGCTGTCATAAACAAGATGCAGTGTAAAAAAAATTCCACAATAACAGTAACAGCATTCATTTGGATATACAGTAATAATAATAATAAAATAATAATAATAATAATAATAATAATAATAATAATAATAATAATAATAATAATAATAATAATAATAATAAAATAATAATAATAACAACAACAACAACAACTACAACAACAGCAATAACAATACTGCTGATGATATTTATGGTGATAATAATATGAAAGAGAAGTGGGTAATAAAAAAAGTAACTATACATGCATAATTAATATAGCAAAAAAGAGATAAAAAATAAAAAGAAAGAGGATGACCAGTGCTGTTATAATGATTACTTCTATAAGAAGGATGACAATATTGCAGTGGAGAAATTCATATATTACACAATGGAAGCACTGAAAGAAATAAGATAAGAATAATTGTTTAAAATGTTAATAAGCTCACTTTTAAATAGTTCAACATGTGCAGTCCTTAAGTACTTATTTATTTATAACTCAACATCCATTTAGCTTGTTGCTTAACCAATCATCTGTAAATGTAAAAATCAGGATGAAGTTGCAAAACTTAGCAGCATTAAATTATTAAGTGCATAGGTTTTGTATTAAAATAAAACAAAATATAAAAAAGCGGTGCTATTGAAACAACAATGTATTGCTGAAATAATGCATAGCTTAATGCATATAATTTTATACACTTGATTCAGTAACATATTAGGCCTAGCAGAGTAGAAAATATCATGAGAAAACCTCACTTGTTGTGCTTCTCATCAATAGAACTAGATATTATTTACATGTGTACAGATGTCATGCAAAGAAGAGAAAAAACAGCAACAAGAAGAAAACACTGAATCTCAAAGCATTTTCCTGGAATACTGAATTTCTCTCTGAACCAATGATTTATATTAATGCCCAATTTCAAACCACATTAACTGCGAATGGTCAAATAATATTAACAGTTTTCAGTTGTTCATCTAAGTTCACTAAAGATTAAGATCGATAGATATATCCTACAGCAGTTATTCAAGCATTTTTGTTCCAATCAATTTGATTTCATGTATATTTTCTCTATCTTTTAATGCCCATAACAAATCTGTCTAGTTCTTGTTCATCTCCCAAAATACAGGAAAATAAGGTCTGTCTTGTACATTTTATCTTAACTATCATGAATGTTCATCATGCCATTATGGACTCTCACATCAATAAATGACCAACAAAACTTTGATGTTTTTGTAGTCTTAAAGTCTGGGTCTCAATTTAAAAAAATGCACCTGTAGATTCTGGAAAAGGAATTCCCTCTCCCTCTTAAAACATCAATGTCGAACACCAATTGGATAAAATACTCAAACCCCAGTGAATTATTTTTCTAATACTAGCCAATGCAAGACTGAAAAAAATGCATCTTCTAATTGAATATGTCCCATTGTTACATGAAACAAAGTTTGTGGAACCTTAAAACCAAATTCAGTGAATAGCAAAGGAATGTGTTCATCCCATCATTTTATAAAGAGGTTTGTTAGAAAACACAAAGAAATTCAGATGATTTTACAAAAGGCACTTGGTAATGCATATGAAATGTTTCTCGTGTGTACAAAATACTTTTTAAAATTCACATATCAGATATCTTTGCTTTTTTGTGCCTAAATAGATAGAAGTGAAAGACAGGTTGGTCAAATACCATGATTGGAATGTTCAAAGATATTTTAAGGCATTTCTCTATAAATGATCACTAAAACACTGTAGATCTTTTTCTTCTTATACATGTCACATTGCAATGTCCCTATACACTCAGTGTTGGTGCTTATCATAAGCTTCAGTTTGTAATGTCTATGCAAAGTCATACACAAATGCTAAAGCTCTAATTCTGTTGTACTACTTGGTCAATTACAATAAGAGCTGTAAATAAAAACCATGGCTTCAATTAATTAAAACAAATCAATAATTCTCAACGCTTTCTTGGGTTACAAAGTGCATACTATAATCTGTGAATTTGATGTTATAGGTTAACTACCAAGCTGCTTGAAAAGTAAAATAGAGCAGCACTTGAGATCTGACTGCCTAGAAGTAGTTATTGCTATTCAAGAAACATTTATTAGGACAAAAACAAAAAAAGACTGCCACTTTTTGGATTATAACTTAAAACAAGTTGATCAGCTTACCATTTACTTCTCAATAATGCACACCTCAAAAATTCATTTAATTACAAAAATAAAAAGTTTGAAATACATGAGGTAACTTATTTTGAATTGATCTATTTCAACCCAACCAGTTACCCAGCAGTGTGGCAAGGTAGGTATTTTGGTCTGTCTGTCAACCACTGTCTATTTTTCCATGTAAAACACACAGTCATTATTTGCTCATCAGTACTTCTAAATCATGTAACCATGTATAGCTAATTCTATAGGTAGACAAAACAAGAAAATAGTCACTGTAATGCCCAATGATTCTATATATTTTGTGGAGAAAAAATGAGTTATTTCTGACAACAGAATGAGGTAGACTGCATGAACACATTAATTATATTAATTATCATCAGTCCATGGCTTACATTATAATAATAATAATAATAATAATAATAATAATAATAATAATAATAATAATAATAATAATAATAATAATAATAATAATAATAATATTATTTCTTTTCAAAATAACAGTCTTGTACACTTTTCATTTTGGAGTTTCTGACATTTGCCTATTTTTAAATTTTAATGATGTTTGAATGATCATTTCAGAAAAAAACTTGGGATATTGAAACCACACTATGCTATTGAAAAAATAATGTGTTTCTTCAAACAATCTTAAAAACTGATCACTTGAATACAAAAAAACAAGGATGTGTACCTAAAATATCATTTAAAATGCAAATAAAAGACTTTATATTAATCTGTTTCGAAATAAATTTAGTACTGTTTGTTCAGCTATTCAGGTATGTATGCTGTAAAAATTGTTTAATCATAATTTTTTTTTTTTTTTTACATTTATCATATTTATTCAATTTTACTATAATCTAGACCTAGCCCACAAATTGGTAACTTGCTTTCATTAGAGGAAATTTAAATTGTGAATGTGCTTTTTACCCTTGATAAAGATTTACATAAATTACATGAGAATCAATAGCATATTACATTTCCTCACATTTTGGACTAAAAAAATTGCTTTTTCATGAATTAAACAGTATTGACATTTCCAATTTTAGTAAAAAGCCATATAAAAAACACAACACAGCAAAAATAAAAGACCTTGTGTGAACAAATAATCATAATTCAGTGGACCTTAGGTTTTTAAAATTCAAGTTTTAACTATTCATGGGGCAGAATAATATTCTACTTTGGTATCATCTTGCGTTAGTCCATTATGCTCTCTGTGGAAGTGTCAAATCTCTCGTTATGTAATTAAATAATTATTTCCACCCAGGAAACTGTCTCTACTGTATTTGATTACTCTGGGGTTCAGAACTGTTTTGCTGTATCTCCTCCTTATTTTAAGTGGAGATAGAATAAAGCAGCTCTGAGCCTAAGTATTGCGAAGGAGTATTTTGAAGCTTGCGCTATAAGTGAGTGCTGAAGTGTTCGGATGATTCCTCAGGATCAAAAGAGGCAGCAGGGTTAACAATCCCTTCCAGCCTGCCCGTCTCCTCGTTGTCTATGTGATCTTCCAGGGACTGCAGGGCATCCTCCAGCATCCGCCTGTCTCCAGACTCCATCCTCTGGTGGAGGCTGGGCAGTCGACCTGGTGGAACCGATGGCATGGGGTCTACGGATACAACCACCTCAGATGATGATGGTAATGAGGGCTGTGGTGATGTTCCTGCTGCTGCTGCTGCTGCAGTTGATGATGATGATGTCGTTGTGTTGCCAGGTGTGGATGAGAGGGTTCTAGCACCAGAGAGGAAAGCAACATTAGGTGGAAGGGAAGGTCCCTGAAACTGTGAGGACGGTGGCGAAGATGGGTTTTGATTATCTGCTCTGACTGTGGGGAGAGTGTACACTTGGATCGTGACCGAGCCCGGTGATTGTGGAGAGGATGATGACGAGGGAGGCGCTGTGGTGCTTTGAGAAGTCGTCGGTGCTGTTGACACTGGGCCTCGGTTAGATGGAAAAACAGGCGAGGTTGAACCTTGGAGAGGTCTATTGTCTAAGGTATTATCCGACATGCCAGGTAAACCTGAACCTGCAGGTAAAGCACCAGCCAGAGTCTGAGCACCAAAGTCTACATCCCCATCAGAAAATTCACCAGATAATTCGTTCATGGGAAGCGACGGCCTACGGGATGGAGCCCGCGACCTGTAAGTGGGTGGTCTTGACCCTGGCAGCTCTCCAGCGGGATTATTCTCTCCAGTTCCCGCTGCATTGCCTGACATAGAGGCTGCTGGGAAAGCGATGTGGATGCCGGAATGCGCTGTTGAGGCCCGAGACCTGTAGGATGGGGGCGGGGAGTTTGGCAGGCTGCTGTTGTCGGTGGCGCTGGATGGGAAGATGCTCCCCGAGTGGCCAGGCCTCCTGTCCGCGTCCCCCGCGCCGGGCTGCGGCTGCTGGTTCTGGTAGTCCTGCATGGACGCTGCGTAGGACGGGGGCGGCCGCCGGTACTGGAACTCGGGGTACAGGACTCCTGTCAGGGGAAAGGAGTCATAACGATAGAGTTAGTTATTTGTATGTAAACTAGTGGAGATAGCGTTCCTTGAACGGAAGTATCAAAATAATGGATTGGATTTTACGTTTCTCAAACTCGAATCCTGAAAAACAATTTATTTAATTTTAAAATGCACTTTCCTTTCGTTTTCCACCCAGTGCAATTCCTATTCCTTACTTGGAACAATAGAATGAACAATTCCTTGACTTCAAAGAGTACAGGAATCAGGGATCGTATAATTGACACGTCTAATACATATTTGGTATGCCTCACTCGTATAATTGACATGTCTAACACATATTTGGTATGCCTAACTCGTATAATTGACATGTCTAACACATACCTAACTTACAATTGGTGTATCAGGCTTGTGTAATAAAATTGGTGTGTCGGGGGAAAACAAAACCTGGTAGTACTCACCTCCATACCACGTGCCGTCACGGTTGCGGTGGCGACGCCTGCGCCTCTCTCGCTGCTGCCCGCTGCGCCCGTGCCGGAAATGCCCGATGCCGAAGAGGGCGTGCAGGGGCTCGTGGCCGCGAGGGGTGCACTTCCAGCCCACAATCACCACGACCACCAGCAGGATGCCCAGACCTGCAGCACAGGGGATATACAGGGCAACATGAGTAGAGTTACCAAGCAAGAGAGAGAGAGAGAGAGAGAGAGAGAGAGAGAGAGAGAGAGAGAGAGAGAGAGAGAGAGGGAGAGAGAGAGAGAGAGAGAGAGAGAGAGAGAGAGACAATGGGTATTCTATATACATGTATAAAGAAAAAGAAATGGGATAAGGGAAAAAAAAAGAATTTCAAAAGGTACAACTATTATATTAACCACGAAATGTTTTTTATACCATACTTGGAGCAAACTAAACCGAGAGATAAAGAGAGCAGCATGACTCCACAATGAACAGAAAAATGAGTTCATGAAAGCGGTCAACAGTGTTTAAGAATATAACGAGAAGGCTCATAATTCATGTTTATTTACGTTGCTTTTTTTCACATACCATGCCTCAATGTTGTATACTCATTTCTAATTATTTTAAAAGAAAATCACGGCTTACGACACATCTAATACTAAAACCTCAAACTTAAAAGAGGGGAATTATTTCAAAACCGCGGTATGCCAAAAATAATCTGTCCACTGCTCTCTTCCAATTGAAGATTTTCTGGGCAGAAAGTTTAATGTACCTGAAGATCTGATGACACATGGACCCTAGCGTTCCCATCAGACAGAAGCTGAACTGTGTACTCTCTACTGTCTACTTTATAGTGTTCTTGTTTAGCTTCCATAGGCTATATTTTGGATGGGTCACAAGACTAACGTCTGACAATATTGCGTGCTGCAAAGAGACAGAGACAGTGCGATGAGACTTGGATTCCTGTCTCACCCGGTGACACTTGTACTGACACTGAACCAACCAGTAGGGGACGAAATCAGAGAAACAATTTTTGATCGAACGTAGGTTTCGAACCAGGGACCTCACGACTAGGGTTTTGATCAACAGATAACTGTAACAATTAACAAGTTGACAAATTTATTCAGAATATTTCCCTCGTTTCTCGCAAGACAAAGACATTAAAGGGCTTAGTCTAACAATTAATTTATCACAGTACGTCCATCAGTACAAAAGCTGTCCGTATGATGATGAGATAAACACCGTTAAAAGTCCTGCGGCCAAGCGAGAAATACCTCTCTTATGGTAGACTGCATTGCTCACGTTATTATTCATAACTTCCATATGAATATGTCACTACCCTTTCATCTTCAACGCCGGCCCTTTGTACAGCAGTAAAATTAACATAATGGTTTCCTTGCCTGGTTGCTTGGACCGGAGGAGTGACGAGGCCGCATGAATGAATAAATCAAGCGGTGAAGAAAAGACAAAGACTATGATAGGGGCTAGGCATAGCTGTCTAGAACAGAAGGACATGGGCGAACTCACTCGGCAGTTCGGGGAGATTCGGGCTCAGGTAAGCTCAGTATAAAGCATGGACACAAAGTAAGGATTCGACAACTCGTACCTATTTCTTATCTCTGAACTAAAATTAGTTAACAGCAGCTTTACAAAACCAAACCCCCCCAAAAAAACAACAAAAAACAAAAAACCCCCAAAAAAAAACAACAAAAAAACAACAACAACAAAAACAGCAACAGCAACAGTAACAGCAACGACAGCTAAAGCAGCAAAAACATTTTGCTAATAAAAAAAAAAATCTAAATATAAACAAGCAACAGAACACACCTGCAACCGCAGCAACAACTTGAGTTACATAAGGATTACAGCATGTGTATATTTCAACCACCATCTTCATTCGTATTTATCAAGTCGCCTTTCACAGCTTCTTGAGTCAATGGTTAAATGCTCAAAGATACAGTAACCGTGTTTCGCACCGAAGGATCAAAGTAACTTAAAAAGATACAATGTTAAAGCGTCGATAGGCCAGTCGTTTCATGCCCCGGACTGACGACTCGGACTCTTCGGTAAACACAGGGGAGGTAAAACAAACCAAAGACTTAATCCTCCGAATGAGATGGCAGTCACAACCACCCACCCCATTTATGTTTCTTCTCTTTCAGGCTCCATTCTATCTCACTCACATACGCAAATTAAATACCAAGCGAATTGCTATGTTAGTGGTGTGTATCTTTGTGTAATTATCCTGATAGTCATGCAAATTAGCTCCACAGACAATAAAAACTGTAATCAATGTTTCAACCAAAGACGTGAATCGTATCCGACCTAGTTGCCAGGATTAGGGTATATTGACTGGCGGTTAAACAAGCTCTCTGGTTGAGCTATACACAGCTAGGTCTCCAGAAACATCTACACGGCGACTTGAACCCAGAGAGGGCTACCAAGGACTTGGCATGTCAAAGTATACATGTAACAACCTGTAGACTGACACTACCCTATTCATTAGAGCAAAATTCAGCGGGCAGAACAGGGACAGGAAACGCATCCTTCCGCGTAGAAAGCGAACGTTTTACCCTTGACCACCGCGCCCCCAACCCCCAAGTTTACAAGTTTCCCTTTTCTTGGGATAATTATAATTATGTAATAGGGCGTTAAAACCTACAAAATAAAAACATAATATTAAAAACACAATCAACTTTATGTATGTGGCATCACATTTGTAAGAAGTCAAGTTTATAATGTAAGGAGGACTGGTGGTCAAAAAAGTTATAATTTGGATCATGTTTGCGCCCAGTTTGCTTTGGTATCTAATGCTTTGTTCAGCGTTATATTGGTTCCATTAAAGAGACTCAAGACTCAGTGTTTATTTACAGCCCTTTGTCCAATATTTTATCGACGGTTGTGAACTTGAGTGACAAAGCAATTCCATTACAATGGATAATAGCGGACTTTAAACACTAAAGAGATTCACGTAGTTAGGCAGTCAAACAAAGTCGACGCTGGCGATTATGAGCAAAACAGATTATCCAAAATACATAATGGGCGGGGGAAACATATAATTAACCTTCCTTACAAAATCCACATTCTTAACCAGCCCTAGAGAATATGTTCAGACCGAAAAGCCACGCCACGAGACTGGCTGGGACAGGAGTACTGTTTCGTGTGTTGTGGCAGCCGAGGATCCCATAGACAGATAGGACCGATGGCAGCACTTAAAAATTGTCAGGCGTTAGCCTTGGGGCCCACCAACAATAGTCTAAAAAGTGCTGAGTTTGAACGTTAAGCAAACGTGTCCATTGGGATCAGTAGCATCTACGTATAATATACAATGTACTAAACTAGTAGATTCTGCTAAGTGCAATTAACACGGAGTGAAATTCCATGTAACAATGCAATATCTAAGAAGAAATTACAGAAGACACAGGTTAAGAACGAGAGAGAGAGAGAGAGAGAGAGAGAGAGAGAGAAAGAGAGAGTGAGAGAAGGAGAGAGAGAGAGAGCAAGAGAGAGAGAGAGAGAGAGAGAGAGAGAGAGAGAGAGAGAGAGAGAGAGAGAGAGAGAGAGAGAGAGAGACAGGCGCAATATGCTCAGTCACCCATACTCAGGGATTTATTAGTACTTAATAGACTCAAATGTATGCTCAGGTATAAAACAATTAATTTCGACTGAGATAGATGTTAAGATTGGCATCTAATATAGAATATGTACCGCTAGAACATTAAACCCGAGGAGTATTATAATCGAGGTAATGTGGAAACGTCGTATCGCTACCTTTGTGGGGGAACTACACAATATAGGACACATCATTTCTGTTTGACAAAGAACAACATGAGGCACATTGATCAAACACGAATGTAACAAAAATATATCTGAAAACTATCACCAAGAGCAATCAGAAAAAACCAACATCACCCGACAAATATATAACAAACTGAACCCTGGCTAACAAAAACCTCTTCACTTTCTCCCTCGATACCACCTCACACATTATTCCACGATATAAATCCCTATACACGTGCCTGTCTCGATCTCGGGAACGTACAAGATCAGAGAGATTAGCGTCTCCGGGCAAGACAGAACTGATAAAGAGTCATAAAACAGCTAGCCGGTGATAAACGATATTTTATGAACGCCCCTTTGCAACAGTAAGCCCTATCGTCGTAAAGACCCCCTCAGGGGATAGGGAACCAAGAAGGCGTTAAACAAGGAGAAAACCAAACTCCCACAACTCAGACAAAGAGCCATATGACCCGTATTTCTCTTGCAAAGCGCAAAACGCTCCAGGTATAGTTAGTTTCCTTAAGCCAAAAACTTTTTTTTTATTATACAATGTTCTATCAATACATGTAAAGTACCCAACTTATTCGATAATACACTGCAGTATTTTGCTGATCTTAAAACAGAACACTAGCTTGATTCGTCATTAAATTCTGAAGATTACATTATAAGCACACTAAGCCAGGCATTGTCTTGGATGTTGCGCTATATAAAAGCCATGTATTATTATTACTATTATTAGCTGCCTCACACACTTAGTTTTGATATATAGAAATATAGAGATATATAATCCATAACATTCCACATGGCCTCTCTCTACTAATATCTTAAAATCTCGAACGCCTATAGTTCTGACCCATCACCTGTCTAATAACCCATCCCTCGTTCTCTCCCTGCTTTGCAACTAATGCATGATTTAAAAACATGGGCCATCAGTAGACTCTCTCTCTCTCTCTCTCTCTCCCTCTCTCTCTCTCTCTCTCTCTCTCTCTCTCTCTCTCCCCAGTCTCCAGTAATAAGATATTAGAATGTAGAGTGAGCGAGAGAGAGACAGATAGTCGGTAATGCTCGTAACAAACAAGGTCCGAGGTTCGACTCTAAGCTGTCGGCGCCTCCTTATCCGTAAGGGATTCTTCAGGAAAGCTAAGGGAAGGAAAAACTACAGATTTCACGGTTAAGGCTTCGCTACGGGGCTCATGGGACGCCGTACAAATATTCAACAAGTTAAAACACTACAGCCCTTCCCGTGTTCAACTCAGAGAAAACACAATTTTAACACGAAAAGCTGTCTGTCACATCGCTAAACACTGTGTAGAATGCTAATCCAATAGGTACTTCTGAGATGCCTGTTGACATAAGTCGAGTTTACAGACAACTCGTCTGGTCAGTCATGGAGGAAAATTCAAAATGTGATAGAATAAAACGAGAATCACTTCATGTGTTTGGTTCCCATTAATATGTATTTGGAAAAGATGAGAGAGAGAGAGAGAGAGAGAGAGAGAGAGAGAGAGAGAGAGAGAGAGAGAGAGAGAGAGAGAGAGAGAGAGAGAGAGAGAGAGAGAGAGAGAGAGAGAGAGAGAGAGAGAGAGAGAGAGAGAGAGAAGAGACTTCATATTTACTTTAGTTGAAACCTAACGGCATGATGGTGCAAATAGAACTTAAAGTAAAACTAAAGGTAGAGACCACAGTGTTACCCTTGACAAGAAACCAACACCCCCTACCTCCCCTTCACCTTCAACCACCGCCTCAATGCCTTCCCGAGAACGTTCCAGTACTTTCTGGGATGCCCTGGTCCCGTATTTGGAGATGCTCGGCCTAGCTCGCCTGAGGATCATCTAAAGATCGGAATGTGGTCTATCCAGACTGTCTAGTCGGACACACAGAAACCAACGGGTTTTTTTTTGTCTGTACAAACACGGAGTTTTTCTCTACGTCAAGCTCTTTGCTCTGACGCAAGTCGGTGTGTCTTTAATATTTGCTCAACACTTTAATGAGTGGAGTGACTGACTACGAGAGAATGTCATCTTGTACTTGTAGAACCTACATCTACATCCTTACACCCAGGACAGAGGTAAAAAGGACTATTTTTCACGCTGTTTAGTGAAACCACCTCCCCTCTTATGCCCCAAATACCTTCTTTTTCTCTCTTTTTGTTGTATGATTACGTTTTTTTTTTTTTTACTCACTTTCTCTCCTGCGCAAAAAGAGCAAAAAGATGACTAATCAGAAAGAAGAAGAAATAAAAAAGAATATAAATCCACCCACAGAACACCGGTGTTTTAATCTGTCTAGAAATGGTCACACGCGACCAAACTGAAACCGTTACCGAGTACATGTACAATGTGTGTAGATCTAGCTGGTCAGGTTTAGTTAACGTCAGTGTCAGGATCCATTAGTTACAGCTATTCTCCTTAAAACAAAACGGGATTTATTCGCTCAATTGCCACATTTCTACCTTCATCATCAACCATTTAGTAAACTTTGGCTTTGGCTAAGAAAAGGTGATTTCCAAGGCAAGCGCGATATCTGCTGAGCAAGTGGCAGTGAGAGAGAGAACAAGCGCGATATCTGCTGAGCAAGTGGCAGTGGGAGAGAGGACTTAAAAACAACAGAGACAGAGCCGACACACGGTAAGAAGTTACGCCTTTTTTGGTTTTCTTTTGGAGTGGGATTTCTCTCTCAGTTAAAAACAGTGGGACCTCCTTAATTGCTTACTCTTCCTTTCATTAAAAAAATATTTATCTTTTTTGCTGGTTTAAATGAAAAATACGTGAATTATTAAATAGTCTTGTTAACTTTCTTTTGATTAGCGTCTTCTTAACATTTCGATTCGTATTTTTGGGGAGGAAAGTGTTCTTAAAATATCTCAATACATAAATAATCTCCGTTTCTTTAACACAAACGCTGCAGAAAAACATTACATAATAATGGCTTCGATTTGTCTGACCCATCTCTCAAAAAGCAAGGGTCATTTTAGCTACATTGACTTCAAAGTGTGGGGATATAAAATACAATAGATCAGCAGGTTCACTTAGAGGATCGTCCTCACAAGGGTGGCAAACTTGGATATGACCGAGAAGGGCCGACATAAATATACATGTCAAATGAGCTTGAGAGATTTATACAAAAACAAAAACACCACCCAAAAAAAACAAACAAAAAAACAAAAAAAAACAAAAAAAAACAAAACCAACAACAAATAATAAGACTCACGTCAACAATGTATCTCAACAACCAAAACACACAATCAGATAGGTTCAGCTCGGAACAGACAGATAATTATGTAAAGATACATTTGATAACACGCTGAATAGGATCTTTTCAACCAAATGTACAGCATCTGCGCTCTTCAGATAATGTACATTGAGATTGCATCTATCTTTCCGATACAGTATCCGCCTTGTCTTAGTGGTGATTAGTTTCACTCGATAAACCCCTACAGACAGGCTGAGGCCCTCTGGCGGGTAGCATGAACACTGATAACTATCAGTCTATATTGCCGTCTTGTGAGGTCAAAATACCCTTTAAAGCCAGGTGCAAGATGACTGAACAGCTGCAGATGTTGATCTATATCAGAGTTCTATGAAAGCTGTAATAGCTTTTTACAAAAACAAAACAACAAAACACTCATTCGCGACATTACGCTATGACAGTGTACTCCTCAACATTTTTGTATCTACTTCGCAACAGACTCTTGTTTCCTCGCAATATTATATCAGGGGGGACGCGGTAGCCCTGTGGTAGAACACCGACTTCCAACGCAGGAGGTCCGTGGTTCGATGTTCCCCCTATTGGTTGGGTCGGTGCAAGATAGACTATATAGTGCTGATGTTGAACGTTAAACCAAATTAATGCAATATTATATCAGCCATAATCTAAACAATGACTTTTGTATCTTTTAAAGCTTATTTGAAAGTGATTTTCCTTTATTTTTTGGTCTGAAGCTCGGTTTCTTTTTCAATCATAGCATGGTATTGCGCCATGGGTCCTAAAAAGCGCAAAGGGAGATTTTAAGAAATGAAATTTACAATAATTAAAACATCTAGCAAAGACAACTTATGAATGCTTGCGCTGGAAAAATGGCACATACATGTATATTGTTTTTGTTGACCCTCTAATGTGAGTGAGTGAGTTTGTTTTACGGCACGACAGCACGGTAACGGCTATGTTGTGTCCAGGATGTCCTAAGACAGTTAATGCATTATACTAGTAGCAGCTATCCGTTCACACTCATTCTTAAAATTCACTGCACTAATCCAAATGTAGCACTTTAACCCATATTTTCTATAACAAAGCCATCCAAAACAGATGGCAAAGGAATAGAAATGGATATCCTGTTATACTGTATTGACAAGTCTAGGATCATTTTGGCTTCATTCAGATCCAATGATATAGAAGAATAAAACCTCCCAATTCAGCTCTAAAAATGATGGATATAATAAATGAATAACTGAGTCGAAGTCGGATTTAGAGTCGAAACACTGCTATACTATTGGCCATCATTGAGACGACTAAACATAAAGGCAGTAATTTTGCGCATACTTGAAGGAACAGTATGTGATACGTTAAGGGTATCATAACATGAATGTGAATAAGAAAAACCCCAAACAGAAAAGATGATATATTCTAGGCAAGAGTTCGTGATCCACTAAATTTAACGCTGAAGACACTGAGACAACATTGAATTCAATAAGAGCGAGCCAGAACCTGGACTCGCGAATCTAAAGCAGCGAAGACTGTGGTTGGTACTCACCGATGAACATGATGGCCAGGAAGAGGAAGCTGTTCCCCGCCGCCCTCAGCGCCGCCAGGACAACGCCGGCCACCACACAAAACACGCCGAGGACGGAGAGCACGACCAGCACCCAGCGGAACGACGTCACGGTGACCACGCAGCGGACGCACGGCTCCTTACACACGCC
>RQTK01000182.1:523027-546963 GCA_003991915.1 Elysia chlorotica
TAGATCTAGATCTAGATCTAGATCTATCTAGGGTAAAAAAAAACCCAGAGGATCTGGACCACCAGTACCACTTACTCCACTACTCCAGATCTAGATATAGATCTAGATTCTAGATATAGAAGACTTTTTTAAAGACTTGTAACATTGTTTATTGCAATAAAGGGATAAGGCAGAGTTTGGGAGAAAATAAAAGTTATTTTTAACAATGAAAAATATGCGCCCTCCTACAGAATTTATTGACTGTGTAAAACTGGAGTTCACAGTAGAAATGTAGAATCTAGAACACAAGGGCCTTGTTCACACTCAAACAAAATACATTCAATACAAGGGCGGAAAGAAAACTTGGATGTTTTATTGGGGGGTGGGGGGTTTGCTGACGATCTACTGAAAAAAAAAATGCTTCAAAGCTGAACCGTGTAACAAAAAAAATGCTTATAAATTTATAAATTCTCAAGCCAATTTGAATGTCTATGTTACTGCATTGAGAGCAAACACTGAAGTGAACTTGGGTGTGGTAGAGAAATCCTGTTTACCAATAAAAGGATTTTTGTACTACAAGTACCTGTGTACAAATGGTTCTGTTAATTTGTACCGGTGAACAAATAGAGACAGTGTTAGTGGTTCTCCGTCTTTGCATAAAAAATGATGACAAGTAACTTCAAGTGGATGATAATTCAAATTTATACCTGACTGCCACAAAATTAGCGTTTAGTGGAGTAATATAATAATTAATACCAATTATCCAGGATCTAGAGCCTTTTAGGTACATCTATAAATCTTCATTTTCCCCTTATTCCCCTATATTGCCCATTTTGTAGTTACATTTAAAGGCATCTTATCGTTTTGCCTTCATTTATACTTTAAAACTTTATTTTTAATGCATAATGTGTTTGAAAATGCTTGACCTTTACTTTTTCGTTTTATTTTTTACTTGAAACTCAGATCAAAATGGCTGCATCAATGGTGCAGAGTGTCATAGAGATCCTGGATTCTGCCCACACCTACCGTTATGAGTTGGCTGAAGTTCTTGATGGAATCAAAAGTCTTCAAGAACAAGTATGTTTGTGCTATTGACCATTTATTATGCTGAAGTCTACCATGAAAAATTGAAGGAAGCAACTTAGAATTGTTACAAAATTTGTCAGCTTACAAAACAATGGAAAAAGAAGGATCTATAGAGGAGATGGCGGAGTGACTGGTTTATAAATCTCTTTATAAGCTGAAGACTGTAAAATTTAAGTATTCCAATTAGTTTCTCAACTGGAAAAATAGGTAAAACGTAAAACTTCTATTTTGAGCCAATGAGCAATTCTAAAGAGATCCTATGGTAAATTGTGGAATTTGATAATCAGCAATGAATGTTAACTTTAAAACTTTTCCTTATTTAATAATTAATTTTATAGCTAAATCAAAACATGCATGTAAAGCAAATACTCTCTATGGTTCCTTAAACTATGACTTTTTGCCTTTGCTGTTGCATAAATCATATTTGTGACTTCAGTTGGTTTCCTGTTTAATACATATGTACAATGTGATAAAACGCTTTGTTCACTGTTGATGTTGTCTTATTTAATTTTAATCCATGTATCTACAGGTTAATTTAAGCAGCGATACAGCTCTGAAGCAAGTTGAATCTCACTTTACCAAAATGAAAAATGCAGTCATCAAAGCTATGGACAAGCGTCTCAGTCAGCTACAAAACGAAATCGAGAGTATTCGAGCAACAGCTTTAAAACCTTTGGATGAGTGTAAATGTTTGGTAGACGATGAACTGGCGTCAGCAGGTCAAATCATGGAACAGGGTGAATTATATGAAAAATAGATTTTTTTTTACTTTTTGAATTTGTTGTTTCAATATGTTGGAGGTGCTCACCTTTATAAAAGGAAATTATTGTACAAGATATTTTGATTGCTTTTAAATGTTGTAGATCCGCCCTATGTTCTTGAATATGGATTAAAAAAGAACTGCACAAATTGAATTTTGAATATGCAATACATTTTCAAAGTGTGTTTTTATTTTATAATTTTTGTTACAGTAATGATATCTGTATGTTTGATTTTTCTTTCCAAGGGTAATTTTATTGAAGGTTTTTGTATTTTCCTCTGCAGGTGGTGCTATTTTGAAAAATGACCCAGAAAAAAATTTGGAGGCAATCCTGAACTTTAAAGAGGATCCTAAGACAAAGGCACTTGGAAGGTATTTTTTTAATTTAAGGAAATATATTCACTTTTACTTTTGTAATAATGTGTTTTGATGAACTAACATATATATAGATTAAGTTCTAAGGCCCTCAAGCTTGTGGGGGGAAGCAATGACAATAGGGTAGAAATTAGGCTTTCGGCGCAGTATGTATGTGGTTCGAGCGCCGCTTTGACGATTTGTACTCTACTGGTTGAGTCTGTGTCAATTTAACGTGACCTGCTGAGACAGAGTCATAGTATCCCCATACTGTCTCTGTGTGGCATCACCTAAACTTGTCAGGCGTTAGTTTTGGGGCCTGTCCTCAATTTAGCCTATATAAAGCTGATGTTGGATGCTAAGCTGAAGCAACAACAACAACAACAACCCTCTGCTTGTGTATTATGGCCCCTCCAAAAAAGATGAATCAATTATTAGCTTCCTTTTTGGTGAGGTACAAAAAGTTTTGAAACAATCTGAAAGCTGCAGGGAAATTTGACAATTAGCTTGCCATTCTGCAGAAATGGAAAGGAAAATAATTTTTAGAAGTACGTAGTGATGAAAGAGATGTAACCAAATTCGTACATGACTTAGAATTTATTAAAATGATACTGATGAATGGATTTATCTTGATATCGTTTATGCTGCTAATGTTTTCTTATTTGCAAGTACGATTTTTAGTTTTTGCATCTGCCCTTCCTAATTTATTGTATCTTCATTTGGAAAGAGTTTGAAATTGATACTGGCCTCTTTATTTTCCATTTCTTTAATATTTCCGCTGCCAGTCTTCCAGCCATTCCAGAATCTGCTGAAGTGGCTTGTGTTAATGTGAGTTGGACATCTGATTTGCGACAACAGTTGGAAGACGCCATTGGTGTGGAGGGCAAGGTTTTGGCACATGCTCCTGTCCAGATAACAGAAGTCACAGAGAAACCAGGAAGTCTTCTGGTTCAGTGGGGGGAAGAAGTGAGCTTTTTTGATCGTAGAAACTTCCAATGAATTTATAAAATGTAGCTCTAAAATTTATTTTACTCTAAATAATAATTTTCCCAAATAACAGTGATGTTAAAAAATGTAGGTTGGTCAACAGAATATACCCCAATTTCTGGATCTTTAAGGTATTTTTTTTTACTTGCCTCAATCAGCCACGCACATCCCCATGGGACTCTGATAACGACTGATAAGGCTGTCAGATCACGATATACGTCTGTGCTCACTGACTAAGCAGGGGCAGGGTACTGTGAGCGGTTCAAATTGCAAAAATTGACTCTACTTCAAACCGTAGTTTAGACAAGTTCTAATAGGCGCACATTGAATAAAATTATCTCTTTGTGTTGTTCAAATTTCCTTCTTCATTTAGTTCTTTTTTGCGCAACATGCGTTAAAAAACCAATGCATTTGGAAAGATTTTAAAATACCCTCGTCATTTTTTATTTTAATATGGGATACTTCTTTTTAATTACCTACAGCTAATTAAATACGCCACCAATCTTTTTCGTTTTTACCTCTAAATACTCAGGAGTTTGTGAGCAATATTTGATTACAAAAAATGGTACTTGTCTTCATCAAACAAAGAAGTTATATCACTTTGAAACTATCAGTAGCAGTTACTCCAGGGTCGCTCAATATTTGTCAGCGGCAAATCGTAGCTATTTTTTTTTCAATAGCACATTTTGATTTTAGCCTTGGTGATTTGGTTCAGTAAAATGATTTTTGGTTGTCAAATTCCTTTCCATGTCATTGATTTAGTAAGTATAATAATGCTTTACCATGTGAATCTTTGCTTGATAAAGTATCATACTTCCGCTTTATTATCTCCTCAGAATGAAGAGGAGTCTGAAGTCTGTGAGTTTTGGCTGCAGTACGCCAAGGGATCCCACAAAGAGCTCAATCCGACCAACGCTGTTTTCCACACTGCCTACGTGGGCACCTCAACGTGCTATGTGGTGAAGCACCTGCGTACCCAGACAGCGTATACGTTCAGGGTGTGTGGCAGGGGCGAGTCTCACACCCCCTGGTCTGCCTGGAGTGTGCCAAGAGTGTCGGCCACATCGATAGAGCATTACCGTAAGTACATGGGAAGCTTTGTGATTTTAACCGTATGTGAATGGATTATTCTTTTCCCATTGACCTGCACATGTGTTGTTATGCTCTTTTGCCAGCACCTTTTTGTATTGATCTACACTTCTCGTATTTCAAAATAATAAATATCAAAGCTTTTACCTTTTAAAATTTTTAGAAATTCCCCAAAATAGTGTGCACACAAAGAATAGGCCTAAAATCATACGACGTGAAAAGGTTAAGGCATTTAAATAGGAGAAAGCGAACTACAACATAAGCATAATTAAATCATTGTACTTCAGAATGGGCGTAACCAAGGGATAAAACATATAGTCATATACAGTCAAACCTGTCTAAGACGACCACTGAAGATCCTGGGTCAAAGTGGTCGTCTTGGACAGGTGATCGTTTTGGACAGGTAAAAACTTTCCGTTCTGAGTTCCCAACCACAAAAATATGTTGTTGGTCGCAGGCTTAGACTGCCGTACGGCCCATTAAAAAGAAGAAGAAGAAGAAGAAGAAGAAGAAGAAGAAGAAGAAGAAGAAGAAGAAGAAGAAGAAGAAGAAGAAGAAGACCGTAAGTACATGGGGATCTTCAAGAGTGTCCGTCACATCTATAGAGCATTACCGTAAGTACATGGGAAGCTTTGTAATTTGAACAGTATGTCAATGGATTAATCTTTTCCCATTGACCTGCACATGTGTTGTTATGCTCTTTTGCCAGCACCTTTTTGTATTGATCTACACTTCTCGTATTTCAAAATAATAAATATCAAAGCTTTTTCCTTTTTAAATTTTTAGAAATTCCCCAAAATAGTGTGCACACAAAGAATAGGCCTAAAATCATACGACGTGAAAAGGTTAAGGCATTTAAATAGGAGAAAGTGAACTACAACATTTACTCTTCTACTTCAGAATGGGCGGAACCAAGGGATAAAACATATAGTCTTAGCAACGAGAACAAGACCCTGACGAGGACGAATGAGGGCTTGACACACATCATTTTCTCTGACAAGCCGAGCCTGACCCTGGGAAACACGCTGACCATGAAGGTGCTGGACGATGCTGACAAGTCGCCAGGGGACGGCCTGTTCATAGCCACCAAAAACGACTCAAGCGACGACTTTAGCCAAGACAATGTTATCTATGTCAATTTGTATGGTAAGTACAGTATTTAGAAAAGAAAAAAATTCTGCGTACTGAATCAGGATAAAAGTTTTTATGTTCAAACAATCAGCTGAACATCACTCATAAGTTATATATTGTTCCTGCACCTAAATGTGTGCTTAACCCAGTTCAAAATAAAAATTATAATGGTCATTAATTATTTCTAAGACTTTTTCACTTAAATTAAAGGAGAAGCAAGAGCATTTCTCCCTCTTTAGGCTTGTCAAAAAATTATAATGTAGCATTAATCAGTTGTAAATGTTTTCCAGTACAGCTCATTTCCATAAAGTAATTTGTGCAGTTTAATTAGTCATAGTGATTATTATAAATTGATGCATTGTAAATTTGAAAGAGGGGATATTCTGAGACAAAGTTGTGATTGTGGGTATATCATAATTGTTGTTAAATATGATTCTCAGTCACAAAACTTGAAATAGTAATGTAAAAGCTTTGAGCAATTAGAAACAAAAAATGAGGGTTTTATAATTATAAACCCGGTATGATTCCAGAGGTATCCATCATTATCTATACCTTTTTTCAGGGAGTGTGTTTGTCAATGGGCAAGAAATGACGATGCAGCTGCCTGAAATCAAAAGGGCGTCTATCGTGGCCTTTGAGTTGGAGCCTGTGTCTAGCAGTAAGGTCCGAGTGAACATTCAGACAGAGGACAAGGCGGTCACGTTTGACTGGAAAGTTGAGCCAACATCTCCATCAGCCGGTGACAAAGGATTTCTTGGAATGTGTGCAATGGCAGGCTCAAACGCGCAAGATGAACGCGCCTTTTACTTTGGAGTAAGGTTTAGTCAGGAGGACTGGAAGGTAGCCGTGGACTAATACTTCAGACTTTAAAATACTTTAAATGGTGTTAATTTTAATGCTTTTGAGGTCTTTGTTGCTTTTATAAAGCTTTTAAAAGCTAAAATATGTTTTTCTCCTTCTGTTAGTCTTCCAAGATGGTGTGACTCTCTTATGAACTGTGATTTTTCTTGTTGCAACAAAAGAAATAAAAGCTGTGATCAGCAGCATGTCTGTTTAAGAATGGCTAAAAAATCAATGAAAATTGGTGCTAAGGAAGTATTAAATACCAGGGCTCTAGGGCCCTCTTGCCATGATACTTCATCTATTCTAGACTCTTTCCCTATCGAATCTTATTCTTGATAAAAAATGCATTACACAGGAATCAGGTGAGTTTGTCTCAGCTAAATACTGTTGCTTATTGATCTCATGGTCTTACATAAAGTAAATTTTGAGTACCGGTCCTCTCTTTGTCTGCTCAAAACTGCTTTTGTCTATGTCTAATAAAAGTAAGAAGCGTTTAGTTCTGTAGCAGCACAGGCAGAGAGATTGTTGCTACTACTTAAACTGGTCAGGCATTTGATAGGCAATACTTAGTGGAGATTAACATGCCATTTGTTTGAAAATATTAATTTCATACGTTTTATTGCCAACTGAGATTTGATGAAATGTTATTATTTTAAAGTTTTCATCTCTATGAGTGTGGAATTTTGAAAATAATTTGAGTGTGTGTGCGTGCGTGTGTGGAAATGAATAACCATTGTTTTACTTCATATGGTTATGTTTATTCTAGAACTAGTTTTGCCATAAATTGTTGGACATTTTTACTAATCTAAAATTATATTTTAAACCTAAAGATAAATTGGTGTTACTAATGCATGAAGATCTATTTCTATATTTGATAAAAAAAAATGTATACATATATTTGATCACTGACTTACCCAGACCAAAAGTCCTATCTAATAAAGTAATATACAGAAAGCATGGCATACATCAAATCAGTGTATAACTCTTTAACACAGTACTCATTCATCAATAATCAACGCCAAACCTTTCAAGAAAGCAGTAATTTTTAAGCATTTAACCAAGAAGAATAGCTTTTAAAAAGTAAACACAACCTGAAATATGAGGACGTTGACTCAGAGATCATTTGAACTCCCCACACAACTTATGATTTCCTCAATTAAAATCAGGTTTTTGCCAGTATGTGTTGTCGAGTGGAAATCAACCACCATGAGAGACAAATGCTTAAGGGATTTAAATAATAGCTACTCCTTTATACACTGCAATGTATTTATTTGTAACATGTTTGTATTATACTCTAGAGCATTGGAATGCAGTTAAAATAAACAACACACATTTTATAACTTTTTTTTTGTCATAAACTGTGTGCTGTTTTTTTCCATAAAAAGAAACAACATGGCATACCACAGGAAAGGTGTTGGTCAACCATAACAAGCTTCGCTCAATTGGAACATTCCTAACTATATTCAGTAAATTGGTTCAGCCCACAACTAGATAAATCAATCATTGTAGTATGCAGTTTTTTGTTTAGTTCTTGTTCTAATACTAATAATACAAATGATGCAACCATACTTGGACTTAGTCAGCCATAGTTTTAATGAGTGATAGTTCACTTTTTTTTTTTTTTTTTTTTTTTTTTTTCATGTGAGTTAAAGTCATAAGACATTATAATACTAAAATGGATTCATTTAATTATTTACAAATCTAAGCTGTTAAAGTTGAAAATGTGAAGTGTGTATTATTTTTTTGCAAAAATTATTGAAATCTTCAGGATTCAGAAACAGGTTGTTTAGTTTCTTGAAGCACTCACTTGAGCCCAAGAATATATTGCTGGTGGCCATAAGGATTCTAGACCTATTAATTGAAAGGGAGAAAAAAATGAAATAGTTTTTTTTTTTTACTGTGTTCAACCTGTAATATTACAAGCATTGGAGCATCATCACGAGTGTTGGATTTGAATATAATGGTTATACATTATATTCATAAAGATTGAAACTTTAAAAAGAGATTTTAGCCGATGATATTTCATTCTAGGCATATTTTGTATCATGTCTATGTACATGTAGGTTATTTAATTTGTTGAAGTCTCCTATTTGCACAATCTGTCAGATGTTATATTTTAAAGCCAATATTTATTTTTTGTTAGAAGCTTTTGCTATAATATGTAGAGGAGTGTTGGGTGGATGGTGGCCAGATGGATGATTTACTCTTTACATTATTATACCTTAGGATCCAGTGCATTTAACTTAAGTTTTTGAATTTTATATTTTTTACTCTTTAACTCCAGGTCTCCGCTTAAGTATGCATTAATTGCATGTATAATTTAAGCTAGTCTACTTTATAAATATACAATGCCCTTTTGTTGGAAAGGAGAGGGGGGAGGGAGGAGATAATTGTGTAATGCAAAAGGTTTCAGAAAAAGGTTTCCTAGCCCGGGTAGATACATAGCACCGGTCGATGAAGCTTTATTTTTTCTATAATGATATGCTCATTTGTAATTTCATCATATCAAGCACTGCAATGTATATAACAATTAACATGAACAGCCTACGTTACTAATCCCAACTTTTACTCGCAAGACACAGTCAGGGCAAACTTTACTTTACACGACTGACGGCAGTTGTTAATAGGGATCATATAATCTTTAAAATGTCTCAACTTTTTAACCCAAATGACCAAACAAAAATGTTATCAGTAATTACTCATTTCTGTTGTTCATATTTATCTTCATCCTCTTTTGTCTGGTCGTTTTTTTACAATCTATTTTGACATAATTTAATTATGTCACATGTCTGTTGTTGTTTCTGAAGGATTGTCCTATGTCCCTCACAATGAGCTATACATAAACAACTCATGTGCCCCTAAGAAATCCAAGTTTCATTAAAAGACTTTTTAAAAAAATTTTTTTAAATGCATTTTCAGTTTGGAAATTACACACTACTTAATTGGAAAAATAAAACTGGTTCCCATTTTTTGGTCTTTCTGCAATTTTTAACTCTGTGTTTTTTTTAAACTTTTTTTTGTGTGTAGTTCCACCATTAGTCTGTAAATAACATATCAGTGTCAACTTTATTATAGGTTATTGGTTTATTGACAATAAATATTGACTGAAACTATTGCAAGGCAAGAGGAAAAGGTTACTTGTTTAGGCATTTTGCTAATTAAGTATAAGATTGTTATTAAGACGATATTCACATAAACGTTTCATTCTTAGTGACTTGCATATTTATATCACATAAATAATCCTTTATATTGCATTAACAGGCTTGTTGCTGCCACTGTTTCTTAGTTGCAGTTAAACTATTCACCGCCAGTGCTGTCATAAATTATTATGTCCTTTCTGTTTGTTATGGCAATATAATTAATTTTTTTTTTTTTTTTCAAAGTTCTCTCCGTTTGTTGAATGATTCAGGAGCAAATTAAAATATTGGCGTCCAGGTCTGGTCTCTATACATTCGAGGATTGCACATTTATTAGCCAGGTTTTCAATTCTGATAACATAACTTTGTTGTTTCGTAAGTCTAGACTTTTCTAATCTTAGTAAATGTAATAAGTCTGATTCTCTATACTGCCATCCTTGTGACTAGATTTTTCCAACCACAGTAAAAGTTTGACTTGCTCTCTCATTGAACTTAGCAATCTTCTTCATTGTTTTGTTTTGTTCGTTTCTGAAAATCCATCATAGTAAGGCAATCTAATGAACAGGTCTCAAGACGAACATTGTGAATGTACATATGCTGCTATACATAGGTAGAGGACATTAGGACCTTTGTCTCAGTCAACCACCTTAAGCTCTCTAAAAATAATATCTGTCAATTCAAACATTTTTTTTTTATATTAAGGCCAATGTTTATACATCTGGTGTGTATATTTAAACTTTAAAAGGTTACCCGAAAGTTGATTCATATTACTTTTTTTTATCCCAACGGTTTTGGCTTTATATGAATGTTCTGATCATCTCATACAAAGTTTCAAAGAAATGTTTGTCTTCGTAAAACAAACTCACCCTCTCACTCACTGTATGATTTGGAGTTGGACCTCTAACACAGGAATAATTACTCTCAAATTTACGAAAAAAAATGAGAACTGCTATTATTATATCTTAGTGGTTACTCATAGAGCCACAATTTGTAAGTTTGTGATTATGTTTTTGACAATGTAAGAAGGCGTTAAAAATAAATACTTATGCATTTATATATTATATACTGCATTGTTTTCATTTTACATTCAGCTTTCCTTGGAACTAATGGAAGAGAGAGTGAAGCATAAGATATAAAATTTAGAAAAGTGTTTAGTGTTTGATTAGTCACATGTTAGCGATCTTGTTTTCAGTGCATTTACAGAAGATGGCAACTGCACTTTTATGTGAGATTTGAGATTTGAGATTTTTCTCTTTTATTTATGCAATGTGAGGCAGCGTGAGAATTGGCATGAGTTTCGAAATGGATTATATAGTTCTCTTTCTGCATTGATGTTTAGGTTAAGTGCACTGCATGCTACTTTTATACAAGGAAAATAAACTTCTTTCTCACATAAAGCTATTGATAATGGGTTTGTTACTTTGAAAAATCGTAATGAGATATTTATACAAAATATTAATAGAGATGTGAAATCCCACATAAAATAACAATATCATTTGGACAATATTATATTTTCAAATATAAAGAAGCAGTTAATAAAAACCTAGCATGGTACCTGAGAAACTCCACGTAGGACAAGGGTAAAAAAGACCTGACTTTTTACACTGCGAAGAAAAAAAAGAAAAAAAAAGTTCATTTGCTCTTCACACATAAACGGAAATGTTAAATGAGCTGTCTTTCTCTGGCAATTGTTACTTTGAGTATTGTCAAATTATGTTTCTCTTACTTACTGAGTAGGGCCTAAATGACGAAAATGACATTTTTTAAACTTTATGTTTAATTGGTACTTATTTTTACCAAGAAGACGTGAAAAGACATAAGTGTACATGATTTATTTTTTGTCACAAACAATTGATAATCACAGGTTACACAATATCAATTACTGTGGTCTTAAGCTGTGTAGCAGTGGTCTGTCCTGGCTAGTTGAGTTTTATTTTTGTTATATATGAGTTCCTACAATAAAAAGAAAAGCAGACCTCTATGTCTTTAATTCATGATTCCACTTTTTTGGGGTCTTATTGAGTCTTCTCTGTATAAATGAGTGCCCAACTCAGTTCATGTAAATTGGTTTTGCACAATTTGGTCTGCTATTACCAGTCCAATTACTTTTTGGTTTACCAACGAACTATGCAGAAAGAACTGAAATTGAAATAAAACATCTGCCTCACAGTCAGTCTAACAAACAATTGACCAGGCTTTTAGGCACTTTAGTCTTGTTAGTACATGTAGAGTGTACACATACTCAGTCCCAGTTTGAGTAGAAAAACAATAACATACCATGTGCAATGAATGCACTGTAACATTTTTGAAATATTAAAAAAACAAAGGGAGAACACAATAATCTAGAAGCATATTTTTTTTGTCCTTGTTTCGCTACAAGATTATAAAATAAAGCAGAGTAGTGAATAGTATTTTGACAGGATAAATTCATTTTCTTTTTACACTAAACAGAAACAGCAATGATCAATCATTTCAAATCTCTTTCTTTAATGTCTGTCACTATAATAAAGGAGACAATACTGATATGTCAACTTTTAAAATCAAATTATTTTCGTTCTGGTGAAATTGGAGCATGAATATAGACTTATGATTTTAAAACTTGGACCTGACCGATCCTTCCCATTTAACTGCAAAGTATTGTACTTTTCTCATTTCAATCAGACTGGAGTAGGCTACATGTAGAAATCATGAACATATTTTTAAACAAGACGTTGAATTATCTGAAATCAACAGAATCCTGAGTGAGGCGTATTATATGTAATTATGTATTAATTTTATCCACTGAGGACAATATCTTGAACTTGTAAAAAAACAAAAAACAAAACCAATAGCATGCCCCCTATATTTTGTAGCAAACTTCTTATTATTGCATGTTGCTTGTTGTGGGTCATCTCTATGACTTGGTTTTGTTTGAGGCGCAACACAAAGGATATAGGCCTACCTATTTACACGTAGGAAATTTGTTTTTATTCTGTTAGCAAAAAGAACTAGATGGCAAAATAAAACACAGCGTATTCTGGGAAATCTAGATGTATGCCTGGGCGGGCTTGTGCAGACAGACAATTTATTTTTTTGTTAGATCAAAAAGGATCTGTGGGTAACACTTAAAGTGACAGAGGGGCAAGGGGAGTGAGTGAGTGAGTTTGTTTTCATGGCACGTCAGCACGGTAAATTGTGCCAATGATGTCCTAGGGCAGTTAATACATTATACTAGTGGTATCAGTGACTCCTTTATTTCTCTGAGTGGTACAAGCATGAAAAGATTGGTTAAAAGTAAAGGTATATACAGTGGTTTGAAAGATTTATGCGTAGGATCATCACAGTTAAATTTTACTACATGCACCAATATCCTTCAGATAACAGTAAATATATGCTCTCTAATGGTTTGGAAGCAAGGCACATAATTATTTCTTTCCCGGTGCAAAAGTGCGACAGTCAACCAGAATGTGACCTATGGATAGTTTAGAACTGAATAATGTTACCACTTCGAGAAGCTTGTCAATCTTGTGATTATAGAGACTAGACTGATGGGCAGAGGCGCACTTGCCAATCAAATGGTTTATGTGATAGAGACAGGCTGTTGTGCATAGTGAAACTTATTAGAATCTCTACCTTGATGCTTTTTTGTTTTGCTAGCCACACATGAACTAAACAAAATATCGGGAGATGTTTTCATTGATGTAAGTTTAAGCTTAGTCTGTTGTACCTTTGGATTAAGCTTAAGTAAGTTGGTAAACGGTTACGCCACTTCGATTCAAACACTTTTTGTAAGCCTAAAGACTAGATATTAGCTTATATTAAGATCAGTTGTTTAATAATAAACCACTCAGATCGCCACTTCCCCCTCCATCTCCTCACGTAGGAGGAGTGGAACGATCCTCAATGATTCTGGTCATAGCAGCAAGAGCAGCATGCTACGACCGAATCGGCTTCACGCTCAGAGGAAGTGACTCAATCTCGTCATCATGGTTTACGTGCCGTCCAGATTTACTCGACGTTTCGGCAAGACATACTTTAGAAATGATCCCTAAAAGTATGATCTTAAAGTGACAGTTATGAATGATCTTAAATTTGTATATTCTCTATAGAGGGAGGGAGAGAATTCTCTCCCTCTCTCCGGGTTTAACGTCTCCTAGGTTCCCCTGGGGGGTCCTATACGGCGACAGGCGGCGTTGACAGAAGACAAAAGCTCAAGAGGAAGGCAAGACATGATAGATCCTATGCTTGCACATTCTATTACTATGAGGCTAGTCCTCTAATGTATGGGGTTCCCTAATTTTTGGGGTTCTAAAGTGGAAAGGGGGGATAGGCTGAGACAGACAAGACAAACCTTCCCTTCTACGCTGGGGGGACGGGCAAGGCTAGGCATTTAATTTTTTTTTATGAGTGAGGCAGGAGATAGATAGTTAAAACCGGGGATATTACCCTATAGAAATGATCCCTAAAAGTATGATCTTAACGTGACAGTTATGAAACATCATACGCAATTCTCCAAGTATCAATTGTCAAAACAGCTTTAATCATATAAGAATGTTCAAACATATTTCTAAATTTTTGTATAACATTTTATTTTTAGAACGTATTGCAACTGATAAAATTATTAAAACAAAATATGTCAAAAATGTTATAAAACAGTAAAACAGCATTTTAT
This sequence comes from Elysia chlorotica, assembly GCA_003991915.1. NCBI lineage: Eukaryota > Metazoa > Mollusca > Gastropoda > Plakobranchidae > Elysia > Elysia chlorotica. Next base: position 537,045 of record RQTK01000182.1, read on the forward strand.
CACTAAAATAATTAAGCATAGTGATTGTAGTAAAACAATGTTGAAATTAATAAGGGACGCAACTTTAACAAGTATTGTTAACAAGGGAGCGCAACAAAAGAATATAATGAAAAGTAAAGCTAACTGAACAAATAGTCATGTTTCACGCATAATAGGATTCATTAGAACCTTTTAAATTTGTTTCATTAAATGGAAAGCGGCGTATTTTATTTTAAAACTGGAACAAGTACCTTGATATTGGGTCAGAATGCATTCTTCCTGCTGTGGGTCTAACCAATCTTAAAAATAGGGCGTCCTTTTGAAAACACACCGTAGTGTAATATTTTGTAATTTGCACACACTATAAAAGAGGTTAAGGGTTAAGGGCGTTTTTATTTTGATATTCAGCTGACTGACCTACATTACAGGATCATTCAGCCAATTCAAACTTCAGAATCTCAAGAGTCAAGAGGAACAGAATAAGCTTAGTTTTTGTCAGTGTGATGCAGAGAGTTCGAGCGAAGACCACGCTTATTTAATCAACGCACAAACCCATTGGTTTTCAATATTATTCGCTGTTAGATTTGTTAATTCTTTGATCTTATGCTTGAGATCGCCACTAGATTATGCTAAAACGAAATCAAACAGCAAGCTTGGACTAGATCTAGGTCTACTGTTTTGTGTTAAAATCTAGATCTAAGTTTTTGTTTTGCTCTGGCTGTACCATTGGCTATCGCTAAAGGTGATTAAAGCCAAGTCTTTCTACCCAATTACACATTGCGACAAGATTGAAATCTAGACTAGACTAGATCTACCTGTCGAAGAACCGAACACTAGCATACATTTATCATCTAAAGACAATTTAACATGTTTACTACGAAAGCATCCTCCTACGACAGGGTTAGCTGATGGTGGGTCATCGTTCAAGCAGCTTCTGGCGTGAAATGGGGTGAGTTGTAAATCTAATTATTTCACCATAGATAAAGATTATAGAAGAGAGTCTAGATCTAGAATTTAACGCTGTCATGGTCGTTCAAGATCTAAGTTTGGAAAGACACCAGGGTGTGTGTAGGCCTATGGTTAGGGTACATGTAGTGTTGCAGATCTTGTTGTTGTTGATATTTTTGTCTTTGTTGTTGCTGTTGTTGTGTTAGCGGAGTAAGTTAGCCTTTTGTTTTTATGGAATTGTCTTTTAACTGAAAGTGCCAAGTCAGGATAAAAACTCACAGTTCACATCTAGTAGGTTTACATCATGATTAAAAAAAAAGAACACAAAAAGATTTAACAACAACCAGGAGATAATTAGATAATTTTCAGTATCTATTTCCAGTGGTCTTTATTACAGTACTTCAAACAACGAATACAGCCACAACTAAAACAGATGAGAAATAGCCTTTACAAATCAATCAATGAGGAATCTAGATATATATATCTAGATTCTAGTTTATAGGCCTTTAGAATCTAAATTAATCTGGCATGTTCTCAAAACGAATACAGGTGATATCCCAATATTGGATTTGGGGGGGGGGATTCAGCAATATATAATTATAGTCTAAGAGTTGCATTATCAAAATAAAGGTCTTAAAAAGCTGTTTCTCTCACTGCGACTAACACCACAGAAACTGCAACAAACACAGTTCAGCATTCTCTTTTGAATTTCTATCAATGCTGTGAAGGAATAGCTGCATTTTAAAAGATGAAAAAGCACATCCTTTCAAGTGAGCCAAATGTTCAGTGAGTGGTACCACGCAGATGGCTCACCATTGGAAAGGAGGATCTGAAAGCTTCCAACTGGTTGTGATTTTTATGAATGCGATTTAGACAGATCCTACAACCAATATGCAGTCGAAATATTGGTCTGATTGGACAAGTGACATTTGTGTCCTCCTGATTCTTTTTTTTTTAATCAAAAAATTAATGATAATAGATCTAGGCTATATCTAGGACCAATGTGCAGCCAAAATAAACAAGTGACACTTGAACTGTCCTGATTTTCTTTTTTTTTTTTTTTTTTTTCCCTTTTTTAAAATTAGGCCTATAATTTTAAATTATCTTTGAATTTAATTACTAACTAAGTCAACAGTTATTAAATAACTTTGGGTATTTGTTTTCAGTGGTCTTTATTGAACTTCAAACAATGATAAAGCCATCACTAAAACAGATGAGAAATGAAATACATTTAGTGACATGACAATGATAGGACGAACAGGATTCATACATAAATGATAATTCTCTACGCCCCCCTTAAAGTCTTTGGAGGAAGAATGAATTCAAAGGCTGAAAAGAAAGATAATGGAGAAATAAAAGGGAATAGAGCAGAGATCTATGTCGAGGCGTCTGCCTGGCCTGTTCAGAGGTTCATGTACAGATTTGGGGAGTAACACAGAATCAGAACTGAAATTGAAATGAAATTAAGTCTTATATCTCCTAAATCCTGTGGAGTGAATTAGAAACTAGTAATGATGTGTTAAACTAAAATGCAAAAGAACTTGGACAGTTCAAAATGTAAGGTCATTTAAATGTCATTTTCTGGCATGGCCCTCTGTGAGCGGGTTGTCCTTGTAGCTGGTAGTGTCATTGGAGCTTCCAGGCGACCCGGATTATTGAAGGGCCTGAGGGCTTTGAGTGCACGAGGTTCGTGACGAGTCTGTGAAGTCACATGTGGTGTGCCCAGTTGAGCCCTTGGGGGTGGTGTATCATCAGGGATGTCGAAATCCAGCACGTCACCAGGGGCGTTCATCGACTCCGGTGTGGGCGTCTCTAAAGCCTTCTGGGTGTCGGTCATAGTTCCATTCTGTGGGCTGATGGTGTTTGATCGGGGCATAGCGTATGTTGTAGGTTTGGCTGGCTGAACAGTTGTCTTTGTGACGATGTTCGGGGTTTGATGGTTGGGAGTCAGCGTTGGTTGAAGGACAACAGGATCTGGTAGCATGGCCAGTGGGGCTCTAGGAATGACTGGTACGTACTTTCTTAAGAATTTCCTGTTTCTCAATGTGACTCTGCCAGAGCCATCAACTCGCACAACATACTGGTCAAATTGTCGGACCTCAATAATGATACCAGTCTTGTCCCATTTAGTGGGATTTGGGCCAACCTGATTTTGGATGCGCACACAGTCCCCAACTCGAAGTTGTTGGAGCAGGCGAGTATTGGCTGAGAGTCGCTCCGCCTGTCGCATATGTCTGTTCCTTAGGGCATCTTCTCGTGCAGATAATGTGTCCTGCCATGTGTTGTGTGGTTGGTATTTGCCAGGGTGTATCGGAATAAAGTCACGGATTGGGCGACCAAACAAACACATTGCTGGCGACAGGTTAGTGTCCCGATCTGGCGTATTCCTATATTGTAGGATTGCTCTCTGAAAGGCATCTGTGTCCAGATCACCACCTGGGCCTGTGTTCTGGGTGATGAGACGCTTGATTGTTTTGACTCCCACTTCAGCTCTGCAATTGCTATGGGGAAAAGCCACTGACGAAACGCGGTGGTGAACTCCCCAGTTTTTTAGGAATGTTCTCGTAGCATTAGCTGTAAACTCTGGTCCACCGTCTGATGATAGTTCATCGCTGATGCCATAGGTGATAAATGTTCTTCTCAAAGCAGAAATCAGCCCAAGCGATCCATTTGTAGACTTTTCAACTATGGGCCAGTTGCTATATCTATCCACTATGACGAGGTAGTTGTGGCCAGCGTAGCTAAAGAAGTCAGCACAAATGCACTGAAATGGGTAGCAGGGTTGCATGGGTGGCGTAGGTGGAGCGCTGGGTTGAGATGGGGACATACGGTTACATGAGGAACAGCGAAGTCTCATTTGCTGAATTTCTGATGTCATGCCGGGCCAAAAGAATGAAGATTCGGCTCTTGAACACATTTGTGAAGTGCCTTGATGTGCAGCATGCAAGGAATGTAGCACAGTCTGTCGAAGACCAGGGGGGATGACAATACGATCATTGTAGAGGATTACGCCATCAAAGCTTGTCAACCTGTCACGATACTGGTGGTATTGACGGAGTTCAGAGGGCAGGTCATGTTTTGAAGTTGGGAATCCATTCTCAACCGCTGCCAACAGCTGTTGCATAGTAGGATCGCTACTGGTTTCAGTTAGGATGTCAGCCCATGTAATTGATTTTACTGCTGGATTGGGCAGGGAAGTGTTTCCTGAGCAGGACATAGTGTATTCTGGTTCACTGGTACGGATGGTCGCCAGGAAATCTTGAGGTAGGGTGATCTCCCCCGGAGTGTCTTGTGATGACGTTGCAGCAACATCATCTGGGAGGTCGAGTGGTGCAGGTTTTCCAACCGGGTGTCTGGAGAAGGCATCTGCTGCGTTGTTGCGCAGTCCTGGAATATGGGTCATTGTGAAACGATACCTAAGTGTTTTTTCTTTTAGGTTGCGAAGGCGTGGATTTGGGATATCGTCCAGTCGTCTGTCGCTGAAAACCTTTAGTAAGGGTTTGTGATCTACTGCAATGGTAAGATTTGCACAGCCAATCACAAAGTGACGAGCCTTGTCCAAGGCATCAACGACAGCCAGAGCTTCTCCTTCAATAGGGGCATAACGAGACTCAGCCCCGGATGTAAAACGGCTGCCGACAAGGGTGATTTTCCATCCTGTTTTGCAGCAAAATGGCTTTGTTGAGGTGCAGTTGCAGTGTTTTTGGAATAGCCAGAAGCCTATGCCTTCTTTGCTCCAATCAGTTGCCAAGCAGACAGGTTTTTCTTTGTCAAATATTTCTACCCCTTCATGAATTTCGTCAATGATTATTTGTTTTGTTTCCTCAAAGAGTTTGTCGAGCTCCTGAGTCCATTCAAAGTGTGAGCCTGGTTTTAGTAGGCTCCGGAAAGGAGACATCTTGTTGGCAGATGCAAAGGCGTACGCCACTTGATTGATGAGACCAAACCAGCTGCGGATGTCTGTGAGGTTCTTTGGGGCTGGGAAGCTTTTGATGGCCTCTAGTGATTGATGGCATGGTCTCACTGTCTTGGGAGTGATTTCGAAACCAGCAAATGTCACTGTTTGTTTTGCAAAGACGAACTTCTCTGGGTTAAGGACAATCCCCTGTCTACCACACAGGTCCAGCCACTCAACAGCTTGGTGAAAACTGTCCTCTATGGAAGGTGCCCACATGAGCGTATCGTCAATCACTTTGGTTTTGTTGGGGACATCTGCCACTATTTCGTCAAACCTCCTTGAGTAGGCATCTCCAGAGGCAAGGTATCCTTGTGGGCAGACGCGATACCTGTAGCGACCCCAAGGGGTTATGAAAGTCGTTAGGTGTCTGTCCTGTTCATCCAACGGAATGCTGTGGTACCCGTTCCAGGCATCAAAAACACTTTTGTATGTGTCACAAGGGACCATCCGTACTTGATGGAATGGTGTCTGTGTGTGGTGTGTTTCCCTTGTTGCATGCTTGTTTAGTGCCTGGAGGTCGACTGTTCTCCTTGGCTTTCCTGATTTTTTCGGACATACCACCATTTGGTGGCACCAGGTGACAGGTGTACCAACTGGAACAGGTTCAATCACACCGAGTCTTACGTCTTGGTCGAGTCCTGCTTTGACTTCTTTCTGCCAGTGTATGGGCACTGGTATCGGGTTGTGGCGGGCTTTGGGGATAGCCTCTGGGTCGACCATGAGGCGCATGGGCGGGCCTGACATCATTGGGAGGGTTTGGTGCACGCACACATTAAATGTGCTGGATTTGTAGTAATCACGTAGCCACTGCTCCAATTTGTCGCGGTTTTCTTCATTGGCTGTGAAGGGAAGAGTCTTTGGTGGTCGGGGTGGCTTTTCGCGTGTGGGACAGGTGCACGCCGGTGGGACAGTGGATGGCATATCTGTGCTCTCATTTTCAAGCAGATTCGCGGACGTGGTTGTGGTCATCCCAACAGTGGGGAACTCTGCAGGTATCAGTCCAAGTGCCACACATGCTTGTCTGGAGAGGAACAGCTTGTCTGTGCTGTCGGTAAAGTAGACCACTTGACGTGTGGAGATTGTTTCACCACAGGGTTTGGAGCCAGAGATTCTAAGCACTAGGGCACCTAGGATGGTGATTCTGTTGTTGTTAGCAGCTGTCATCTGCATTGTCGTGTGAATGAGGTGATTTGTGCCCAGTCCTAGTCTGCGAAGAAGAGGCGTTCCAGCAAGGCAACAGTGTCTGCTAGAGATTGGTGTGGGATATTTGGAGTGGGCCTGTGGTGGTTTGATCTTCAACGTTCCACGAAACATTTTGTTGCATCGCACAAGATTTCAAACATTTAAAAAATATTTATTTTCAAAACTCAATTCCAAAGAACATAAAACCAAATAACGCTAACTGAAACTATCTAGATATAGTTCTAATCTGGTTTTCTTGTAGTCTTGGACAAGGGAAGGGCCAGCTGCAGCATGCCATCTGAAAAACTCAGATATCCCACCACTATCTTAGGCAGTTGGGGTGGTAGGATATAGACTGTTCTTTTGCGAAACCACCAATCATCTACAGACTGCTCGAAGAAAATGCCCCAAAAAAAAACAGCCTGTTTAGAGTACCTACTTTAACATTTGCAAGTTGTGTTAACAATTCGTGAGTTGGAAACGACACCGACACCCTTCATTGTCTTTTATCTTGACAAATTAATAGATCTATGTTGTCGTTTTGTTATTTTTGTGGTTTTTTGAGTTGTTGATATTGTTTTTGTTGTCGTTGTTTTTGTTGCTTTTATTGTTTTGGCCATTTTGTCGTTATGCATTTGTCTTGAATTGAACATGTTAAATTAGGATGAAAACTTTAAATTCAAGTTTTAATAAAGTAACCAATGTAACCCTGTACCAATGATCCTTTGGACCCCCAAAAAAAAAAAAAAAATTATTTGTTAGACAGATGTCGAATTCAATGTTTGCATGTTGTATTAACAATTTGTGTGTTGAAAATTAGAGACACCCTTTTTATTCTCTTATCTTGACAAAATTACGTGTTGTTGTTTTTGCTGATGTTGCTGTTTGTTTGTTTGTTTGTTTGCATCTGTTTGTTTTGGATTTTTTATTTTATCCCATGGCAGTGTGTCGTTAAAGCCAAAGAGAAGTTCTCTATAGAGGGAGGGAGAGAATTCTCCCCCTCTCTCCGGGTTTAACGTCTCCTAGGTTCCCCTGGGGGGTCCTATACGGCGACAGAAGCCAAAGAGAAAATTGCCCTTAGACCCTTTATGTTAAAACATTATTAATTAGACAGGCTGTATAATGTAGAGACAGAGGCAACCTATTTTTTTCTTATCTCGACGAAGTAATGTGTTATTGTTATTTGTGGTATTTGTTGCTGTTGTTTTTGCTGCTGTTTGTTTGCTTGTTTGTTTGTTTGTTGTTTTGGCCTTTTGTTTATATGCACCATCTATAAAACAGATGATGAGTTAAATGCCTGTAGGTTGTATGAACATGTCGCGTGTTAGAGACAGAGACATACTTCAGAGCGTCTCCTATTCAGAAGATGATAACCTACTTTTTTTTTAGGGTCAGTGATAGGATAAGAGAAATGTAACTCTAAGTCTCTGTGCTTCTGATTTTTTGTAAAGGAAACATGAAATGAACAGATTTGCACGAAAAAACATTGATGGCAATTCAAATTTCAAAAAACCATTGATGACAATTCAAATTTCAAAAACCATTGATGGCAATTCAAATTTCAAAAAACCATTGATGACAATTCAAATTTCAAAAAACCATTGATGACAATTCAAATTTCAAAAAACCATTGATGACAGTTCAACTTTCAAAAAACCAGGTTTCCATAGCACTCGCTGGAGGCGTGCATTCGTGTATGACCTGACTCTTGTTAAATGTATGTCGATAGAAACGACCAGGGTTTTCAGTTTAGAATAATATTAGAAGTCCCTAGAATCGTTAACTGTTGGCTAACTTGCACTCAGTAAATCTGCAAATAAACCTTTTGCTCCTTCTTAACAGAGTTAACAAATCCGGTTGCAAACAAATAAAGTGCAGAGCTAGCATCGTCACGGCCCAGAGATTTTCTTTAAAACAGGTTTCTGCCATTCCAGCAATGGAAATGGGTTAAGCGCCAAAGCTAGGCAAGTCACGTTTGCCCAGGTTTTGATCGTATTTATGAAAGGGGTTGAAAGGGCTGTAAAAGTTACAGGAACCGCTTTTCTTTATGGTTATGCCACAAGACGCCTTCCCGTCTACACTCGTGACGTTTTTTTTTTATTGTTGCTGTAATGTTTCTTTTTTATTTTATATTAATTGGAAAGAAAAAAAGCGACAAATTATTATTGTGTGTCTCTTATTTAAAGATTGCAGATATAAGCTTATTTATATTCTTAGAAATTCTTAGGTACCCCGCTTCTCTCTCTCCTGCCCCCCCTTTAAACCGAAAAAAACCCCAACAAAAAAAAAAAAAAACAAACAAAAAAAACAACAACAAACAAACGAAAAAAAAACAACAAAAAAAACAGCAATTGCAACGACAACAACAAAAATACCAGCAAGTGAAGCGAAAAAAAAACAAAAAAACAACAACAAAACAACAAAAGCAATAGTAATTTCATGGTCCTAAAGTTTGTTAGTCCGTTTAAAAACACGAATAACATACTACCGTCGTAGGATTCATTATGTCCATTATTGTTGTTATTATTATTATTATTATTATTATTATTATTATTATTATTATTATTATTATTATTCTTGTTGTAGTTGTTGTTGTTGTTGTTATTGTTGTTGTTGTTGTTGTTGTTGTAGCCCATATTACTGCCACTTTGCCTCCTTCAACGGAACTGAAAAAATCGATGGTTAAAGCTGAAAGTTAACGAAACACCATCTGTGCAGTGATATCCTTTCGTTGGTGCTCGTATAATGCGGGTCAAGAGGACTCGTATACCTTCATTCACGCAACCATGCACACTAGACTTGTGTTAAAAATTTTGTCTAAAAAAAGGGCGCGGAAAAAAGGAAACTGCGAAACGATATTGCGGTGGTGGGGAGAATGCGTTAGTGCGTAAACAGAACGTAATCCTACACGCTGCTCTTTTCAACTCTCATGCGTCATCATAGTTACGAGCCAAACTCTGGGCTAAAAAACATTTACAACACGAACCAGAGAAAAGATAATTATAGGCCATAAAGTGTCGTTACCATACAACTCTCATATGTCAACATAGTTTTTTTTAACTTCTAGACGCTTCTATGCTTTGGTGGAAAAGGGGAGGGGGGGGGGGGGGTGATTGAACGAACGCAGCATTGCATAACAGACGATTACCCTGACATATAATATGAATATAATATTATGTATCTGCAAGAACCAAAGAACTCATTATTGCTGGTCGTACAATGTTATGGATGTTACTACTATTCTACTTCAACTAATTCGTCACCCGTCACCATAGCTACATGTATTTAACTTCTGACGCGTCTAGGGCAAAGTTGCATTCCGAGTCTAGACATATGGCAGCTGCAAAGCTATGAATGTGCCCCAATCCTCTATTAAACTATCGATTTTCGAGAAACACCAGTCACGAGATGGGCTGTGTGTATGTGTTGTGTGTGTGTGTGTATGAGTGTGTGTGTTGTGTGTGTGCGTCCATCAGTTGCACGTGTCGATGCGCGTGCTTCCGATCAATGCGGTCACAGGGCTGTAAGTGTAACACCCGACAGAACATGACCACACCAACAGGTTACACTGTGCTACTGATCCACTACACTGAGCTCTCCCTGTCGCTCGCCGCTCACCCCCGTGACATCACTGACCGCTCACGGTGAACCTCTGTCTGCCTCTCTCTCTCTCTCTCTCTCTCTCTCTCTCTCTCCCTTTTTGTTTCTCTCTCTCTCTCTCTCTCTCTCTCTCTCTCTCTGTCTCTCTCTCTCTCTCTCTCTCTCTCTCTCTCTCTCTCTCTCTCTCTCTCTCTCTCTCTCTCTCTCTCTCTCTCTCCCTCTCTCTCTCTCTCTCTCTCTCTCTCTCTCTCT
>RQTK01000182.1:547023-567473 GCA_003991915.1 Elysia chlorotica
CCCTCCCCCCCCCCCCCCCCCCCAATTCTCAGAATTTCTTTCTTTCTATGTCGTTGTTAGTAATAAAGTCAAGTATGATCTCTTTATAATCCCGTGGTTTGCACCTGGCATTCTTACCTAATGGTTATTAATAGACCTTTGTACTCTTCCCAAGGTGTCCTTTAAACTTCCATTTTAGTCTCTCTATATCCATCCATCAATCTATGTATCTATCTATCTATCTATCTATCTATCTATCTATCTATCTATCTATCTATTTATTTATCTATCTATCTGTGGGTCCGTATGTATGTATCTCTTTCTATTTATAAACTATTTTCTGTCTATCCGTCTGTCTGTTTGTCTACCTGATTATCCGACCCAATTTCATATTCAATTTAATTCAATGTATCTTTTTTTTTGTATTTTTTAATATCTTTTTACTTAATAGATATATACAATTTAAAAAACAAACAAGTGCAACCTCTACATAAGACTAATTGCTTGTCTGAATGCAACTAATTAGACACAAAATATCGTCTTCTTAAATAATTTGTCTAAATGACTTGTATTTCTTATTTACTTTCGATCCTCTTGTATAACAGACTGAGGGTTACTATATAGCGATCAAATATTTATATCTCCATCTCTCAATCTATTACGTTCGTGATGATAGTCGTTTATAATGAAATTGAAATAAAAGATAAAATAATCTAAATACACATAATGATAGTCGTATATAATGAAATTGAAATAAAAGATAAACCAATCTAAATACACATAATGATAGTCGTATATAATGAAATTGAAATAAAAGATAAACTAATCTAAATACACGTACAATTAACTGTCAGGTTGCCTCTCAAGTCAAGGCTGATGACCATAAATGAATAAATAAATAAATAAATAAATCAACACAAATTTCAATAGATAAAAACCCGTTTTTCCATACTTAAGTCGAACAGGTCATTAATTTCTCTGAATATCTTTGTATGAAATAATGCCTTTTATTTTTTTTTTACCGTTTATTTCTAGGGTTACGTATTGTGCGCATAATAATGGTTAGTCCCCAAATTTCGTTTCTGTTCTAAATGTTTGCGTGCAGAATAAAGTGGGGCATGGTACTTTGCACTAGAAGTCATGGGGTGATGCAGCTGTTGTCAGCATGATGCCAGGGTGTCTACCCAACTCGCGAACCGTAAACATAATTTTTTAGAAACCTGACCCAGCCCTACTTATGCTTAGAGTTAATTTTCACGTGACTTAAATAATAATTTGTTTTCAACTGAAGTCATTGACTCCCACGCTTGCTTATTTTGTGGTTTTTTTTTTATAGGCTTATAATTATGGTGGATAGGCTTAGTACAGGTTAGTAGGTAGAGGTTTTTTGTGCGCACAATATTTATTGTGTCTATTTCTCTGCCCGTCCCTTTTTTCTGTCTGTCTGTTAACCTCTCGCTCTCTCTCTCTCTCTCTCTCTCTCGCTCTCGCTCTCTCGCTCTCTCTCTCTCTCTCTCTCTCTCTCTCTCTCTCTCTCTCTCTCTCTCTCTCTTTCTCTCTCTGTCTCTGTCTATTTTTGTTTCTCTCTCACGGTCTCTCCTTTCTCTCTCCCTCTTTCGTTCTCTGTCTGTATTTGTCTCCCCCTTTCCCTCTCTCTCCCTCTCTGTCTGCATCTGTCTTCCTCCTTCTCTCTCACTCTCTGTCTGTATCTGTCTCCCTCTATATTATGTCTGTATCAGTTTTTCATTCTCCCGCTCTCACCCTCTCTATCTGTCCGTATCTGTCTCCCCCCTCCCTCTCGTTTTCTCTGTCTCTCTCTCTCTTTCCCCCTCTATCTCTCTTTTCTCTCTCCCTCTCTCTCTCCCCGTCTCTCTGTCTCCCCCCCTCTCTTTTCTCTCTCCCTCTCTCCCACTCTCTGTATTTGTATCCCTCTGTCTATATGTCTTGAAACGTAGCATTCCCAACAAATTTCAGCCCTGATGCAATAGAACAATTATAATGGACAAAATCTTGTGTGATCACACATAATGTGCGTGTGACATAAAACTTAGCTTTTCAGTACATGGAAGTAACGTCTAAGTTCTTACATAAGTCTTTCATTGTATAGTGAAACAGCATAACACCCTTAGTACATGAATGCATCATATTTCCAAGAACTCCAAAAAATACGAACTTTAGCAAGCATTGTTTAGCCCAGTCAAACAATGAAATGGACGCACAAAATGTATACTTTGCAAGATTTAAAAAAAAAATGGCTTTAAATATTGTCATTAGGTAAGACAGTAGTAATGGCCCACTCAGCCTACAAACTCGATCCAAAGAAAACGTTTATTTTGTGGTGCTTTTTGTATTCTTGCTGGTATCTACTGTCTTGGCACTTCGCCATGATGAGAGGAAGGTGCCAACAATTAGTTGTCTGCTAGCCCAACTTTCTTTTCTCTCTGAGCCAAATGAAGGCCCAGTCAGCTCGCTATTTATCCAGTATTTGACACGAGATGTATATAATAAAAACAAAACAAAACAAAAAACAACAACAACGAAGCAACAAACGATTACCACCTCGATGCTTATGCGCACTCATCAAAGAAGGAAAATGTCGGCATAATCCTCTTTTCTCTTTATCTAGATGGGGAGGGAAATCAGTTTCATCGTGTATGAAATTTTGTATGTGCATTATTTAATCTACTGGTATCGGTATTAAAATGCGGGTTTTATAAGTTTATTTTTTTTAGAAATACCAAAATACCCGCAGCTATTATGCTTTCCTAGTTACGGCTTTATATTATAATTATGAAATCACCCAAAATCTTTCACAAATATCAGACATTTGAACAATACAGTAAGACTTATTTTCTTTTGACTGTTTAAAAAGAAGACTTTATAATTGTGAACCTTGTTTGCTGATAGTAACTTCTGTGCGCTACACTGAACATTAATTTTTGCACATGTCGAAGTAACTAATGACATAAAAATGGGAATTTATGTATACTTTTGCCTACAATTTTGTCAGAATCGAACGCGATCCAAGCCGGAAATATTAACTCTATCTAGATCCGCAGTAATGTTGCGAACTTTATTGATTAACAAAAATACAATGCTAAGCCAAACCTATGAATTGAAAGACGCTAGATCTATGTTCCTCGAACTGCAGAAACCGATATTTAACGTTGGCGATAAGTTATCGACAATGTTAGGTTTGCTTCATAACTATTCTGCAAAAGGCTTAACATATAGATCTACGTCTTCTACGGCATCACTTTGTTAAGATTTAGATCTAGATCTATATCAGAAATCAAGATTTCACTAATGACTCGATCTACCTCAAGTTGAACTTTAACAGTTATTTACTAGAATTCTAAATAATTAGATCTAAATCTTTGAGATTTAAATCAAGATCTAACTCATGTCTGAGATTCGAGCTATTCATTGGTCTGATCCAACCAGGAAAAAAAATACTTGATTTGGATTGGCCATTGGCGTGATTGGCGAACTTTGAAAATGATGCCTAAGGTGTATGAAAGTAATCAATATAATATAATATAAATCGCATTATTTTTCAACAGGTAGTTTCCACCATTATATCGTTTAATGCAGCCGTCGAAAATTCAAAATGATGAAGCGCTTCAATAAAACATACACACACAGTTAAAATAAAATAACATACTAACTGGCTCAAATTTTAAAAGCCTACCTTAACGGATATGTACAGTGATGAACTACCAATCTTAATATTGTAGCAACAACAATGTTTTCAAATTGATAATTGAAGTCCAGATGTGACCGATGTTAAATTGAAACAAATGATTGTTTTCTCTACATTTAAAAGAAATGTAGAAGGGGCTTTAAAATGTGCCTCACAAGCTAGATATAGTTTATTTTTACTGTCCGTTCATGTCAGCGTGTAAATCAACAAATCGGTATTCTAAGATCAACTTAGCGCGCGTTAAAAATGACGATTGCTATTCTGATGAAAAAACAACAATATGCGTCCTATAAACATGAAGATCATCTAGCCCCCAAAGCAATTATGTCATCCGATTAATCAATAGTTCAAAAGGTAGCAGAAATAAGACAGTGATGTCTCTTGAGGCTAAAGTCTGAATCCCTCTTTACATGATTATTGTCTAAAAGTAATAAGGAAATTTTATATGAAAAAAATAGCTGTTACTTTATTATTTAAAAATCCTCCCTAAGATTGGAAAATATTTTACAGTCACTGAATAAGCGGTGGGCGGAGAATGGGGTTGCGGATTGGCCCATATTAGGAGATCTCGAAATCCTGTTATCCCTGCCCTATCCCTTTGTTCGAAAACGTAGACAAAAAGTTATTTTTGTTAATGAGAGTAACAGCGACTACTCACATGATTTGAGTAGAGGACTGAGAGGTCATATGGTCCCAGTTATGTACGCTTAGGTAGAGGAGGATGTGTGCGCCCTAGTTTTGTGCGCCCGCCTAAGATGCTAACGAGGGATGTTAAGAAACAAAAGAACACAAATCTATATGGGGGCGCGGTGGCCCTGGGGTAGAACACCGGCTTCCGATGCAAAAGGTCCAGGTTCGAGTCCTGGCGATTTGCGTTCCCTACTGGTTGGGTCGGTGTCAGTGTGACCAGGTTGGACCGGAGTCATGGTATCTCCGCCCTGTCTCGTGTGTGGCAGCATACACGATTGTCAGACGTCAGTCTTGGGGCCCGTTCACAATATAGCCTATATAGTGCTGATGCTGCACATTAAACCAACTCAACATCTCGCATTGATATTGGCCTGCAACAAAAAATACACGCTGGCGTCAGAGCGCACCTTTGATGTATTGATTGTTTTGGAGACTTAATACCCTGCAGATGGTTTCTGTGTATTATAATCTTTGCTGAACAGGTGGCCTACTTTATTCGAGCCACTGTAACACTCCTCACAATGCGATTATCAGCTGTCCAGCTGGGTGCCTAACAAGCGATATCCGACATGCGCATTCGTTATTGCTACTCTTTCGTAATACAAAAAAGTGCTCTAAAAGACTATCAAATGACGATTGTATACATATATATAGAAGAAAAAAAATCTTCATAATATTGCCCAATTTATAAGAAATGTAGCTTTTCTCACAATAGAACCTGATTTATTCTTTCTTTTTGTCGTCGAGATTTTATAAGTGCCTTGCACTTGGAATAGTTTTGTTACCTGTTGGCGGGAGGTTGGGTTAACCCCGTCTGTACAAACGCACCCAAACAATCATTTATAATCGAACTGTTCAGTTTTATCTGAACATATTACCTTCTTCATGAACCTTAATTCATCTGCAACATAACACGAAATTGTTTTACACTACAGCACCACTATGATTAACTCAATGTAGTGATGATGTACTCATGTTATATCGACTTTCGTATAAGTCTGTTCTTTTTCTTTCTTCCTTTGTTATTGCCAACAATCCTA
Organism: Elysia chlorotica; assembly: GCA_003991915.1. Classification (NCBI taxonomy): domain Eukaryota; kingdom Metazoa; phylum Mollusca; class Gastropoda; family Plakobranchidae; genus Elysia; species Elysia chlorotica. The sequence goes on from RQTK01000182.1 coordinate 552,436, forward strand.
TCTCTCCCAAGCTTACAATAGTGTGGCGTCCGTGTTGATGCTGATCATTTTGTATCCCCCGAGGCAGCTTGCGCTTCAGTGCATTTCATTAATTTTTCAAACCGTTGTTCTTTTCAACGAAGCCTCTCTCTCCTTATCTCTCTCTCACTCTCTCTCTCTCTCTCTCTCTCTCTCTCTCTCGTATTAGGGCCTACTCCCTGTCTACACCTGTCTGACTAGTTCTCTAGCTTGTACCTCCTACCTACCTTCTTGTATTTCCATATTTTACTTTTCTCCCTACCCTCCTACCTACATATCTATCTATCTATCTATCTATCTATCTATCTATCTGGCTGTTGCGTTCCCTACTGGTTGGGTCGGTGTCAGTATAAGTGACCGGCTTAGCCAGCAGTCATGGTATCCCCGACCTGTCTCGTGTGTTGCAGCACATAAAATGTCAGACGTCCGTCTTGGGGCCGTCCACATATATCGCCTATATAGTGCTGCTGTTGGACGTTAAACCAACCCAACCCAACCCAGCCAATCAATCAAGCAATCATTATAAGTATTCACAACTTTCACCGGTTCAATTTCAGTCGCCGAAAAGGTAGAACTTAAGCATGCGTTTGAACATTTCCAAGGATGGTGCTTCCCTAATGTTTTTGGGAAGGTTGTTCCATATTTTTTGGACCGAGATGGTAAAAAGATCGCTGACCTGTTGATTTATAGTTTCTATTTGGTACAACAAGGATGGTTTTATCAGCTGAAGATCTAAGCTGCCTAGCATATATCTTGTATATTATATATAATTAATCTGTATTATCCATATCCATCTATCGTCGCCGTATAGGATCCCCCAGGGGAACATAGGAGACGTTAAACCTGGAGAGAGGGAGATAATTCTCTCCCTCCCTCTATAGAGAACATATCCATCTATCCATCTACCTTTCTGTATTACACTGTTCATGTCTTGCTTTGTGCTTGCTTTTTGAGCCGTATCGCTCCTCATATATAAATGTTCCTCTTCTCCAAGAACATGATAAAAACCATTATTTTCTTATCAGTGCCGGGTTTAGGTTGCGGGGGGCCCGGAGCACATCTCAGGTAAGGGCCCGTTACTCCTTCAAAACATTGATTGGTCTATGATCTAACGTGTCGTTTACAAGTGTTCTACACGTCGTTTGGGCGAGGCAGCGGTCTATTGTTTTACTCTCTAAGTAAAATTATCAACCATTTAATTGTCACGTAGTTGTCGTTTCTTTTATTGTGATTTTATGGTTCAGACAGACACTTTGCGTCATTTTCCTGAAGGAACATTATCAATGTTGGCAGTACGTGCGTAATTGTTCTAGAGCACGGAAAATATCTGGTTTAATGATCATGAGAAACAGGATAACAAGTTGGTCTTGGTTTTTCTATGAAAAAAATCGCTTATCGCTGCTATTTGACACTGTGAGAACTAAGCATTATTGTGGTCCTATTTCAAAATTTCGTAATGTGTTTGGGCTTGTTTGTTGAAGATAAGACTGCAAAGGCGTAACTCTGGGCTTATCTCTCTTGTTTTTTTCTAAAAATGTTTATGAACGTTGTAAACTGGTGCGGCTAATGGTTGTAATAAAGCAATGTAGAAATCTTTATCAAACATTTTTAAAGGCACTTAAAAGCCAAAACGGATGATGATTTCTGAATGCGATTTTAATGTGCGATCTAAAATGTTAGAAACTGATCTATATAAGTTGAATACATTTATTTACTTTCTTATTATTAGAAGGAATCAGCTTGGAACGCCTCTGCCTTATTTATGAAACCTTATAAGATGATGCGGACAGTTCCATGTCGTTTTTTTCATATAGTTGGAAAATATCACGTTTGGAGGCGATAAAATCTTTCTGTCAAACAGCACCGGGGTACAGCACCAATACAATCAGGTTTAGTACGTTACAGGCTTTTGTTTGTTGTATCGACCTTTTGAAGATTGTCATTCCAAAATGAAACAATATAATCGTTATGTTCGAAACTTAATCGTTTGAACAATTACTTCTGCGAAGCTCTAACATTGAGCTAAACTTTCATTTGAAGTCATTTTTAAGCGATTATTAAAAAGATACCGCAACAGTGTCCTAATGGCGCATCACGGGTTCTGGATCTAGATCAAGGTATTCATAAATTGTCTTATTCGTATCTCATTTTGAACTTATGTATTTAGATCTCGATAATTTTGAGTGTGGATCAAGAGGAAATAAGAACTTTAATTTATAGCGAGCCATATTTTACGACAATTAAGTTTAAATCTCTCGTATTAAGAGATACGCGTTGGTGACTGATTAGTGGAAAAGTGCGTCAAATTCTGATCAATGCTTGGTTGGTTCTCCACGTTGTATCCAATAAATTAAAACTTGCAGATGTAAGCACGAAATAAACAAACAAAAAGATGCACGATGCTGAAACCGTTTCGATTCTCCAGAACCAGGTTGTTCACCTCGACCCCCCTCTTTCTTTTTTGTTATGAATTTAAAAATGCTTCGGTGTTTGGGCACAGCCCGTAAAGCAGATAATAGGACACTTACTGGTGAATATGCCTGGGCGTTCTTCTCACAATTATCTCAGATAGATCTCTCAATCTAATTTTAAAAAAAGTTTTCAAGATATACAAACCATGGAAGGCGTCTGTCTCTTCTGTGATTAAAGCCGCACCTAAGAATGCCCATGTCCTGGCATCTGTTAACTCTGTGTAACCAGAGACTGTAGATAATAGCGAGACAGTCTACGAAGTGACGTCACAGTGTTGAAGAAAGGGCTTATGTCATTCTGGCATGACGGCGGTTGCAGGCCCAGTCGAGGGCGTCTTTGGTAGGGATTAAAAAAGGAGAATTTAATTCAATCATCAGTTTTTTAACTTAAAAACGATCGTATTATTTTAAAATCAACCTTTTCTTGTTAAAATTTATTTACACAAAAATAACCCTTAATAGTTTAAAGCCGCATGAATAAAAACTAAGCAAGAATTGAAGAAATGAAAAAAAAATAATGAAAAAAACACAACTAAGGAATTAGGTACACGTACCGCTTAATAGTGGTTGGGAAAAAATTGGCATAGTCTCTATTTATTGTTGAATGCTTCTCTGCTGACACTTTTGGCATTCCTGCTTTCCATGTACTCCAGGTTTCTGGTATTATTAAAATTAATGATGGAGTCGAATGTTGACAAAAAGGTTCGTTACCTGTCACAAGAACTGCAAGGGGACACTTTACTTTCTATTCTGTAATTCGCTTCTGCTATTCCCTAATGATGTTGTATCGCACTTCTGAAGAATTCGGACAAGGAGGAGCCGATGCACACACACATACACACACACACACACAACTCTTTCTGAAATTTTGAGAAAATCTATCATCAACTCGTTGTAGGGACATCTCTCTGCAGAATGGGAAACACAATTTCTTGAAGTTTCAACCGCAACTTCAGGAGTGAAATACATGTAGAAAGTTGTGGTCTGGATAGAAAGCTGGTGAAAGTTTGGCAGATTAGGAATACTGAAAAGTGTGTGGATATCCCAATAATGTTGTTTTACTGAAGCAGTATTCCTCAAAGTGCCCAGCGTACACTACATTGCTTCTTTTAAATTCTGTGAGTGTCCTCTCTAAACCGGCTCTCCTTGCATTGACAACCCATTTTCTACACCTTGTAAAAATAATATAGTTTTTTTAAATCAAAGTCAGACAAATGAACAATAGACCAAACCATGCAAATAAAAATGTAACCAAACTAGCCCGGCAAATAGATCATGGATGGAAAATCTAGCAGAATGCTCAGGGCCCTAATTTAACCCTATTTTGATTGGGAAGATCGCAGATACTCTGTTGTTAAGCATTAAAATCTTTCATAACAATTATTACATAATTGCATGAAACATTACTATTTATGCAAATAGTCATGTTTTCAATTTGTTGTTTTTTTTGTTTGTATTTGTTGTTGGTTTTTTTTGTTTGGAAAGGGGGGGGGGGGGGTAATTTTTCCTAAATTAAAACTTGAGAGTAATTAAGTCTGTTTTATTATTTTATAGCCATTAAAGTTCAAAATAGACCGGTGTAAATTTTTAGATCTATATCTATTTCAAGAACACAGAATATCAATTTCTGTTTGTAGTGGGAAAAAATTGAAAAACTTTATTACAATTAATGGCGGAGCACCATTTAAAATACTAATTTTTTGCAGGTTTCTTTATTGCGATTTTTACGGTACCATTAACAAACAAACAAAAAGATGCACTTGCAATGCATCGCTGCATACATGCAAGATACATTGCAAAGCCTTGCGGAATTTCACCGCATTAATTGTGTAGAGAGCTAGTCGACCTACATACGCAAAGTCGCTTGCGTGCACCGCCTCTCTATAGATCGTCTCTGGTCTAACTGATCTAACCCCATCCTTTCTCCCTTTTGTTATCACACACTTGTGTAAAATAGTGTCGTCGCATCAGTGACACCGTATCTTATTCATTGTCTTCGGGTTTGCAAATTTCATTGATAAAAACGTTTCGAATGAAGTGTACCGCGAAAAATTAAAAAAGCGCACCGCTTCTGGTTGGGCTGCCCTCGAGCCCGCGTGCTCCGCCTGAAACCTATAATGATTGCTTGTGGCTTTTGAATATAATATTGTATTGTGTCAACATTATATCATTATTCTTCTTTTGTACATGTGATAATGGAAATTGTTAAGCGCACTGAGCATGATTGTTCATGGAAGTGCGCTATATATATGCAATATATTATTATTATTATTATTATTATTATTATTATTATTATTATTATTATTATTATTATTATTATTATTATTATTGATTTTCATTGTTTCATTGCAGCCAACCTTCGCAAGGAGACGGCACCCGGATGATGATGATTATTATTATTTATCACTGTTTCTTATTATTAGTTCCTGGAATCGACAAGGTCATGCAAATGTTTAGAGAAACCGAGATGATAAGAGACGAAATGTGTAAAGTTTCTGATCTTATTCAAATGAGACCTAGACTGAGTCAGAGGGAGGTGAATTTTTGTGGGGTGGGTTAGCCCTCTGTTCGAGTATCAGTACCATCTCGACGACGGAGGGATTTCTACCTGTGTCAATTGCTGCACTGAATCTGTTTCCTCAATCCAATGCTAAGAGTGTAATATACAGGCTCAAGATTTATTCGTTCTTCAAAAAGACGTTATACTAGTTGTTAGCTCTTATCTTTATACATTTATTTCATTTCATTGAAACATCTGTAAATGAAATTCTAACCAATTTTAGTTATATTTTTTTGTAATTTTCAGAGTGTTTCCAATGACATCAACACACATCAAACGGTTTATCCCGCTCCAACAAACCAACGAATGGAGCGACCCGAGCCTTTTGTTCTCCATCTGGTACTCTCAGTACACAACCACCGAGCCATCATCTATACGGACTGTAATGAATTTAGGAAATAAACGTTTTAGGACTTCCACATGTGCCACAAGTAACCAGGATCACGCAGTGCCTCATAAGTCTTTCAGTAGTATGAGATTGACCATACATTAATCATAAACATATAAATTCATTCATATTAAATTTTAAAGAACTGTTGAGCTTTGTTAATTTCCTACCAAAAGGGCGTGTGATAGAAAGGCAATTGCTTGCAACTCCTATAATCTCAGATCCGAAAACTAGTGGAGGTTTTTGGAGATACTGCGAACCGCGGAGAGTTTAACTACAGTTCCAGTTACCTCTGTACAGTGTTAGTTTCGAATATCACCTGGGCGACTCGAGTAATCACGAGTAATCAACAAGGCGCCGAGCGCTATAGAATGCCCCAGGATGAGGAGGACGACTCCTCATGGCGATCTCTCCAGCGCAAGAAACTGCTGGAGTCGGAGGAGAGCTACGCCAGCACGAGCGCCTCCCTGACTCTCGGTCACCTCAGCCCTGCCCAGGGCAGCCACAGCAGCCGGCAAGTGCCCCCGCCATTGAAACTCCACTCCACGCCGCACTCCCCAAAGATACCCGGGTCTAACCGCAAGGAGAACCACGAGTCCGCTGCTGCTGTCTTCTTTGACGATGCGGACGATATCCCCCCAGGCATCGACCCGGACAAGTGCTACAGCTGGCTGCTGCCGTCGCCGCCTCTCGCCAAGCGCCAGGCGAGCAGCGAGAGCATCCTCTCCACGAGCAGCTCCCAGTTCTCGCTGCCGGTACCGCCGCCGCCTGACGGGGGCTGGGGGTGGTTTGTCGTCCTGGGTGCCTTCACCGTGTCGCTAATCTGCGACGGCCTGGCCTACTGCTTCGGCGTGCTCTACTCGGAGCTGCTGGTGGACTTTGGCGAGTCGCGCAGCAAGACGTCCATGGTGGGCAGCATCTTCTTCGGCGTGGCCATGATCCTGGGGCCTCTGGCAAGCGCTTTGACCACGAGATTTGGCTGTCGAAAGATGACCATTTTCGGCGGTCTGCTGTCTTCTTTCGGGTTTCTTCTGAGCTACTTCGCCACATCCATTGATATGCTGTGCTTTACCTTCTCCATTGTGGTTGGGGCGGGCTTTTCTTTCTGCTATATCACCAGCGTTGTGATTGTGGCGTTCTACTTCGACAAGCGTCGCGCCCTGGCTACGGGCCTGGCTGTGTGCGGAACTGGCGTGGGCACGTTCACCTTCGCCCCACTCATGAATTTTCTCATCAGTGAGTACGGGGGCTGGCGAGAGGTCTTTCTGATCATGTCGGCCATTTCGCTCAACCTGGTCGTATGCGGCATGCTTTTCCGACCTCTGCAATTCACTGAGGCCGAACGCTGCCGCCTGCTGTTGGAAGAATTTAACAAAATTTCCCCCGGGAGAGAGGAGCTCGAGACAGCAGGGGGAGGCCGCTACGCTAACGATTCTCTGAGCAGCGAGTCGGATGTCAGCGTCGCGGCTGACGGTTGTTGGGGCGCGAGGGGAAGAAGTGACTCAAGTTCAGAAGAAGACGACGAAGACGACAAAAATGTAAGGTCTCTATCGATGTTAAGTTTGCCCACATTTGTCCGCAGCACCTGCCTGGCACAGAGCTCTCCGTCCCCTGTTCTGATCGAGGCTCTGCGCGGGAGCAAGAATCCTCACCTCACCATGCACCGGTACATGAAGAACGCTCTCCTGCAGCTGGAGCACGACAGACTTCACGTTCGACAATCCCAGCAGCATCTCACCCAGCGAGCGTCCGCCTCGAGCCCTGTGGACTCTGCGCCTCACACTGCCTCCCAGATTTCCCCTGTCAGCGATCATGCGGCGACCTACTCTCGGCTCTCGCCACGAGTCAGTCCGACTGTACTGAGACGAGACCTACACACTGCTGGTAGCCGGGATTTGACCACGACGTTCGTTCAACCGTACAGCAAACCCGTGTACATTACAGAACACGAAGCTCCACACACCGCACACGAAGCTCCACACACCGCACACGTTAGCTTGCCGTCGAGAAATAACATCCGCAAGATGGAGCCATCCTTGATGGAAAAAGGCATCGAGAAAACCCTCGATGCAGAAGCAAGAAAACCCTCGAAAACCAAACACTTGCCCCAGCACTTTGAATTTGCCTCAGCGGGTAACCCACTGCTAGATAGGCCTGTCGACGGAGGCAGAAGGCTCAGCGGTTTTTATGTCGGGCGTCATAATGCATTGAGCATTCACCTGCCGCTGTACCGCACGGATATCTTTTACCGGCGCGCACAGCTGATGAATAACGCCTTCCCGAAGCAGGCGTGCACGCTGGGCACCAGCTGCCCCGAGTTGACCGACCCAACCAGCCAGCTGAGCCCCAGCCCGAGCCGCATATGGGCCCCCGTGGACAGCTTCCTCAAGGACGCCTGCGATGTCTTCAAGGGCATGGTGGAGTTCCGCCTCTTCTTCAACCCATTCTTCCTGCTGTTTGTGGTCTCCAACTTCATCTACTACTTCTGGAGCGACGTGCCGTACATGTATGCAGCCGACCACGCTATAGAGATGGGCCACGACTCGACTGACGCTTCCTTCCTGCTCTCCATCATCGGCATCTTCAACATGATAGGCCAGGTCGTGTTCGGCTACATCGGCGACCTGGACGTGAACCTCCTCAACGTCTACGCGGTAGTGTCGGCCCTGGCAGGCGTGTTTGTCGGGGTCGTGCCGTACATCCCCTCCTACATCGGCATGTGCGTGAGCTACGCGCTCTTCGGCTTCTGCACCAGCGTGAGCTTCCCGCTGACCACCGTGCTGCTGGTGGACCACCTGGGCGTGTCCAGGCTGACCAACGCCTACGGTCTCCTGATGCTCATGCAGGGCATAGCCAACTTGTTCGGGCCTCCGTTTGCAGGTAGGGGCGAGGGCGAGAGTCAGGGAGAGAGAGAGAGAGAGAGAGAGAGAGACTCTCTCTCTCTCTCTCTCTCTCTCTCTCTCTTAGGCAGAGACAGACAGACAGACAGGCAGACACACACAATCAAAGAAATAAACAGAGAGGGGGGAATAGATAGATAGAGATAGATAGATAGATAGATAGATAGATAGATAGATAGATAGATAGATAGATAGATAGATAGATAGACAAAGACAGACAGACATACAGGCAGACACAATCAAACAAATGAACAGAGAGGGGGGAATAGATAGATAGATAGAGAGAGAGAGAGAGAGGGGGAGAGAGAGAGAGAGAGAGAAAGATAGGGAGGGAGGAAGAAAGAGAAAAGAGTGAGAAAAACGGAAATACAAATAGACTGAGACATAATATAAACGTGGGTGATTTTTTTTTTTTTTTTTTTTTTTTATTAAATAAAATTAGTCTCTTGCAATAAATTTATATCACCTTTTCGGCCATTTTTTAAATTGTTTTGTATCATTAATTCGTCGTAAAAATGTTTGCCTTTTCATTTAATATAAAACAGAAAAAGTTAATTTTTACTTTTTTTTTTTAGAACCATAAGAATGATTTTTTTGAGTACATGTATTTGTTTTGTTTTTCAGGCTGGGTATCAGATATGATGCACTCATACGACGCAGCGTTTGTTATGAGCGGGTTCTTCTACTTCGTGTCTGGAGTGGTCCTCTTCCTGGCGTACCTGGCGCCGTGTAGGAGGTACGAGGCTGCCCGGTCTCGCTGCACCTCCCTGGACTTGTCTGTGGACGGCCCGGTCAAAGACAGATCAGCTGACGACCTGCACACACCTGGGGAAGAGGGATCTCCAGTGTGAGGAGAGGGTTCCACCGAGTTTAAAACAAGGTTGTGAAAGAGCTCCTTACAAAAAAAGAGAACTTTGTGGTATTGGATGGATCAGGAGAATCTAGGAGAAGATTAAACGAATAGAGAGAGAGAGAGAGAGAGAGAGAGTTTTCTTTATTATGGTCTGAGAAAAGAGGGCTGCCTACAATGAGGTTGAATTCAACAGAGGGTCTTCAGAATATTTAAGTCACATAACTTTAAGTGGGGAGGTAGATCTTTCTATTGCTATAGTTGCACACGTTAACATTATCTTTGATAGAGGGGCTCTACAGCAAAAAAAACTTGTGAATTGTGTTCCAATAAAAGGTAGCTTTCGCTAAGGCTTGTGTTAAATGGAAGAAGATACTTAAAGTTTTGAGCTTTTGCAAGGAGAATATTTTGTAATAGTACATGATAATTATTACTAGCCTGAAGTTTTTTTTCAACAAGGTTATTGTACATTAAATTGGTTGCTGTAGAATGAAGGCTTTATCATCATCCTTTAGAAGATGTTCAAAACATAAAGAGTTTCTGTGAATTATCACACATTTGCCATAATCCATGTTTAGACTAAATCTTAGTTGAAAATGATACGTCAAGGCTCTGTACTAATCTCATTGGTCCATTTATATCAACATTGCTTAAAACTTAATAGAGAGGGTCTCTCATTATTTTTTCAAGAACAAGGGGACTGTTTTATAAAGTATCAGAGTTGTTGTGATTTAATGCATGTTTACTTTTCAGTTTAAAATACTCTTTCATGGCTTGGTTTGGAGCTCATAAAATGATCTGATAATTTTTATGGGTGCACATTCTTCTACAGCATCACACTTTGTGCCATCTTTTACAAAACTATACATAACTATTATTGTGTGATAGACTCAGCAACTGTTGTTTCAAGATAAGCTGGGATACATTTTTAATCATTATTCAATCAGTTTGCAATAAGCTTTAACAAAGAGATCGATGTATACAGCTGCTTGTTATGAAAAATATTAAATAAAAGGTTAAGTATGACAAAGACTTGTCATGATAATAAAGGGAGGTGGGAATATAATAAACTCGTGTTGAAAATTATACATCAGATAACATCAATAGCTAAATGCATCAGAAAAATCACAGCTTAATGCATCAGAAAATACCAATAGCTAAAATAATGCTTAGCTTAGCCAATTTTTGTCAACTGTTCAGGCTGAATGTATAATATCATCTGTATTTTTTTTTAAAAGATTGATTTGATTCTCAGTCCCCTGTGATAAAAGAGGAAATGTATACCTATACAGGTTATATAACTACTGTTTTATCCAATATTATTATATTACTATGAGATTAAACATATTTTATTCATTTTATGAGTTAAAAAATATATCACTTGTAATCAATATGTAGTATTATTAGGTAGGCTTACTTAAGTTTGTTTTGCATTTTGCGTATTAAGAACTGTAGTGTTAAATGATAAATCTTTCTTTGCGTTTTTTATATGATTGTTTGACAGAAATCTCTTAACACAATTTTGTGTTATATTCTATTGTAGGCTTATTGAATGATATCCCTCACTAAAGAATGAAATATTTTACGCCCATATATATGTGTATAATGCAAGAAAAATATAGAGGGCTATTCCTACTTCTCTCAAACATTCTTTATGAGGTCACATATTCTCACATTGTCGTATTGAATTGACATTTCCCTTGTTTTCTGTGGGTTTTTCTTGTCTTGGCAGTGTTTTCCATTTTATGCTTTTATCTTTCTCCAAACAAACTTGCAACTGTCTAAGGATGTAATTTTGTACTTCAGAAGACTTTCTTTCTTTGCTTGCTGCTATGATAAAGTTTTTGAATAAAAATGTAATATAGAACCCACATTGTATCAAAATGATCTTAAATATCGTGTGGCGATCTCTTTACGCTGAATTTTTTATTTGAATATAAAGAATCTTTTTCCCAACCTGGTGTTTGTGGATCTAGCCAGAGCTGCCTCGGATGGACATAGTGCCATGCAGTTAGTAGTCGTTGTTAACCTAACCCTGATTTATGTCACCATCCCATGTGGTTATCTCATTGTGCTGTCGTTAGAAGTCATAAGATGTCATTAGATTTTTACCCATGTTATGCAGGACAGCACTTTATCGCTGATTTCGAGTACCTTGCTCAATCGCAAGTTCAGAATTGTAAGGCACTCGTAGCTCGCACAGACGAATAGTGTTAAGAATTAACACTAAAACTTGTTTTAAAAGTTCTTTAAGAATGTTTGTTTATGAATATAAACATAGAATCTTCCCGTCCATTGTCATGGTATTTTTTTATCTACATGAAAAATTTGCACCCTAACTTTGTAATGCCATATCTTATTTTAAAACAATAACCTATAAAGTCATGGCACATCACATTTAGAGAAATAAAGTCTCATGTGAATTAAAAAAAAGGGAAAAGAGATTCCTTTCGAATTAAGCTCTGGATCTTAAAGAAGGACAGTTAACAAAATTTGTTGAATTTTATTTAGTAAGAACGAAATCAAAATGTAAGTATTCACAGTAACAAATTGTTTAATGAAAAAACTGTTCTCGTACTATTATGTGCAACACTTTTTGATTAAGTGAAATCAACCGGGATCATAAAAAAAAATTATATCTGTGTCATATACTGTATTGCAATTTGTTTTTCTCAATTTAGTACTTTTGCAAAATTATTAACCCTTACCCACACACTTTTATTAAGCTCTTAACCCTGTTACGGTTTTCAGCTCTTGTAATGTTGTTGAATTTTATGTAAACTTCATGATGATTTCTCAGCAAAATCTTCACGAGAAGATGGTTTATGCTAAATCACCAATGTCGCCAAAAAAAAAAAATTTTTTTTCCACATGAAGGTGAATTATTTATATCTCACAATTTGACGCTTTTGTATTGCACTATTTTGAAGTGAAAATTAATGGGCACATTAGAGTTGTTCAACTTTTGCAGTTTACAACAGGTCAGAAAATAAAGTATAAATGTGCATATTTATGAAGAGTAAAAGCCAGCTGGAAGATGATTTATACATCCAAAAGTCCAGCACAAAACTCCTCTTGGTTGTTTTTCTTTGCTACATCTGAATTCATAATTTCTTAATCCTTGTTATTTAGCGTGACCGGCTGAGACAGGAGTCATGTCATCCCCGCCTTGTCTCGTGTGTGACAGCACATACAATTATCAGACGTCCACAATATATTCTATATATTCTATAATAATAGTGCTGAAGTTGGACGTTAAACCAACTTAACTACATTTACAACTAATGCTTATTATGCACAATTTAACTTTGTACACAGTAATAGGGCTATGTTAAAAATCTATTATTTCTTTTAAGCAAAAAACGTGTTTCAGTTGTGGAAAAAAAATCTCATTCCATTGTATCAATTTTTTTTTCTATTTTACATTTTGTTTGAATGTTCATTATGTTTGTATCAATTAGTTAGTTTTTGCTCAAGGTAGAATTAACAAACAAAAGTAGGGAGGTGCGGTGGCCTTGGGGTAGAACATTGGCTTCCGACGCAAAAGGATCGGATTCGAACTCTGGCGATTTTGCTCCCTACTGATTGGGTTGGTGTCAGTTTAATGTAACCGACTGAGACAGGAGTCATGGTATCTCCGCCCTGTCTCGTGTGTGGCAGCACATAAAATTGTCAGACGTCAGTCTTGGGGCCCGTCCACAATATAGCCTTTATAGTGCTGATGTTGGACGCTAAATCAACTCATCTCAACTCAAACAAAAGTAAAAAAAAAAACAACAACAAAAAACTATATAAAATTATTGAATTATAAATGTCAATTTTTTTCTTTTTCTTGTCATCATTCAATAAGAGTGAGTCTTTTGTCTCTGTTGTAATTTTGGTTGTCAGTATGACAACACACAATATTGCTTTTTCGGAGCTACCTGATCTTGTGTGAAATGGCATAAATTATCTTGATACCCAACTTCAACTAGATTCCAAGCTTAGGTTTTAAACCTCGTTCAGATTTTTAAAGTTCCAGTATTCATTATTAAATACTGTCAATGCATCCATTGTCTATCGTCATTTGTAGCAACATCAACACTGTCATAGCACAATCTTGGGGATTGTATTTTTGCGCAATGTCTCTATGATCACAATCCTTTGCATTGAAGTCAATGCCATGATCCATTTTGTTTTCATACTATTACGAATCCATTTATGCATATAGTAAAAAAAAACAAACAAAAAAAACCTTTAGCTATTGGCCCTCAACATTGATGGTTGTTGTATGTTGATAAATGATATATTTTATATATGGTTCACTCAGAGACAGGCAGAGATGGATAGAAATAGAAAGAAAAAGGGAGAGGGAAAGATAGTGAGTATGGTAAATACACAGAGAACAAATGTTTGAGATAAAAAATCAAGTTTCACATAAAAATTAAATCAGTGATAAAAATCATGTTAAAAAAGTTAAAACAATCTCTATTGATAAATCAACGCAAGTGAACCATATATAAAATATATCATTTATCAACATACAACAACCATCAATGTTGAGGGCCAATAGCTAAAGGTTTTTTTTGTTTGTTTTTTTTTACTATAATTATGCATAAATGGATTCGTAATAGTATGAAAACAAAATGGATCATGGCATTGACTTCAATGCAAAGGATTGTGATCATAGAGACATTGCGCAAAAATACAATCCCCAAGATTGTGCTATGACAGTGTTGATGTTGCTACAAATGACGATAGACAATGGATGCATTGACAGTATTTAATAATGAATACTGGAACTTTAAAAATCTGAACGAAGGGTGGAAACCAAAGGAACGACTGAACACGACAAATGTGGTTACATGCCACACGTCAGAGAGAGAGAGAGAGAGAGAGAGAGAGAGAGAGAGAGCGACAGAAATGCAATAAACAGACAGACAAACATAATTATAGACATGCGAGAGAGAGAGAGAGAGAGAGAGAGAGAGAAGGGGATGGTGAAATGAAAGAAAGAGATACAGAGAGAGCGACAGAAATGCAGAGAGACAGGTGATAGAAAAACAGAAATAGCTGGACAGGAACAATGAAGCCAAGAAGGAGAGATAGTATCAAATATTAGATGTATATCTTACTTGACACATACAGTTATTGAGGTAGAGGGACAGTAGCAGGGAGACTGGGGTGGTGCGGTGGCCCAGGGGTAGAACATCGGCTTCCGACTCAAAAGATCGGTGATACGAACCTTGGAGATAGCGCTCCCTACTGGTTGGGTCGGTGTCAGTTTTATGTGATCGACTGAGACAAGAGTCATGGTTTCCCCGCTCTGTCTCGTGTGGGGCAGCACATACAAATTGTCATACGTCAGTCTTGAGGCCCGTCCACAATAATTATAGCCTATAATAATAGTGCTGATGTTGGACGTCAAACCAACTTAACTCACTCACTAGGGATACCTAAAGACATAATCTGTGAGGCCGTGACAATGTGACAGATACAAGAAGAAACAGACAGACAGGCGGAGACAAAGTTAACAAGACCGACACAGAGAAGAGCAGACCAAGACGGAGAGACGGAGACAGAAAGACCGAGACATGGGGTTCAACCAACGGCCTACCTCGAGGTCATGTGGCGGGGAGCGTTTTGTGTCGCTCTGTCTGGGGCAAACCCGCTGCTCACTTTTTTGGTCTGGGTTTGGTTTTAACGTCCAACATCAGCACTATATAGGCTATATTGTGGACGGGCCCCAAGACGGACGTCTGAAAATTTTATGTGCTGACACACACGAGACAGGGCGGGGGTACCATGACTCCTGTCTCAGCCGCTCACATTATACTGACACTGACCCAACCAGTAGGGAACGCAACAGCCA
>RQTK01000182.1:577813-592813 GCA_003991915.1 Elysia chlorotica
AATAATAATAATAATAATAATAATAATAATAATAATAATAATAATAATAATAATAATAATAATATGTCAGCAGATTAACCGTTTTTCAGACAATACATTATAAAAGTTCATTACCCTTCTTAAACATAGATGTGTTCTTGGAGTCGCAGGAACAACCTCAAATGGTTAATTTACAAAGAGTGATTTATAGTTTGTGAATCAATCTTAAAGACATAGAGGATAAAATTGCGAGAACAAATGCAGTGTCAAAATAAAACATTTTTCATTGAAAGCTGTAACTTGAGGTTAAAGTTTGATTGTCAGTTAGATTAATAATGCTATAATTTGATTTATACCTTAGGGGATAAAAAGCAATGACTTTTTGTTGCAAAAAAATGTAATCAAGAAAAAGAAATTAGTTACGTGGGCAAGGGGAAAAGTGCGCTTTTTGACATGTTGTATTGACGAAAAAAGTGATAAATTGTCGGAAAAAGCAAATCTCCCTACTATTTAAACATGTCCTACTCTCAAGAGAGATCCTATAGGGAACGGGACCATAGAACGAAATACTCCGGACTTGGCCCGTCGTATTATATTTACACCAACCTAACCAGTAGGGTTTAATCTTTAACTAGAACGAACCAGCAACGTCACGATTGAAAGCCGTGCGCTGTACCCTTGGACCATAACGCCCCTTTACAAAAGTAATAATAATGTCTAGCATTCATCCTACTAGAAAGTGGTGTAGAGCCAGTCACTCTAAGCGCTACAATGTAGTATGTTTTTGTAAAGTACTGCAGGCGGTTAAGTTGTTTTAACGTCCAAAATCAGCACTATATAGGCTATATTGTAGACGGGTCCCAAGACTGACGTCTGACAATTTTACGTGCTGCCAGACACAAGACAGGGCGGTGATGCCATGACTTCTGTATGAGCCGGTCACATTAAACAAACACCGATCCAACCAGTAGGCAACGAAATAGCCAGGGCTCGAATCCGGACCTTGTACGTTTGAAGCCGATGTTCTACCCCATGGCCACCGCGCCCCCCTGAAGTACTGCAACTGACTTGGTTTTAAACAAGAGCATGGTACTAATAAAGTGAAGTAAAGCAACAAAAGCTAAGTAATCAATTGTAAACTGCAATTAGCACTTTGTTAATAATGTAATAGAATGTGAGAAATCCCAAGGGAAACACAACTATTTTGTTAGTGGAGAAACTCCGGTGGGGCTCGGATGATAGCACAGTGAGCAGAGATCTTGACGACCACACAGAGAAGATATTACACACAATCACAAAACTTACATTCCATGACGTCACAAAATCCGTGCCGATATTTCCATTGCATCTTCTCTGAAATGCACATTGTTGATTCGTTGATTGGTTGCGATGTTTTATGACATAATTGAATGTATTGCAATAAGATGAAAGGAAAAATCTTAAAACGATCATTTTTTTTGGTTGACAAAATGGTAGATATGCACTATGTAATATATGGCGATGTCACCCGAATACGCGACTGGTACTTTTGTTTGTTTATTTTTCTGGAAGTTGATGAGGGTAGAGCTAATCACAAATTATAAATCTTATTTCAGGTTTTTAAAAATAACTTTCAACGTTTCAAACAAAAAAGAAAGAAAAAAAAACACAAAAAAGGAAAGAAAAAGAAAGAAATCGGAAAAACCAGGATTAGAAAATTAAGACGCGTTACTCCACATTCAGTGGGATTTCAAAGACAGCTTTGAAAAACAAACAAAATAACAGCAATCCTATTAAACACGCATCAGGGCCTTATTTATATGGAGCAGACGAATGTTTGAGCGCGTAAAATAATTAAAATCTCATATTTCTATTTATCAAAAAAAAAACAAAAAAACATCGCCTTAAATTTAAGCAACATTGTGCGTTTCATAAATACTATAGTGCATTCGTGCTCTTTCTTAACAGCGTTAACATTATTTAAAAATCGTAAAGAAAAGTTTGATAGTTTCTTATTATTTTTTGCCCATGAACTGCATAACAGTCCCAATATTTAGATTCGGTATAGTAAGAACTTTTTAGCGTACGATATGTCAAATGAAACTGGATTAAATTACATGTTGTCAAAGCTACTGATTCATGTTTGCATTTATACATTTTGTTTCAGTTATTATGTTTTGTTTTTGTTTTTGTTTAATCGGTTTCTTTAAGTCCAACGCTAGAAACTAGGTTGTTAGAAGGGTTCCAAACATTGATGTCTGACAATTGTACGTGCTGTCACACAGATAAAGAGCGGAGATCGAAGGCCTCTGTGGAATAACACTGACACCTTCCCAATCTGTATGTAACACTGGCACCCTCCCAACCTGTAGGTAACACTGGCACCCTCCCAACCTGTAGGTAACACTGGCACCCTCCCAACCTGTAGGTAACACTGGTACCCTTCCAACCTGTAGGTAACACTGGCACCCTCCCAACCTGTAGGTAACACTGACACCCTCTCAACCTGTAGGTAACACTGGCACCCTCCCAACCTGTATGTAACACTGGTACCCTCCCAACCTGTAGGTAACACTGGTACCCTCCCAACCTGTAGGTAACACTGGCACCCTCCCAACCTGTAGGTAACACTGGCACCCTCCCAACCTGTAGGCAACAAGGAGATTCGATCCAGGATCCAACAGGGGATTTCCCCATTAAAAAAAACCGCACGCCGAGTAGTGTTTGTGCATCCGAAACGCTTCCAACTGAGCGTTGTATTTTAAACTCTAATCTGCTAATCTCATTTCTTGGAAACATTAAGCAAGCCAATTGAATTATGTAAACTATTTAACGAAAGAGAGCAAATGATATAGGCATAAAATGCAACTTTATAAATAAAACAATAGATAAACTGGAAAACATTAAAAAACATCAACACCACCATAAAAAATAACAACACACCACCAAAAAAAAACCAACAAAGATAACGAAAAGAACCAACACGGATAAATACGTTTAAGTTGCATTTACAGGTTTTCGTCCCTCAAATGTAAAAAAAAATACCCTCTCGATCTAAACAATAACATTTTTACGTTGTGCCTCCTCCATCTTTATGAAATGAATTCTTTTTTTTTTCAAACGAAGCCTCCCAGTTTAAATAACCGAGAATAATATGTAAGTATTCAGAGACTATCTTTAAAAAGAAAAACCAACGTTTTCGTGTTGTCGGTCTTTCCCTCATAATTTCTTTTAATGAATTCATAGCACGTCTCTCTGATTTTTGATCGAAGAACAAAACCCCTAGATCTAACCTCCGTGCCAAATCCTAGAAGAATCAAAGAAAAAAAAGTACATGTATGACTGTATTTTCACTATTCCTTACAAGTCTTCTTTGGTTACAGTTGTGACTAGTTTTGCTAAACTCTTCAACGCTTTTACTGTGCTTAACGTTTTTACACCACATTTTGTCCCAGACTTTTATCGTCGAGTTTATTTCTCTCTCCCCCATCCCTCGCGAACTCTCTCTCTCTCTCTCTTTCTCTCTCTCTCTCTCTCTCTCTCTCTCTCTCTCTCTCTCTCTCTCTCTCTCTCTCTCTCTCTCTCTCTCTCTCTCTCTCTCTCTCTCCCTCTCTCTTTCTCTTTCTTTCTTTCTCTCTCTACCTAGCTAGCTATCTGTCTATCTCTCTGTTTCTCTTTCACAAACTCTCTCCCTCTGTCTCTCTCGCATCTCTCTTTGTGTCTCTCTCTCTCTCTCTCTCTCTCTCTCTCTCTGTGCCACCCTGCTCCTCATAACCTTAAACTAAATCTTCTTATTTAAAGGCCGAATTATCAGACCAAGCAGCTTAAAGATCGGATCAATAGCATTGATAGGAACATGCACCAAACATCCTTTCTCTTACAATACCGTGTCTTGAACTTAAAGGGTGGAGGGAATTGTGCTATAAGATGTATAAACAAAGTATAGTTTAAACCTTTTGATATCATTGGTATAAATGTGAACAATTATTTAAAAAAAAACATCAACAAAAACAAAAACAACAACAAAAACAATGGACTGGACTTACTGTAGTAAAAGATAAACTGCTGATATTTAAATAATCGTATGCTCCGTTATTTTACTTTTTATAATTATAATTATTACATTTATGTTTCTTTCTTTTTATTTTTATTTAAAACAGAAAGCCATGCAGTTGATTAAGTATAATTATGGCCGTTTCATGCGAAACACTATTAAAAAAACAACGTAATTTATTGACAAATAATATTTTATCTTATAACAGCGTAAGTGAACTCACCCGGTGAGAGACAAACGGTAGGCTTTGATTTTCCCTAAAACCTGCCCTAAAATAAACATATATTTATGGTCTCCTAAGATTCGCGTGGATAGATCTAGTTCTTATCCCAGATTTGCAGCACGATTTCGCTCAAATTCTCGTACTGTTATAAGAACACGAAAACTAATGACTGAATAGTCTGAAGCTTTGGACATGTGAATCCATTGACGCATCTATGTAGTTCTAGGTTGTTGCTGTTGCTTTTTTTTAAAGAAAAGTACAAAATAAATCTAACTTCATAAGCCTAATTTGTCGGATCTTTGACTATCCGCGAGAAAATCTTTCAGCAATGAAATAATTTATTTAGTTTTATAAGGCGAAGAAATTACTTTTTTAAGTAATGATCATACTGTATGATTATTTGTTTCGCCGTCAGCCTACTATGAAGGAGGCACATTATTGGAATAATAGTGATCAGAATTAGAGTTCGAATTATCAGGTTATGCTCAGCAAAAATTAGACGAAGGCTTAGAGTAAAGATGCGGACAAAGCTTTGCTCTTTGCAGGCCTTCCTAGTATTCTGGCACTAAAAACTTTTATCATTTAGTGAATCTGCTATGATTATAAAATGCTCAGCAAAAATTAGAGGAAGGCTTAGAGTAAAATGCCAAAAAAGCTTTGCGCTTTGCAAGCCTTTCTAGTATTCAGGCACTAAAAACTTTTATCATTTAGTGAATCTGCTATGATTATAAACCAAATTATGAAAAATACAAATTTTGATTAATTAAAATACTTTTAGTTTCAAATCGTACAGAACATATTAGAACCCATTGAAGAAAAGCTTATATTTTTTAATATATTGAATAGAATTTTTCATCTAAAGCTTTCTTTCACAAATTCTTGACTATATACAGCGAATAGTTTGATGATTAAAAGGCGCCTTAAATTATTTTAAGTTTTCTTATGGCACCGAAGATATTAAAACCCACCCAAGATTATCTTTTGATTTGTTCTCCCCATAGGTACAATATAAACGCGACATCTCTTTGGTTCTCCTAAATGAATAAGGATAAGAAACCGGTGGTGTCCGTTCCCCAGGCGTTGTTATGACCAGTCACAGGTTTTACCCCTATCATCAAACCTGGTCTACAGGCGATAATATGTTACTGTCGCCGTATAGGATCCCCCAGGGGAACCTAGGAGACGTTAAACCCAGAGAGAGGGAGAGAATTCTCTCCCTCCCTCTATAGAGAAAAAAAGGCGATAATATGAGATCGTAAGAAACTTGATTATAGATAAAGATCTATAATTATTGCTGACAAGTAGGCCCTTATATCTACAGAGATCGTAAAATGTGTGTTTCCTATCTAAACTATAGTTACTTTAGCTTTATTCGGGATGAAAAGGGTAATTATACTCATTCTTTCTTCTTTCTTCCTCCTCTCTTGTTCGCTTTCCCTCTCTGCCTGTCTGTCTGTATTTGTTTATCTGCTGTCTCTCTCTTTGCTATACCTACTGTCTTTAATTATGTCTGTCACTGTCTCTATGTTCCCTGTTCCGTCTTAGTGTATATATTTTACCCAGAGGCAATAAGAGGGATCTCAAAGGGACATCTCTAAGCAAGTTCTTAGAAGTGCTTCTTAAAATATTATTTATGTTTTATCGTTGCTGAAGTTATATACAAATGAGATTTGTCGAGGTATTAGACAAATTGTAGAGATATCTTGAGTAAGTGAATATGACTAAGATAACTGATTGAGTAAATAATATCAACCAAACAAAAAAAAATGAAGTGTACCGAAGACAGCCTAAAATACAAACATACACACACACACACTTACACACACACACACACACGTGCGCTGATAGATAGCGATTGTGGTCAAGTTAAAAAAAACAACTTACACTGAGACAATTAGCTGGAGAGGATATAATTATATTTTTAAAATGAAACAAAACAAAAACAATAAAAAATCTGGTTTGTTATTAAATACAACTCTTTTCAAATTCCACAACTGTTTTACATTAAATTTTTGCCTATTATCGGCATAGGCCTACTAAGCAAAAACTTTGAAAAAATGCTTTCATCATGTAAAGAAAATAGTCACGTGTGAAAAATAGTTAACGTAGAATTTCACATCCAAATGTTGCGTGCCTTCTTATCTATTTGACTTGCTATGCAGAAAACGTGCATCGACGTTCAAACTACTGTCACTGGTGCCAAATTCTCGTCATACACCTCACTGAAAAGCCTCCGGTTAGTTAAGCTAAAAAAAGAAAACACTTTGAATTGCGATCTAATGTTGACTTTCTTTTTCCTTATCTGACACTGCTGACGATTAAACGTTTTTTTTTATTTGTTCACCTTTGAGCAAAATCCCGAATGCTTTTTTGTGAGATAAAATTTCTTAATACTCCGAGAAGGAAGATTATTTATGACTAAATTTTCCAGATTCACTTCTTTTCCACACTAATTCAACAATTTAACTCAAACTAACTTGAATAATGAATCTACAGGTAGTTTTCATAGTGAAATATAAGAATAATCATTGGAAACACTATCTATATTGCATCATAATGTAAAGGGCTAGAAATGGCCGAAAAGTCTGAAATCTTATTTTCCCTTGTTTTAATTAAACTTTATTCTTAAACTTAAATTATAATTTGAACTTTCACAGATTTTATGCTGGTCAAATCCAAAAGACTCAGACTTGGACAAAAATAAAATAGAAGAAGCTGGCATTGGTTCTATACTTTGGTGGTGTTTTTAAAAGGGTTATATATAAAATTTGAACAAAAATACAGACAAAACGTACAAATTTTAATCACGCCCCACAACTCTCTCAACACGGGTCGATCTGATCCTTGCCAGGCGAAGAACATCGTAGGAAATTTCACAGAATTTTGAGAAAGGCACTTGCTTAGCATGTCATGTCTGAAAGATTTTCTTTACAAATCCAACACCAGAGTGAAACAAAGTAAACAAAGCAATAAGTGGAAACAGACCAAAAAAAAAAAAAAAAGACAGAGAGATTTCGTGTACCATATTAAACGTCGACGTGACTCCAACAAGAGTTCAGATGCCCCTACCTCGTCCAAGTTTTTTTTATCTTCGTAAAGGATTCCTCAACAAACCTACGAGACTTGAAACAAATTAGATTTTTTACAACCCAGCAGAGAAGTAAAACAAAAACAAAACGGGGCAACACGCAAACAGCCAATAAGAGAGAGAGAGAGAGAGAGAGAGAGAGAGAGAGAGAGAGAGAGAGAAGAGAGAGAGAGAGAGAGAGAGAGAGACAGTCGGACAGACAGGGAGTAAGAGAGTGGTATATGTAGGCCTATATATATTGTCAGTATAGTATACAAATATATAGTCAGAGAGAGATAAAGAGAGAGAGACAGAGAGACAGACAGACAGACAGACAGACAGACAGACAGACAGACAGACAGACAGACAGACTGACAGAGAGTAAGAGAGTGATATATTGTCAGTATATATACAAATATATAGCCAGAAAGGAAAAAGATAGAGGGGGAGAGAGATAGGAGAGATAGAGAGAGAAAGAGAAAGAGAGGGATGGAGAGAGAGAGATTATATTTTTACAATATAACAATGGCAAAAGAGGAGTGTAACGAGAAAGGATAACAAAACCGTTGGTAAAAAAGCAAACAATGATAGCATGGAACATCTCTAAAATATAGATTTTTTGAAAAAACATTTTGAATGAGATTTAAAGCTGACGTGACCATACCGAGAATTTCCTTTCAACTTTAAAAACTTCAAAGAAATTATTATGTTTCAATTTTATGACAATGACGTTCGCTATTTCAAACATTTATAATAACTGTACATCTTTTCAAAACTGATTAAATCTGATCTAGATTAAGACTCTAGTGTAGGCCTGACTCATAAGAAAAGAGATTGCAGATAATTTGTTGAAATGAAATTCCACCTTCCTTTCATTATATTAAGGTTTATATTTAGGAACAGGAATGTAATAAAATGGGACAATTATCTTTGGATAAAAGTCAAAGGCTGAATGTCTAAAAAAAGCAAACAATTAATACAAACCAAGGCGTCAAAACGCCTAGAAGTGCGCAAGTTCATAGTTTAATGGGAATTTCTAGCTGCCTATTTATTTGAACTCTTCTTGTTAATGGGTCTTTGAGAAAAAAGCCGAAAAACAGATTAGGACAGCGCAAACTGACTGACTACTCACGTTTCACTCGTATCTACAGGGAATTGAAATGGGCGTGTGATTAACACGAGTCAGGTCGATTTCTCAGGGTGTCCGATCCAAATGTAAACTATCTTGCTGAAACAGCGTAAAACAATCACCAAACGATGTATATTTTTTTCTTCTTAAATACCTTAAAGGTATAACTGCTATAAAACATTAATCCGGTTAGTGTGGTTATTTTTTAAGATTTATACATTTTTACGTGCTTTAACTGTTTAAAATGGCGTTGGAAAAAGAGTGTGTGGAAGAAATGTAACGTCAGTTTTTTAAACAAGACCTGCTGCTTCAGCCCATATACTGTTGGATTCCCTGTCGACTTAATACTTTTCGTAAAGACGTGTCTGACGGCTTAACGTCGTTTTTACCCCATCCAAGCTCTTTTTACCTCCATCTGCTTATTATGAAGAATTAACCCTTCTTATTTCCACATTAGCGAGGGTAAAATAGATGCCATACACGCCGAGAGTATCATTTTGTTCTAACTATGGAAACAATATAAAAGGCATAGATCACTGCTGCCGTTATTACTTGAAAATTTGTTCACTTCGGCCAACTCGGTGACTGGTCCTCAAGGAAGACGTCGTGCATTGAAAACTAAAACCTGTCCGAACAACGGAACGCAATTATAACAACTTTAGTTTTGTTTAAACAAATAACTCTTAAAACAATATACTTACTGGCTAGTTACACTCACAAGATAAATAACTATGTAACAGGAGACAGTGCAAACATTTCTGCCCCCGTGGTGCGCTATATTGGTCAGATTTGTATAGACAGTCGCATAACTGACACACTAGACCTATATGTAATAGCCGCAAAAAGGCTGGTTGTATCAGCATTGCAAACACCCTATACAAATCATCTTTTAAATATTATTTTCACGTTGGGCAACAGTGGCATTTAAAAATAAAAAGGGAATCTGTAATAAACCTGTAAGCTTCAAGTCTGGGTCAAGATCTGAAATAACTCAGAATGTCAAACCGAACACTATCCCTTTGTTTACTACTGGTCAACCAAGACTTAAACCCAAATAATTGTTTCTTACCAACCTGTTACGGTGGACAATTTATACAAGACTTTGGGTTGTTTTTCTTTTAACAGCGATAGGAAAACAGATAATGGGTTTGTAAACTCGGGGATCTAAGTAGCCTTCCTGATTTCTCGAAGATCGATGCACATCAGTGGGGCTCACTGAGCTCTGTTTCCTGGGCTGGATTACCCCAGGCTGGGCGCCAAGGTCGCACGGACTGGACAAAAATAATACGTTCATTGGAATGGATACCATGTTCTGGGTTCCATTTCCCTCATTTTCCTTCTTGTTCTTTTCAATCTCCTTCTCTATTTCACATTCTCTTTCTCTCTCTTTCTGTCTGTCTGTCTGTCTGTCTGTCTGTCTGTCTGTCTGTCTGTCTTGTCTGTCTGTCTCTCTCTCTCTCTCTCTCTCTCTCTCTCTCTCTCTCTCTCTCTCTCTCTCTCTCTCTCTCTCTCTCTCTCTCCGTAACCCTTCCCTATCCCTCTCTTTCCACACAATTTTACTAGTGGGCCTCCGTATCATAAGCGATCTCTTCAACACGTCCTCACACTCACTCATTTCCGATGCATTTGATCCTCCTCCCTTTCTGTTCTCAACAATGCGCCCTGTTTGATTGGTTTGGTGCTTAAATCAGTCTGCTGTATATAACAAAAGTCGCACCCGGCCGTCCTACACGTTGTGCATTTCACTGGACTTTCAATTCTGTTCTGATGTGACAACGCCTGCACTTAGCCACTCACCAAGGAACCGTCATGTCGGGTTCAAAATTAGGCAACATTCTCCTTCCAGATGATATTTCCAGTTTCGATTTATCAATGAAAATACAAAAAAGAAGAAAAGGAAAAAAAAGGGAGAAGAAGCCATGCAGCGAGACTTACCTTAAATGGCAGAAGTCACTCAGTGCATTCACGGGCGACCGTTATCAACCGTAGGACTTGACAGGAAGTCCAGGTCTCAACCAACGTCTGCACTTACTAGTAAACCGTCATGTCGGGTACAAAGTTACACAGCATTCATCTTTCAGTTCATGGTTCTAATTCAGATTTTTCAATGAAGAAGAAGAAGAAGAAGAAGAAGAAGAAGAAGAAGAAGAAGAAGAAGAAGAAGAAGAAGAAGAAGAAGAAGAAGAAGAAGAAGAAATTTCAGGTCATGGTTCTAATTCAAATTTTTAAATGAAAATACAAAGAAGATGAAGAAGAAAAAGACATGCAGCGAGGCTTGGGTATTCAAAACTGCATTGGTTTCTTTTTATTTGAATATTTTGTTAGTAATAGTTTCAAATGGAATAAAAAAAAGGAATATATCTCCCATGATAACATCCACATAGGTCTAATCAAAGAACGTGAGGTGTGTGTTGAGTCTGTTTTGATAGAAGTCGTGTCCGTCCTTCCGTCCACTCCTGGTTGGGTTGGTCTCAGTGTATACTGTGACCGGCTGAGCTGATGTTTTCATACGTCAATCTTGGAATCCATCCACGGTACGATCTTGCCGGACGTTGTGCGTTTAAACAGGAACACACTCACAAGAAGTCGGAAATCGGTCACGTTTACAGTTGGCAATCAATCCAGGTTAAATCAAAGCTTGCACTCACCAACCTTCATGTCGGGAACAAAAAAGAGGCTAATTTAAAAATGCAATGTTTTCCCTTCGATGATTGTGTTATGACATATGAAAACATAAAAAGGGAATACATCGGAGACACAATATTATTTAGACCAGTTTAAATATGTAAAGCACATAGATCTACCAAGAGAGCGAGATATGTTTGTTCAGGCAGCCAGAGTTCCTTCCCTTTCCATAGTTTGTATGCCATGGTATTCCATCTTTCTCGTTCAAGGGCGATCTCGCAGCGAATGTTTCCTGTCGCTTATGCAAGTAGGAAGCTTCTAGATAGGGAGAAGAAATATTCTGTGATGGAGAGAGAATGTCTCGGAATTGTTTGGGGTATAAAGAAATTTGCTTTGTATCTTTATGGTAAGCAGTTCACGCTTCAGACAGACCACCGACCCCTTGAATTTCTAAAGATTTCTAAATTTTATAACCCTCGTATCATGCGTTGGGTATTGGCTATGCAAAGTTTTGTTTTCAGAGTAGAACACATTAAAGGCAAGGATAATGTGGGAGCTGATTTTCTTAGCAGAGTTCCTGTATAATATTTTGAATACTTATTATTAAATGTAATGTTTAGATTGCATTGTTGGCATTGTTGTGAAGTGGGCAACTTCTGATATGCCTGTACCTATTGTAATGTTTTATTTTCCGAAGTAATACTTTTATTGTTTGAATTGCCAGTATGTAATACTAATCGTAAAGCATGACTGCCGGTACGCCCACTTCAAGTAAAGGTCTCATGATGTATCTACTTTATTGATGATATTTGTATCAAGTGGAAGGCAGTATACAATGCTTTGGATGTGAGAATAAATTTTTAGGAAAAATTATTTTAAGTGGGGGGATGTGTAACGCTTTGTACTATAAGTTGATCTATTCATTTCCTCACCCTTTTAGGTGCGTAACTTTTGGGTAGCGGATTGGCTAGATGTATGTACATTATCTTGTTTGGTTGCATAACGTTTGTATTTCAAGCCTAAGAATCTAGTTGTGAGTTTTGCTTACTGAACACAGCCCTTCTCGAATATCCGGCTTAGTTCTAGAATAGTAATGACCTCGTCACCTCTTGTTTACCTTTGTTTTGATTGGTTGATTAATTGCTAAAGAGGTGTACCGAGAATATTCTCTTATGATTTACGTAATTCTTTTTCTGGATGATTCGACGAAACTTTGTATAAATAAGAATCTTAATTAGATTTAGCAAGAGTCAACATTGTTTTCCAGAGTCTACATTGAAACTCCAGTAATTGTACTATTGAGCCGTCCTACAAACATTGTAAAGTATAACCCTTTTGTTGGATTAAACAGTGTGCAATTGTTACTTGCGGACTTCGGATTTATTTTCTATGGACGAGTCGTGTGATTGGCTGTGAATATTTTTAATACCCCTAGACAAACAGAGCCTAACAGATTACCACCTCACCAGCAAATCTGTTACACCATTCCTATCCTTTTCTTTATTTCTGTCGCATTTTTACTATCTTCTGTTATTAGTTGGCCCAAATGTACAAAACTTTCAACTTGTTCCACTCCTTTTCCGACAATAACTATATTTATAACAGGGTTTTTTTTTCTTTGAAATGACAAGAGTTTTTGTTTTCTTAATTATCAGGAGGCCATATTTTTAAACTTTCCTCTTTTACTACTGAAGCCACTGATATCAAACTAACAACTGAGTTTAACAGAAAATTGACGATAATGTCATTTATAAACTACAAAGAACAAAATTAGGACACTGCTTCTGTTTAGTCTGTTAATGTGCATCGATAGAACTCAAGGACGGATCCTACTATAAATTACGTTATAAGTTTATGTGCTGCCACGTCATATTTATAGAGTCCGAGTCAGCAAGGGACAAAACACAGGCAACTTATTATGTATCAAACAGGAGAACATTTTGTAGGGTGCTATGGATGTTAGCGTGGAAACAACTCCTCAGATGACTAGTGTAATGAGGTCAAGGGAACCATGACAAGTGCCAAGTGACTTCGAAATTCAATTCCAAGAAGAGGCGTGCTGGTTCCTTAAACTATTTGTGAATAAAACAAGAGACGTTGGCTACTGATACAAACCTCCTGTTAGACGACATAGTGCCCGATAGCGTCTGTTTTGTCTTGTAAGGAAAGCCAAATCTGGAAAGTCCACTATACAGTTACTCTAAACAAAATACAGCAATCATAACTGAGAACAATTATAGACAATTTAAATGTTTGGACAACATACAGCAATCGCATCCCTTATCAAGATACAACATTCAAAAGTGCACAAGATAAACAAACCTGAGAATAAAATACAAACAGCACACCACTGTCTCTCAGAGTTTTATTGATACTCCAAAAAACAAAACAAAAACACACAAAAAAAAAATCCACAAAATCACAACTGATACAAAATGATATAGGACAGTTTCTATAAATGGCTGCTTTCACTAATGTAAAATCTGACGCTCCAGTGCCCTTTTCCATGAGGCACAATAATATAATTATACAGTATACATATATAATGTATGTGTGTATATACATTGGCTTAATTACAATAATTAGCATTGTCGATAGAGTGCTCTCGTCAGGCGACCTGTGTTTTGGTTGGGTTTGACAACAGGAAACGTTTTCTGTGTACGCAGTGTGAGAATACATCTATTTTCTTTGGTTCAACGATGGTGTCTTCATAAGTATTCAGACTTTTTTCTCCAAAACATAAGTTAAAAACTTCTTAAATGGTGTGTATGGTTTAATTTGTGTTATGATTTCCCACTGTATTTAATAGTCTGTATTGTTGTTTTATAATTTCCAAATATGTTCGCTTGTAACCGTGTCATACGTCGTCGTTCATTGTATGACACAAAATTAAGCAGCCAACATATGGGGCCGCACCACAGGTTATGTTGAGCATTGCTCACATTTCTGTCTTAAAGCTAACTTGAATGTTATATTAGAATGCGTTTCTTCTAAGTTCATTAACTCCTGTTAAAACCCCAGCACAACGAATCCTGATATTCGACTTTCCTAGAAAATAAATGTTCAGAAATGACAGCTCTGTGTGTATATGTATGCATGTTGAGCACATTGGTAAAACAAAATTGTTGAAATATTGGAAGACAGGGTGATGTCATAGCATTAAATGAAAACAACAATCTGGGGTAAAGGAAATAGAAAACAGAAATAATTAAAAAAGGCAGTAAAAAATAAAAAATGTGTTACAGAGCAAAAGAATGTCAGAGAGGACATTCTTGATTCTAAAGGAACAATCTTAGATATAAAATACCAAAATATAAAGATCATCAAAAGAATTCCGTGTATTCTTCATCCTTTTTTCATTCTTTTTTCATTTGCAACATGCTGTAAAATTTCACAACTGAAAGGAAAATTCGGGTCGACATTTTTTCTTGAATTTGCAGGCTGTTTCTTGAGGAAAGGATTACTGTGAATCCATTGATTTTTCAAGCATGATTTCAAACACTTGTAATCCCAGATTTCACGTTGATCTTTTCCACGAAATTTTTTGGGGTTCATAATACTACAGTCTATAGAAGTTTTGTGGAAACACAGATGACGTAAATAATCAGGGACTGCTTTACAAATTACTTTATTTTGAAAACGTTTAAATCTCGTTACAATAAAGAACAACAAATTCATTATTTTAAACGTCTGCATCGATATAACACAAAATATTAACCTGCTGTAAATTTGGACTTCTCTTTCTTCGCTCTTTCAGACCCAAATCACTGCGGCCACTATCTTCAAAGATCCAGAATAATTGTGTTTGATGTGTGTTTAGCCTCGTATGAAAAGGTTTGTGTTTTTGTCTTAAGCTTCTCTTTCTTTCGACCTGACCTTCAAGGACTGGCTTTGCTGAAGAATAAAGCGGCTGTCTTTCCGTTAACCCTTTCTCTGCTGTGTAT
>RQTK01000182.1:595182-605567 GCA_003991915.1 Elysia chlorotica
TATTATTATTATTATTATTATTACTTCTATTATAGTTTTTACTATTATTTTTAGTAATGCGAAAAAGCTACATTTAGACAGGAGTCTTATTTCAACCATGTCTTTGATCGTGTCTTGCAACATAATACCTTTTTCTCTTTGAAATTTCTTTGTCAACAAGAGCTGGACAAAAAATATTTTCTCACACGTTCACTCTCTTCATCTGTTAGACTAGAAAGTAGTTTCAAGCTCAATCAATATTTAAAAAAAATCACGGATGTAGACAAAATAATCTGGAAAGCAACATAATTGGGATTTAACAGCGTAAACTAAAACTTTCAGCTCAGTACAAGTTCAGTAAGTGTATGACATGGGTAACCCGTATTAGTAAAATGTAATGTACTCGTCAGTACAAGGTCAGCTCGCTGGTTCTCAAAATAATTGGTAATGTCCCCAAACCGGATAACAATCGCCTTACTCTTTTTAAGCCTGATCATAGTTTAGACAGTACAAACTTTGAGAGCATCTTTTATTCAGCCTTCTCAGTCCACACAAAAATAATGTAAACTGTCTTAAATTTGACTAGTGGCATAATGTCATAGGTCATATGTCACTTCGAGTTTATAACAAAAGTAATTGTTGTTTAGGCCGGTGACTTGGTGAATTGGTCTGTTAGTTTAAGGAACTGTGTGTTAAATGAACTTCAGTTAAATAATATCTAGCTTGACGTTCAAAAAGGATTGGTGATCATCCCTTGAAAATAGAACACTATGTGTTTCGTTCATTATCGCCTTTCGATCTTAGAATCACAATACTTTTTTAAAAATAAATTATAGCGAATAGGAATTTTCGCTCAAAGAAACCACTTAAGGCACTTTGGTTTAATACAAGTAATATCAATCTCAATTTTAACATTTTTCCCCATCGCGCTCTTTCAATACTCCTTAAGATTTTCCTTACTCCTAACCCCGCCAAAGAAAACTACATGTATAACGTTAATCTATTTATCTTTGCTTGGTCTATACGTGATTCCTACTCTCTTTCCAAATGTTTATCAGTTATTCCACCATCTCTCTCTCTCTCTCTCTCTCTCTCTCTCTCTCTCTCTCTCTCTCTATCTCTCTCTCTCTCTCTCTCTCTTTCTCTCTCTCTCTCTGTCTCTCTCATATGTCACGAGAGATGCGGGACTGGGGTAAGTGTTCAATTAGCGTTGAACTCCTATTGTAAGATCCCTTGGTTCGAAACCCACATTGGCCCATACTTCACCAATTTTCTCCTTTACTGACTGGCTCGGTCTCAGTATAATAATTTATTACCGGCCTGGACAGTAGACATAGTAGGGTGAGCCTTCACTAATTCAGTGTAGCCAGTTAGCTAGGTAGAAATCATTATGAGACTCAGATAGGCCCAGACCGTCTTCACAGGACAGCCTGACTGCCACTCACAGTGAGAAAATTATCTCTTCACTCCTATCTATCAATTAAAATAATCAAAGAGAGAGAGAGAGAGAGAGAGAGAGAGAGAGAGAGAGAGAGAGAGAGAGAGAGTAGAGAATGTATATTCATAATGTATAATTTATTATGTTGTTTCTCTGTCCCGTTTCAAAGAGTCTTGTGCATCCATTGTTTTCTTTCCTCTTGCGTCCTAATGCCCAATAAATTCTACTGTTCTTTTTGTCTATTGTCTGTTCCATGTCTGTGGTGCGTTAGTTCTTAGGTACAACATCGGCTTTCGACGCAGGAGGTCTGTGGTTTGAGTCCCGCTCTGGTGACTAGTCCCCTACTGGTTGTTTCGGTATCAGTTTAATGTGACCGGCTGAGCGAGATAGAGTCATGGCATCCCCGTACTGCCTCTGTGTGGCAGCACGTAAACTTGTCAGACGTTAGTCTAGTGCGCGTCCACAATATAGCCTAAACAGTGCAACAAGACCAAAAACGCATACTCAGTGTATTCATGTAATTTCTCTACCTTCATGTCAGCATTGTTCCTGATTGGGTCGCAGTCTTGACTCAACTGGAGTAAATCCCTCTTCAATTAATTTCAGTTTCGTACGAAATTACTTTTTGTGTATATTTGTCTACACTCCTACACTTTCTCCATCCACTCAACCCTTACCATGTCTCCATCCACTCAACCCTTACCATGTCTCCATCCACTCAACCCTTACCATGTCTCCATCCACTCAACCCTTACCATGTCTCCATCCACTCAACCCTTACCATGTCTCCATCCACTCAACCCTTACCATGTCTCCATCCACTCAACCCTTACCATGTCTCCATCCACTCAACCCTTACCATGTCTCCATCCACTCAACCCTTACCATGTCTCCATCCACTCAACCCTCTGCCAACACCAGGTTGTTTTTCTTTACCAAAGGCCTCAGCGTGAGACGGACAACCGGCCGGCTGTTCAAGCATACAGAGGCAACACGCGAGACAAACACCATCAGAGCGGGCGGGCAGGCGATCCGTCTAGGCAGGGCCGTCACAAACAGCTGGGTCCTGGCGCTAGACCATTCATTGGGGAGGGTTTTTATACACTTGTAGCGTCGGTTGTGTACCAGTGATAAACACCTAGACTGTTTGAAAAAAATATTTCTCGATAATTGAAGTCTTGGCATCTTTGGCATGTCTAACAATAGACTGTTTATTATGTCAGGTAAATATTTTAATGATACTGGATTTATACATTCAAGATTATGTAATAATACATGACAAATAGGAATTCAGTACTATTGTCCAGCATTACATCTTATTACGATTTCGCAAGCATCCCACAAATACCTATAAGTTCTGAATAAAATCATGGTTTAATATCCGTCTTTGAATTATACATGTGTGTATCATCTATAGAGTTACTCTATTTTAATACACTGACGTAAATCACGTTATAAATACTGGTACATGCTATACAATGTATTATGTTTTTGTATCCGCTGGTCGCGTCAGTTAAGTAGGTCTACCAGTGATAAATGTCAAGACAATTATTAGAAAAATACCCCTTACTAATTAAAGAGCGGCGGCCTCGGTGCCTCTTTATTACCGCCGTATAATTTTATGTTACCATCTAGTGTCCAGATAAATATTGATGTAATACATGCCCCGCACATGTCGTATATTAAATAAAAAAAGTATTTCTTTGCTCAATTTGTTTCCTTAATTTATATTACGTTATATTTTATGTGAGAATCCTGCCCACTAGCATGGCCTGATCGATCATCCATCCTTTAATCAATTCTTGTGTTTGCGTCATTACTTAATTTCCGTCTGGTAACTATTATCATCTACAGATAATTAAGCACTTTGTTTATGTACACGCAATACCTACTGGTATACGTAATAGGACATGCCATATATTCATGAAAGAAAAACATTTCTAGCACTTTTTTTTATATTTTTCCAGCATTTGTTCTACTTAATAACTATTTGCTTTATCAATGTATTGACCCATTGCTGTTTGTTGCGTCTAAATGGTCATTGTAATTGTATTGATTTTGTGCCTTGTATCTAGACTATGTCCTTGCACTGCTGGAAGAAGCCCGCTTGATACCTCCCTATCACTCTTTTCTTTTCTGACCTTATTGATTTCCCTGGCATTTGGCGCTGTTTTCTTTCTATCTTTGTTTTGGTCTTTGTAATGATGTAACAACCTGTTAAAAGCTTCACATTAACGCACCTTCAGGTGTCTAATTGACCTATTCGAACTCTTCACCTGCCACGTCAGAGAAACGGTCGGTCACGTGGGTGGGTATTGACTTGTCAACTCTGCCCAGGCAAACCCCCGAAAATGGAACACTGGCCGAGTGAAGGGGGGGGGGGGGGGGGGGGGGAGCTGTCATGCTCACCTTTGGTACTAACCTCTTTTTTATGATGAACTTGTAAAAAAACAAGATTTGACAAGGAGGATTGTTGTTCTCTCAAATAGTTGCCTTCACCGTGTCAACATACAGGGGGTAGTTTCCTTTGTCTCCGACATTCTGATCACGATCAAGCCACACCGCACTTGAATTTCTGTTGGAATTTAAATTCACACTTGTGTTGTCAAAGGTGAAATATAACAAAAGCATATTGTGAAGTTCAAATGTGCTGTTTGCCTTTATTGTTTGTTTTGTGTTTTCTAGAATTTTCAGTGAAATTAAAAACAAAGAAAAATTCGCTAGTCTAATTTAAAAACAATATGTTTTGTTGTTTAGAATTCTTGTGCAGTTATCTTTCTTTTGTAAGACTTTAGGCTTTTTTTTCAATTGACAATACTTCTAATTGTCTACATGCCAGCACTTAATTGTGACAACAAATGGCACCAGGACATTGTTGCTACTTCCACAAAGTCCATCATCAAAACTAAATGCAGAATTAAATTATATCTATAGATCAGTCACATGCTACTGTGCATTTTTAAGATTGAAGATAAACAATAGACTTTATTTTATTGCAAAAAAAAACACCTGTTGAACATGTTATTTAAATATAGTTATTGTTATATTATTTAGTCTAGATAATTATTTAAAAAAAAAACTATGTTATATTATTTAGTCTCGATAATTATTTAAAAAAACTAGGAAAAAGTGAAGAATTCCATGGTGGGATGGAGGGGGGGGGGGTCATACTAGGAGTTTGTTATCTGTGTATGTCCGGAATATAGGAAGTTTGGAATGCGGAGGTGAAAAGTCTTGACTTCGAACACACGCCATTCTTATTCCCTGGTGAGTACAGACATTGTTCTGATGAGAACTGACGTTCAAGTCCTGTGATCGGGAATGATGAACTTGGATTTGAAGTGAACAGTGTTTTTCTTTTTCTTTCAGTTGAAATTTTAACTGCTAAAAATAATTATTGTTTAAAAGCAGCCAAAGCCATTTTGATATCCAAGC
Organism: Elysia chlorotica; assembly: GCA_003991915.1. Classification (NCBI taxonomy): domain Eukaryota; kingdom Metazoa; phylum Mollusca; class Gastropoda; family Plakobranchidae; genus Elysia; species Elysia chlorotica. The sequence goes on from RQTK01000182.1 coordinate 600,035, forward strand.
CTCGATGTATCATCTCCGATTTGTTCCTCCTTTTTATGTGTTTCGTGGATAAGAGGAAAACCTCGAAATGGAAAGAAATCTGGAAGGTTTGTCATATCAACTAAATTCTTTGTACCAGCCATGACGGGGGGCGCGGTGGTCCAGGGGTAGAACATCGGCTTCCGACGCAAAAGGTCCCGAGTTCGAATCCTTGCTGTTGTGTTCCCTACTAGTTGGGTCGGTGTCAGTATAATGTGACCAGCTGAGACAGGAGTCATGGTATCCCCGCCCTGTCTCGTGTGTGACAGCACATAAAATTGTCAGACGTCTGTCTTGGGGCCCGTCTACAATATAGCCTATATAGTGCTGCTGTTGGACGTTGAACCAACCCAACCCCAACCAGCCATGGCGGTTCCCTTGTGAGTGGAAGCGTTACGCACATCAGACTATCAGAGCTGAGTGAAAAGTCATGTGTACGTGAACGATCACTCATAAAGTAGGCACAGCTGCGTGCATGACGGCTAGGCGTTCGTTACTTCTGTCTTGGTTGTCTGATTTTCACACCACACCAACCAAACCCAGGGATTTGTTGAGGAAAGAAAAGGAGGAATCTCAAGTGCATCGAGAAAGAGTAGATGTGAGGACGTGGGTAGCATAAAGATGCTGCAAGAGATGATGGAGGAACGGAGGGAGATAGAGGACGCGTGGAGAGACAGAGGTGGATAAATAGAGGGTGAAAGAGAAAAAGACAAAGCGTTTGACTTTTAAAGTTTAAATTAAAGATAGATATTACTTGATTTACACAAAATGGAATACGAAATTAATGCGGCAAATCGAGATAGATAGATAGATAGATAGATAGATAGATAGATAGACAGATAGATAGATAGATAGATAGATAGATAGATAGATAGATAGATAGATAGATAGATAGATAGATAGATAGATAAATAGATAGATAGATAGATAAGCAGAGTGATTGATAAATTAATAAATAATTAACTAACCAGACAGTTGATTGGTTGGTTGGTTGATAGATAGGACAAAGAGAGATGGAGACAGTGACATAGAAAGAAAGAGACGGCGATAGAAAAATGGTGGTAACCATTCGAATGAGCCCATTACTTATGTCCAATCTGTGTGGCCTTGGTGCCCAGCGTGGAGTAATCCAGAGTCTCACAGATGTGTTTGTTGGACATTGATCTTCGCAAAATTAGGGGGGTCGTTAGATCCTTGGGTTGACAAAATCCCATTATCTGTTTTTCTATCGCTGTTAACCATTTTTTCTAAGAAAAAGTAAAACACGTCAGCGGCCATCAAAATACTCTATTCGACAGTTTTCTAGAAAAGATTTTTATGGACTGAAGTCCTGGTTGGTCTGTAGTAAACAAAAGCGATAGTATTTGATTCATCATTCATAACTCTTCTAGAACATATCTCAGACCAAGAGCTTGCAGATCTATAACAGAACTACATGTCCTTCCACCTCCGTCAAACCTAGATATAAATTGATCTTTCAAACACAGTTTATAGAGTCAGTTTGGTCTAAAATTCAACCAACACCATAAGCTCATCCCTCTCTTTTAGAATTGTTCAGTTATTTTTATAAGACATAGGATAATAAATATTTCGCTCTGAGCTTGTTTCAGGAGAAGCAATATTTAAGTGGACTTGTTATATTTTAACTCCAATAGATAAATACATAATTCATTATTGAGTAATCTGAAGTCTTAATGTTTTAAAGAAACAAAAACACTAAATATGTACTGAAAGACAGTGTAAATGGATTCGGTCTGAAAAGAAGCAACTCAGTCATAAATTAGACACGTTAAGTCTTTCTACTGTCGATTCTTTTGTTTGACGGTTGTAACCTTTCATGTATTTTTTGTTCTCTCGATATCGCCTTTTTAAACTTCTTTTTTCAAATTATGACTCATAGATGATTATGAAATATTAAATTTGAATATGTAGTGGTCCCTCATAAAAGATGGAAATAAAATGTTTTTCTTTCGAAGTTTTAGTTACGTTTTTCCAAACTTGTCCTATTTCGTGAGTTGGTAACTCTTCGGTGAGCCATACTCTATTGCTTTCCTATCAAAATATTTTCGATTTTCAAAAAAATAAATAAAACAAGAACAGAAAAGCAACAACAATAACAACAACAACAAGTAAAAAAAAAAGCTAAGGCTGGACAAAAGAAAAGAAATATTCTAAACTGCATGCACAGGAATAAACATAATTATGCTAAACAAGAGTTAAGAGAGAAAAAAAAAACAAGATAGAAACCTAAACAACTCATTACCCATAGAGAGGGCGACGGGGTAAATTCCACCTCCCTCGAAGCACTATATAATGTAATTAATGTAAATACTATATATACTGTCCTCGTTAACATCTGGAGGGGACACCCTTTTGTCCGGCTGACTTTGTTGGCCAATCGTGCGAATGCAGAGGTTGAAGGCCAAAACGAGAAAAAATTGGGCATAGACAAAAAACAACAACAAAAACAAACCGATTCCTGAAGCTTCTACTGATTTGGACAACTCTGGATATGATAGACCTACCCAATCTACCGCCACTGTCGGATAGTACTCAAGCAGATACATACCTTGAGATTATTGAACGCTATGCGATATCAGTGAGATACAGTGGTCTCCGCCTGAGAACCTGCCGCTTGGGATACAAGAAAAGCGGGCTCTTAGAGGGTGCGGGTTTTGTCAGAGGAGAATAAGAAAATGAGCCTAGAAGTTGGTAAACATGCGATCCATCTTTAAAAAGATGTAATATGTTGTATATTTTGTACGTTCGTCGATTCCCTGAATTTTTTTTTTTATTTATTTTTGTTGTTGTTGTTTTTTTTTGTGCTTGCTTTTTTTTTTTTTAGATTTTTAACTCTGAACATGTACATTCCTTTTTCAGAGCATTCAAATATTGAGAGAAAGGCACTCAAAGTCGTCTCACCGGTCTTTAGAATGCATTGATTTGTAAAGAAAAAACCAATCCCTATCTTCGTTAAAAGTCACAGTCTGTTAAAAAAGGCAAAAAAACAAACAAAAACAAAACAAAAGAAAAGAAAAACACAAACAAAAAAGCGGGATCTAAGAGCAGAATACTGTCACTGACTGAACCAGTATGAAAAAAAAAAGTTAAAGCGAGGATCGAACCCGTAGCTTTTTCATTAGAGACCGCACGCTCTAACCCTGTAAGAATCTGGCTGATCATGATATTTTTTAAAGATGTGTTCATGCCATTTAATAAGGTCAGTAAGACTGATCGGGTGTTGACTGTACAAGCATGTTTTGCCAGTCACGTTGTACAGACTCTAGGTGGATTTAGAGCAAAAAATGGGCGATAGTTTTATAACAAAACATAATTGCTCCAGTGACCAGTATCTCGTTAAGCTGAAATGGTAGCAGCATGTATCAAGATCCAAACAACCATATGAGAAATATTTTGACAAGAGAGACTCTAAAAGTGGTCTAGAGTTAAAAATTGTTTTTAAATTAACCTTTCACACATCTTTTTCATACTGGCAATCTTTTTGTGCCTTTACTATTATTCTAATAACGTCTTCAAATGCAAAAAGGATACAAATTGGAAACCAAAAAGAATAAAGAAACACAATCTTTTATACATGTGAAAAACGGATGTAAGAAAAGTGAGAGATTTTGTCTTGATCACAAGCATTGACTGAGAACGATGATAACAAAGAGCACATTATTCGAACCATTATTTGAACGCATGTATTTATTTACAGTCTATTAACTTTACAAAGGGCTAGTGACTTCAAGTAGAAGGAACGACATTTATGGATGCAGAATCAAACGCGCATACTATTAGTTAACATTTACATTTACATAAAAACAAACGCGCATACTATTAGTTAACATTTACATTTAAATAAAAAAGAGAGTGAGGATTTATATTTACAGCCAGTCAGCACAGAAACGGCATTGTTGTAAAAATGTATAAATAAAAAGAGAGTCTGTGAGCAAGAAATAAATGTTAACATGGTTAAAGAACAACACTCAGCGTGAGTTTTTGTAAACAAGCTCGACTGACGAAAGGGCAAATACACACACAGACACAGTGAGCATGGCTGCCTCCTTCTACCTCATTAGGCACAATGTTTAGTTTTATCCTGGTACTGTCAGCAAGTCGACTCCCTCCCACGCGACTGCACGTGTTTCTGACAAGCAGTTGGGGAATTCAAAGAACTAAATTAGACACTTGAAGGTGTGTTTACATCGAGTAATTATCAGCTTCATCTAGCACGCCATTTCAACGACGACTCCCGCGCGATAAGCAGCTATTGATGATCCTGGCTGCGAAAGTGCGAATTGCGTTGTCCAACGTGTTGGGTGATACAACTATATTGTGCCTCATGGACAGTCAGCCATTTCGTTTTCTTTGTTTTGCTTTTATATGTGTGTGGGTTTTGTTGTTGTCTATCTCAGAAAAACTGTAATATTAGATTAAAACGAACTATATTTTTTCTAGAACAATGCAGTTGATCATACCTGTCAACCCCCTTCCCTCAAATTCTTTAGGAATACTAATGTCATATAATAGCAGTTGGTGCCACGAATGAAATCATAGACTTATGCACACATTTTGTATGCATTACGTAGAGCTAGAACAAATGTTGTTGAGTGTTGTTGTTGTTGTTGTTGTTGTTGTTGGGTTGGTTTAACGTCCAACAGCAGCACTATAGGCTATATTGTGGACGGGCCCCAAGACGGACGTCTGACAATTTTATGTGCTGCCACACACGAGACAGGGCGGGGATACCATGACTCCTGTCTCAGCCGGTCACATTATACTGACACCGACCCAACCACTAGGGAATGCAACAGCCAGGATTCGAACTCGGGACCTTTTGCGTCGAAAGCCGATGTTCTACCCCTGAACCACCGCGCCCCCCGATAGAACGAATGATGGAAATCTAAAAAGTACTAAGTATAACATGTTCCAGTATTATTACAAAAACATGAACAACGAGTAACCCTACATGTGATATAATTCAAAGACGGAAATAATACCATAATTAAATAGTTTTTTTCAGCATTGATGATCAATCGTGCCATGCTATAGAATTTTTAATCAAATATGGAGTAAAAGTATTGTTTGATAAAGAACGCATTGTAATTAAGTTAATGTTTGTCATATTTAATTTCACATACCGTATGTGTACCTCGAATATCAGCAACGTTTAATTTACCTGACACTCGATGATATCATCAACATTCTATTATTTAGACATGCCAAGGATGTCGTACTTCAATTACCGAGAAATATTAATTTTTCAAACATTGTCTAGGTATTTATCACTGGTACACAACTGACGCTACAAGCGTATAATAAAACCCACCCAATGAATGGTCTAGCGCCAGGACCCAGCTGTTTGTGACGGCCCTGCCAAGACGGATCGCCTGCCCGCTCTGATGGTGTTTGTCTCGCGTGTTGCCTCTGTATGCTTGAACAGCCGGTGTAGCACGCCACACGGACTCATCGACTAACGATACTCAGAGTCCACCTGGCGACCGCCCGACAG
>RQTK01000182.1:627646-668637 GCA_003991915.1 Elysia chlorotica
AGTAGTAGTAGTAGTAGTAGTAGTAGTAGTAGTAGTAGTAGTAGTAGTAGTAGTAATAGTAGTAGTAGTAGTAGTAGTTAGAGCAGTAGTAGCTGTTGTTGTTGCTGTTGTTGTTGTTGCTGTCGTCGTTCTTGTTCATGTTGCTGTTTTTATTCTTGTTGTTGTCGTCGTTCTTGTTCATGTTGCTGTTTTTATTGTTGTTGTTGTCGTCGTTATTGTTCATGGTGCCGTTTTTGTTGTTGTTTGGGTACAGTTGTTATAGAGTATAAGCCTTAAATAAAATTGACATATCTTAAAGATATAATCATATACATATAATTTTATAGATATATGGATAGATAGACAAACAGACAGATAGGTAGATAAATAACTAAATAGAATGACAAATAGTTAGATAGAAAGATAGATAGATGAATGGATGAATGAATGGATGGATAGAGCTATAGATCTGTAGATAGATTGATTGATAGATAGATAGATAGATAGATAGATAGATACAAAGCTGAATAAATAAAATGACTGATAGATAGATAGACATATACGTAAAGATGTTACATTAAAAGAGCAACCGGTTTCAAAATAAGGAAAACAAACGTAACTAGCTGCCCCCGCCCCATCTCTTTGATATGATTGAGTGAGCGCCGTCTCTGTCGGATAGAGCAGACCCTGCCAACCTAAACAAAGATACAAAAGTGATCAAATTACGTAAGGTTGGTAGCCCTGCTATAACCGCTCTATCCAGAGTCTGGGACAGCTGTCGGATTGATGAACGTGAGGGATAGTGGTGATTCTGAACCGTCGTCTGACAGATACAGCGGGGAATAACCCTAGCTTGACTTGTTGATCCAACAGACCTCCATTCTTGATCACCTATTAACCCATTTCTCGTCCATCATCATCATTCTGTGTATTAGGACAATTTGTGTCTTTAGTACAAGTACTTTTTAAAATAGAAGCATAATGAGATTGTGCACTGTAACAATGCTATTTGAGATTTGGAGCTTTTGTTCATTAGTTCTGTAAGGGCACAACGTAGAGAATTTATGTGTATGTGTGTGTGTATATTTGTGTATGAATGAGTGTATGTGTGAGAGAGAGCAAGCGAGAAAAATAGAGATATAGAAAGAGACAGAGAGGGATAAAGAGAGAGAGATAGAGAGAGAGAGAGAGAGAGAGAGAGAGAGAGAGAGAGAGAGAGAGAGAGAGAGAGAGAGAGAGAGAGAGAGAGAGAGAGAGAGAGAGAGAGAGAGAGAGAGAGAGAGAGCTTTACTCACATTATTCACCCCAAACGCCTTTCTGTTGGTATTTTAGAAAGAAAAAATATGATTATTTCATTATTGCACTCATGTAGTTAGTAATCTAATAGAGTTACTTTTTTGAAACTGCACAGTTTAATATTTTAACTTTGAAAGACCATGAAAAAGCAGAGTTGTTATTTTACATTTGACCTCTGGCTATATTATAGAATTTAAAAAATATATATATATGTTTTGTTTATTTATCAATAACTTTAGCTTCAAGGGTTATTAAGTGTTTACAAATAATTTTCTCCATTTATATAGCTAATACCAATTGAGATTTTCACTCCTGGAAAACTGAACCAAACTACTTGTTTGCTCGTAACAAGATAGTGTCATTTCACTTAGCTGCGAATTTGAAGCCAACCCACTTGGCTAAAATGGCACAAGTCAGGGTATTATAAAAAAATAACAACAACAAGAAACAAGCAACTTGGTCACTGTCTCTATAGACTGACTTCTGTTTCGTGTTTGGCAGCACATAAAACTGTCAGACGTTAGTCTTGCTACCCGTTGCCGTATAGAATCCTCCTCGTGAACCTGTGAGGCGTAAAACTGAGGGAGGTCTTCTGTCTCACATAAAATAAGAATTACCTCTAGGCTGGCGTACAGGGGTGCGGGGTATGTCTTTAATGGTAGGGTCTCTCTCAACGTAGAATTCTTCGGAACATGCCTAGTGGAATACAAGAAACTAACAACAACAAAAAGCCACAGTAGTGGAATACAAGAAACTAACAACAACTAAAAAGCCACAGTCGCGTACATCAACAGTTTACACATTATTAAGTACTTTCCTTTCAAGGTACATCGCATATGACAAAGCTTTTAGATTAAAAAAAAAATGCAGTTCATAAAAAGTAAGCACATCTTGGAATGAACGGTATAAGAATGAGTGATAAAAAGGTCGCTCATAACAAAGTGCAGCTATATAAATCACCAGTCGCCATTTAAGAAGCACTAAAATCAGAAACAGTATTGTAGCACACGATATAAAACTATATATTGCAAATATTAGCAGGTAATAAAGAGACTCCAGAACAAAAATGGCGTGGTGAAAGCGAAGAACCTCTAACAGATAATAATTGATTAACTTAGCTTGTTTTGGATAAACCAGAAGAATCTTGGGTAAGTACTTGGCTAGATCTAGATCTACCTGTTCCCCATGCTCTGAAACAGATTTAATGTGCGTGCACCCTGCACTCACCTGGAAACGACCCTTGTGTCGTGTAAGTCTGTCATGGTTCAGATGCAACAATGGCGACCACGGCATATCTTCGCCAGCACTAGCAGGTAACCATTAGCTGGACCAAACAACGGTAAGATCTCTGTCTTCATAGCATTGTAGGTGAGCAATATTTACTTAGCACAATATTATAAGAAACGATTCTGCAATCGTTTTATGGGTAGTAGACATGCATTAGTACAAAGCAATAACAAAACGGACAGTTTGAAATGGTCTCCTATAAAAAATATTTCTTTATGATGCGTTGTTTTTCGTTTTCCTTTGTTATTTTTATTTGTATTGTATTTGTAGCCTTTTTCCCAACATATTCTGCAACACAAAGAGTGCTAGAAGGTTGCTCTATTGTTTTTTGCAAAGGGTGAATATTGTTGTTTTAAATGTGACAAGAAGTTTTTTTTTAAACTGTTTCATTTCAACATACATCCTATCCCCGTTAAATTCAATTCTTGTTGGTGTTATCTGCCATATCAAATTCTCTTGTTTCCTCACATCTCTCTCTCTGTCTCTCTCTCTATTATGATCAGGAAACACTGTAATTCTGCTCTTTTGTCCTGGCCCGTTTTGTTCTGGGTTAATAAATGCTGTTCTTTTGTTGACGCTTCTTCAATGAGTAAAGTCTCATTAAGCAATACTCTCAGCTTCCTTTTATCTCCCGTGACTATTTTAGATTATATATATTAAGGCCACCTGCTAGCGTTTCGATCACAACCAGACAAAACTATGGCTATGTGTGTTTAAAAGAGAGATAAAGAAAGGGGAAAAAACGTTAGAGAGAGAGAGAGAGAGAGAGAGAGAGAGAGAGAGAGAGAGAGAGAGAGAGACAGACAGACAGACAGACAGACAGACAGAACAGAGAGAGAGAGAGAGAGAGAGAGAGAGAGAGAGAGAGAGAGAGAGAGAGAGAGAGAGAGAGAGAGAGAGAGAGAGTATGGAACGGGGAGAGCAAACAGACGAGGAAGAACAAGAAAAACAAGAACAATAGAGAGGGTTCTAGATGAGAAAAGTAGACTAAGATTGAGAAAGACAAACAGACCTAGAGAAGCAGAGAGAGGTAGGAGGAGACAGACAGGCGGAAAGAAAAGAGAAGAGAAAGTGCGCCGTCTCCATCTCTCTCTAAGATTAACTTCTTCCACGTTCCTCAGGAACGCCCTATGCGCCCTAAGTAGTTCTTATCTTAGTGTGCCCTTTCTGTAAATAAAAATTCATCTGCCTACTTTACGAATCAATAATCTTTTTTAGACGATCATCTTAGAGATAGAGCGGGAGAGAAGGGGGTGGAAGGAAAAGAGCAGACAGAAGAAGAAGAAGAAGAAGAAGAAGAAGAAGAAGAAGAAGAAGAAGAAGAAGAAGAAGAAGAAGAAGAAGAAGAAGAAGAAGAAACATTTCTGAAGACAAAATATAGAGCCGAAATAAAACAGCGAGTTCGAAATATCCCGTAATGAAAAGTTTAAATAATCAGTTGATAAGCGAAAATAGACAGATAAGATGGACGGACGGTATTTGAGATGATGTGCATGGATCACGGATTAATTGACTGTATTGGTCCCCCTTTGGCATTCAGGCGACATTAAACCCAGAGATAGATAGTAAGATATACAGAGAAATAGAGAGGGAAACAGCTCTCCGGTTAAGTGGAGGTTAGCACACACAGACACTATTATACTCAGGTCCGCGAATAAAATGCGTAGTTAGTATTGGCTGAAAGGCAGAAAATAAAGAGCTAGAGATATTCCCATTTTGAAATAATAAGTGTGTATGGTAAAAATAGAGGAAAAGAAGGAAGAAACAGAGAGATATAGAAAGTGAGATAAAGATGGGAGAGATGGGGAGGGAGAGAGAGACGGATAGAGATAGGAAGACATAGACACATACATACAGAGACAGAATACAGACAGACAAAAATAAATGACCAACAGACGAAATAACAGACAGACATTGCACAAGCACACATGCAAACAGGAAAAACTTAAGAAAGGACAGTGAAAAGAAGTCGAAATGTCCAGATGGTATCCTATATCCTTAGACCTGCATCCCATGTCCACTCGCACTACTACCTGAGGCACCGTTAAAGATGGAATCTCCACATGAAAAGGTTTACAGTACTGCCGTAAAGTCTTTATTTACACTGAGATCAAATAGGGGACGTTACAAATAGGCCTAACTGTTTCCTGTTGACAGAAGCCTTTTTAACGGAACATTTCCGGTTCCGATCAGTTGGTTCTGTTACCACGGACGGGTTTTTATGGGGCATCAAAATGCTCAGGGTGAAGAGCCGGGTTTTGTGAGTAGGAAGTATTAGGTTTGATACTCATCGCCCCCCCCCCAACCACCACTCTGATCTAGTGATAATATATATATATAATAATTGTTTTAGCTTTACTTAGGTAAGCATCATCTGTACTACATGATACTTACTTCCGGAAAATACTGGACGTAAAATTGATCAGAGATAATTCTCACAGTCGCAGTCCTTTTCCTGATGATGGATCAGTCGGTTCCAGATACGAGGTAGACTTGTGTGTGATGTCATATAGCTCAATAGGTCAAACGCTGGGCTTGAGATCATCGCGCTAGGTTTGATTGATAGCTAGTGATCTAAGTGTCCCAGTTAACTAGAATACCGCTGCGCCACACGCCTCACAAGTGTAATAAATTATTACGTTTATGGGCAGTCACTATCTAAGTGACAATAAAGTACCTTCTGGCGTCTTCCAAACATGCATCACATAGGTACATCTAACTCATTTTCATTGAATTTTAAATCTTTTAGTACCCGATCGGGTCCTTTAAATTTGTGAGCAATATAACAACTTTTCATGATGTAAAAATGTCTTCAGTAAAACCAAGTCAGTTCTGAGAAACGTAATTTTGTCTATTCCAAAGATCGAAGCAACTATCCTACGTGTTTTAGATCAGATCAGCATGACCCAACCCTGTAAACGCATAATAATAGACATGAAAAGACCTCCTTAATTTTGTTCCCCGATTTAATTCTTTTAATCTTTTAATTTTACAGAATTTAGAAAAAACAATGAAACTTAATAAAGCGCTTAGATGTTTATGTTTGCTTTTTTCAAAAGCATAGAAAATTTTGCGTGTTCAAAGTTAACAGAAAAAAACTGAGAGGGAAAGAGAGAGAGTGGGAGAGAGAGAAAGAGAGAGAGAGAGAGAGAGAGAGAGAGAGAGAGAACATATAGTTGTTATAAAGGTCGGTTTTACTTGTTAGACGTCTTTGCTTTCAAAGAACACGTGCTGACGTTACTCACAATTATTTATTCTTGGTTTGTCTCGGAATTTATTTCTTTAAAAGTGCGAGTAACATTGATTATAGTACATTTTTTATAAATAATATTTTAATAAAATATTAAAAATTTTAGAATCCTCTTAGACTTTCATTTCACTTTTATTTGATTCGTTTTTATCTTAAATAATTATAGTACAATCTACAGCCACTGACAGGCAGTAGCGGTTTAAAATTTATGGTCTCTCACAAATCTCTTAGGTTTTACAAACCCTATCTCATAAGTTTGGTGACCTATCTGAGTTGACTATATTTAGATCTAGTTCCAGTGGAGTATGTTAGAGTCATTGTTGGCGATGGGACTTAAGAAAAAAATATCTCAATAAAAAACCTTGGACCGTTTACCTATATTTTGATCTAAGACTGTAAAGTGGCCATGTGATATTGAGAACGGCTAACGGATGTCTGAAAATTGTCAAGTCAAAGCCCCAGTTCTGATAGACATTCGAGTACCAAACCCCATACCGGGAGTTACGAAACTTCACGAAATGAAAATCTATCAGTCGGATTTTTTTAAAACTAAAGCTCATACCATCTATTCCATATAGAACTTAACTCTCGAGGACCCAGCTATTCAAGATTAGTGGGTGCGGCAAAGACTTGCCAAGCTTATCTTGTAAAACTTGCTTGTCAATAGAATAGTGGGGAATACCGTAATGTCATTTTGGCTCTGAACATTCACATAACGACAAGCACGAGGTGGGCACTGCCACTTTTAGGCGAGTTCAGCTAAACACCCTTCATGGAGAAAGGAGGTTTGCTCCTAGCACATTATAGTATAAGCCCTTAAAAACCTACAATGGAGAAAAGGAGGTTTGCTTCTAGCATATACTTAATTTACGCCCTAATGAAAAAAGGTTAGATTGAAAAATTAAAATTATTTCTTTTTATCTTAAACGTTTATGCTAGTTTATTACATATAAATGAATTTACTGTTAAATATTAATACGCCTCGCATCGTTTAGAAGCAATAGCTAAGCATCAATCTCTATACAGACGATCTCTCCTAATGTAATGGCTCAAGTTTTCAAGGAAGGTTTTTTACAGCGTGACCACATAGGCAAAATGCTCAGACTTCGACACTCAAATTATACTGACCCTGACCACCTAGTAAGAAAAAAGGTGATCGTAGCGGAGATCGAGCCAGTAACATTCCGGTTAGAAGCCGCTTGCGCTATCCACGGGCCATCTTGCCGGACTTGTGAGAGAATGGTGGCACATAGTTTGATAACTTGGCATACGGAGTTTTTTTTAAATCTTTTTTCTTTTAAAAAAGCGTCAAGATAAATAAACTATCATTTAAGTGGTGAGACAACTATTGTTAAGGTTCAGTGCAAAGGCCGGGTAGACAGTAGTAAAATAAGTCGTGGAAATAGTGATACATGTATAAAGAATTGCATTGAAGTAGGGAATGTCAGGATGCTGAAATCAGCCCCAGTGATTTACTCTACCAACTCCTGTTATCTGTCATGTGCCTAGATACAAGGACATTGGGGATGGGGGGATGGGGAAAGGAGGTAGGGGAAGGAGGGGGACCATACGGCCCCGAAAGTTAGATAAATTAATTATACGTCGGAAATGAAAGAACCGAAGATCCTCGATTAAATTGGCATTATATAAGTCTAGCCTTATTTCACTTTTAACAATAAGTCGTCTCCGTGGTCTCATCGAAACTCATTACTTTTCTTGTTTTGTGTGTCACAGAAAAGATAATAAGCAAAATTTGTTACGCAATCCTTGCAGAAACTAATCGCTATAGAGTGGAAAGTTTTAAGCATAGAAAGCTTTCAGAATGACGGAAAAAGAAGATAATGGCAAAGAGATCACTCAGAAAAATTAATACGTTTTTTAAGAATTCGATTTGTTATGCAAGGCGCTCTCAGTAGAAAAAAACTGACAGTTGCAACCGCAAAAACATCTAGTTTGTACTCGTAAAAATATGTGTAAATTTGGTAACGTCTTAAAAAAATTATATTTCCTCAAATTACATTTATCGTTGAGTATTACGCAACCCTGCCCTCATAAAAAGGAGGGTTTTTTTTTATAAGACCTAAAGGTTGTTTATTACAGAAGAATACTCGACATAACGTGAAATTGTATATTTTCTAAATAAGATACATTATTTTCTTCATAATATTTACACGGGAAGTTGATAACATCCCATCGACCTCACCCAGTAGCCTACCAAAGTCTATTTTGAGTATTCGCGTGATTTTTTTATAGAAGAAACAGAAAATACAAGGTCATTTTTTGTTATGTCACTACAATTTCTTTCATTGTTGCTTTATAACCTTTAATGTTTTACTAGAACTATAACAGTCAGTCTGTATAACGTGATAGATCTGGAAACTGAGTTCATACTATTTCTAGATTGACAGATGTTAAATTAGATCTATAAAATCTATTTTGTAGTTTCGATTTACGATCATACAACATGTGCACAGAACGTTGTATTGAAAATTTATTTTCTTTTTTTTTTCAATAATTGATAGAGCTATAACTCATCTCAGAAATTACTTGAACGTTGGGAGATAATTATGATTATGAAACTGCGCTTGGGTGGTAATTACAGAGGATTTGAAATAAAGAACAGAAGCTGCCAAAATAGACAGTCCGGTTTGAATAGCGGTTTCATATCTTTTGGATATTTCACGAGGATAAAGTTCTGTGTTCAACTTGAATAATGAAAGAAGGAGAAAAACAACAAAGAGGACGGCGATAGGTCGAGAGAAATACAGAGAGAGAGGGAAAGAAAGAAGAAAGAGATAAAGAGGACAAGGGGAATAGAGAAAAGAATAAAGGGAGAGAGAGATAGAGAAAGAGAGAAATATGATCGGGTGAGATGATACGGAGATACTTAAAATAATATATCAAGTTCAATCGGATAGAGATAGAAATATGATCACCAAAAAAGAAGAAGAGTTTGATATCACAGTCTACCATCACATAATATACAATTTAGGAACTCTATATCATGTGAATACAAAATTGGTTTACGCGAAATAGGCATGGATAATAACAAATAGAAGAGAAAGAAAGCGGCGAGGCACAAATAACCAAGGACGCTGGGGTTCATACAAAGTTATTTCCACTCACCCATAAATAAATAAAACCCTCCATTGAGATGATACGATACCAAACGAAGAGGAACTAGATGAGGCTTAAGTAGATAGATCTTTTATAAAAACTGTAAGAAAAAGATAAGGGCATTTGTTGGACATCTAAATAGAAACAAAAGTATACACAATTTAGGCCTAACAGGAAAAATAGATGCTAAAAAAAGCTTTAGATACACAATTGTCTGATGAAAAAAAGTATAAATCTAGATGTATACATAATTATGAATAATTATTTAACACAACAATGTTGTTTTAAGTTTTGTTGTTGATGGTGCTGTTGTTGTTGTTGTTGTTGTTGTTGTTGTTCCTATATGTCTTGATTTTCCCCCGATTTTTACTCCCTGATGCATTTCCTCACCGACGCATTCGTTGTTTTTCATTTAGCTTTTAAAATAGACGAAATAGATGAGCTGTGACTAGCATAAACATTTACCACCTTGAAATTTCTTGATAATAAAATCGTAAAATAAGCAGGTGGGAAGGAGGACATTGAGAAACTAACTGTTATTTATGAACATTTTTTAATATCTCCAGATTTTGTCAATGTACTTTATTGTTTTGTTGTGTTGTCATGTTTTACAGAAAGCACCTGGAGACGTGAAGAAAAAAGACAAACCTGATCCGTATGCATATGTTCCGTTAAACTTCAACTCTCTGAATAAAAGGTAAATTAAAAAAAAATCTGAAAAGCTTTATGATTTCTGAAAGATCAACTGTGAATTCAGTTCTTTTTTCCATATTCCCATTAAAAAAAATGTTTACAGTATGACAATGTTTAATCACATCAACATGATCAACTAAACAAGCTCTCTTCTTTGTTAGACATTCAGCTGATTAGGAATTTGTTAGATTTTCAATGAGGTGGACCCTGCATAGGTTTAAGGTCTATTCTCTGCCCTATGTTGCTTTAATTTGGGCTGTGCCCGATCTGTTGATCTTGCTTAAAAGTACTATTAAAAGTATATTTTTTAAACATTAACATAAGTCTATAAACATTTTGAGTACAGTATTGCTTTTATTTTTAGTTTCAATATTTTTTAATGGAGAATGAGTCGATTTTGTGGAAGAAAATGAAAAACAACTTTTAATCCATATTAATGTAGGACAAGTAGAGTTTAGATCAAGATTTAATATCTGTTGATTGCTACAACGAATCTCAAGAATGTATTAATATCATTGCTTATCCTTTTTCTTTCAAGCAAGGTATTTGACTTAAGAAACTTATATTTTAAGTAACAAACAAAACATTTTTGGCTTTGTTCGTTGTTCACGTTAGCAGTATGGTGATTTTGAATATTCGCACAATAGGGCAGCCATAAAACAGTTCCGCGGCGACTTTTAGAATTTGTTTTTCGTTTTTGTTTTCTTTTGAAAAAGAAAAGCATTTTTCTAAACTTGAAATGTTGGTGTATCATTTCACTTTAGTTTCTAAATCAATAATCTCTAGTCTAAGGTTTGTGCACAGACTAGCATTTTCCTACCATTTTACATCTTTCAAACTGTTCCTCTAAAAACATATCCATGTAAATTAATACTGATGAAACATGTTTCACTCATACTGTTTTGATGACTTTATTCGTGAAGAAACCTAGTGAATCTGAACATTTTTCTCCTATAAGTTTTTGTTAATTGAGATTTAAGTGAACATATAATGCACAGCAACAGGTTGAAAAAAGTACAACAAAATATAAATCTTTTGACTTTAGAATAAAAAGGGTGAATATGAGGTAGTTTTTCTATCCCAAAACTCATAATAGATTGACTTGTACCTAACTAACCCCGGCTGCCTTCCATTAATTTAGTATGAAAAAAGAAATTACGACATATATGCCAGTTTCCATTGAATTCGACATCAAGATATGACGAAAAAGCAACTGGATTTTCCGGGTTCCATGATGTACACTTCGCTCTGGCAATTTTTCAAAATAATTGGCGATGTGTCGGTCAGCCAAGATCTATCATATGATAAAAATGTTAATCAAAATGGCTGCTACAAAAAATAGTGTATAAGACATATATCAAGAGTATTTCTGTATTACGCTGTTAGTGTGTTTTTGGGCATAGGTGAGCAGAGGCATTTTCCATCAGATGTCACAGATTCCAGAACCCAAGTGGGAATCCGACTTCTTTCTCCGCAAGACGCAAATAATTATAACATATACTGTGCTCGTTGGCTGCTGCTGGTTGATTGGTTGGGTTGGTTAACGTCCAACAGCAGCACTATTTAGGATATTTTGTGGACGAGCCCCAAGACGGACGTCTGGCAATTTTATATACTTCCACACACGAGACAGGGCGGGGATACCATGACTCCTGTCTCAGTCGGTCACATTATACTGACATCGACCCAACCACGAGGGAACGCAACACCCAGGATTCGAACTCGGGACCTTTTGCGTCGGAAGTCGATGTTCTACCCCTGGACGCGCCCCCCCCCCCCTTCGTTGGCTGCTGAACTAAGACTGGTGGTCTTACCTGTTCATTCTTCTTGGAGCTGTTTGTTAGGATCAGCGTCTTGTCGATTACATAATTGAAACCGCAAACCTGCAAATAACAATCTTGCCAAACATATGTTGGTTTCCTGTTCTCTAACAACTAGTTTTAAAATTCTAATTTAAAGTCCCCTTAAGTTTTTGAGAAATCATTTACGGTGAAAGGGTATCAATTTGAAACTCAGATATAATGTGCATCATTCAATAGGCCTATCAACTAAGGATTTTTTTGTGGTTCCTGCGTTTAATATCCATCAAAATGTCTGCTACGCAGAGGAAATAGTGTACAGAGTACAATGTACCTCAGAAGCTGCAGATTATTTTTGTATCATACCGTTAGTGCACATGTTGGCACGTATGGGCAGCAGAAGAATTCCCCATGAGATGACAGAGATTCCAGCATCAGAGTGAGAATCTGGCTGCTTTCTCCGCATGACGCGAAGATGGACTGTGTTCATGGACACACACACTAACAAGACTGGTGGTCTAAACCCTTTACTCTTTATACAGCTTTTTGGATAGAATCAACAGCTTGTCAGTTAACTATTATTGAACCAGACAACAGGTAAACGAGAACATGGAAAATCTGTTTTGAGTTCATGTTGTTTAACAATTAATTAAAAAAAAATAAGATTAATGTCCTTCTAACTTTTTGAAAAAATCACCCTGGTCTTTAATTTTTATCAATATGACTACCACATAAACGAATGTATGTTTAAAACTCATATACCTACTTAGAGGCTAAAGATTATTTTTGTATTACGCTGTTTGCGTACATTTTGGCACAGATGAACACAAGTATTTCTCATGAGATGACACAGATTCCAGAGCCTGAGTGGGAATCCAGTTTCTTTCTCCATGCGACACAAATATGACAATGTACTTTACTCAGCGACTGCTGGGCTAATAAGATTATTTCTGTATTATACTTTTAGTGTACGTTTTGGCACAGGTGAGCAAAAGCATTTCTCATGAGATGACACAGATTTCAGAGCCTGAGTTTCTTTCTCCACACGACGCAAATACATTTGTATAACGATGCACTGTACTCAACGACTGCTGCACTAATAAGGATGTTAGTCTCAGCCAGTCATCTAAAGACTTGTTTGTTTAAGCCCCAGCCAGGCTTCATGCCACTGTCATCTGTTCCGTTAGTCCTGTTTGTAAAGACGGTGACGGATTAAAGGCCGACATGTTCTTTTTTTTTTTAAAGAATGTCAGTCCTTTCAGCAATGAACATTAATTTATTTGAATCAGACAACGGGCACACGAGGACTATGTAAACCTATTTTGGTTTCCCGCTGACAAAATAACTTTCTGAAATTCTCGTTCTTTGTCCACTAAAATTTCTAAGAGATACATTTACGGTAATGGAGGCGAAAATTGAGATTTGACCCTAATAATATTATGCCCTGCTCATAATTCAAGAGACTTATCTAAAAAGGGTTTGCATTTGATAATAATAATAATAATAATAATAATAATAATAATGAATTCACCCACAATTTTTCTTTAAGCAACTTTGGATAGTTTCTGACGACCAGCTTGGTTTTGAAGAAAAAAAAATATCTTAAGTAACAAACAAAACATTTTTGGCTTTGTTCGTTGTTCACGTTAGCAGTATGGTGGTTTTAAATATTCGCACAATAGGGCAGCCATAAAACAGTTCCGCGGCGACTTTTAGAATTTGTTTTTCGTTTTTGTTTTCTTTTGAAAAAGAAAAGCATTTTTCTAAACTTGAAATGTTGGTGAATCATTTCACTTTAGTTTCTAAATCAATAATCTCTAGTCTAAGGTATGTGCACAGACTAGCATTTTCCTACCATTTTACATCTTTCAAACTGTTCCTCTAAAAACATATCCATGTAAATTAATACTGATGAAACATGTTTCACTCATACTGTTTTGAAGACTTTATTCGTGAAGAAACCTAGTGAATCTGAACAATTTTCTCCAATAAGTTTTTTTTAATTGAGATTTAAGTGAACATATAATGCACAGCAACAGGTTGAAAAAAGTACAACAAAATATAAATCTTTTGACTTTAGAATAAAAAGGGTGAATATGAGGTGTTTTTCTATCCCAAAACTCATAATAGATTGACTTCTACCTAACTAACCCCGGCTGCCTTCCATTAATTTAGTATGAAAAAAGAAATTACGACATATATGCCAGTTTCCATTGAATTCGACATCAAGATATGACGAAAAAGCAACTGGATTTTCCGGGTTCCATGATGTACACTTCGCTCTGGCAATTTTTCAAAATAATTGGCGATGTGTCGGTCAGCCAAGATCTATCATATGATAAAAATGTTAATCAAAATGGCTGCTACAAAAAATAGTGTATAAGACATAAAAAAATAATAATAATAATGACAATAAGAACAATAATAATTTTGTGTCGTAATATAATAATATTTTTCAAAAAATTTCACCTGTAAGATCTTACGTTTCACTGAAACTTTATTTTTATTTTTTTTTTAAACAAAAAAGAAACACTCTTTAGAAAAGATTCTTGAGTGCGTCCTTGAATTTAATAACAGTAATTACTCTCAGAATGGGCTCATTTTAACGTCCGATCTGTCAGCGTAAACTGAAGAGGACTTGTCAACTTTTTTAGTTCGACCAATCAACTGCTTGTTTAATAGTTTCATCAACCTTGAACCAAGATAGGTACATAAAGAGTGTTAGCTGTAAGTACTTTCTCCTCCTACCAAACAGCACCTTCGACACGGTAAACAACAGCTACTCTATTCTGTAAAACTATAATGAACCATTAATTGATGGGTTTGAAAAAGGTAAAAGGTTAAAGAGTGTTAGCTGTAAGTACTTTTTCCTCCTACCAAACAGTACCTTCGACAATCTGAAGAACAGCTACTATATTTTGTAAAACTATAATGAAACATTAATTGATGGGTTGAAAAAGATAACAGGTTCACAGAAGGATAGCTTTAGAAAACAGAAGTAAATAAGAGAACCATAAAGAAAAAAGTGATCGAGTGACAGTAGGATAAATAGAAAAAAAGCCTAACTGGTAAAATAAAAAAGATAGGATATAAAGAGAAAGAGAGTAAGTGTGGCAAATTGTGCGAAGAATGGTAAAAGAAAGACAAACAGAAGTTTTTTTTAAGCATAGAAATAAGGAAGAAAGAGAGGGAGAGAGGCAGGAAGAGAATGAGCAAGGCACACACATAGAGAGAGAACGAGAGAGAGAGAGAGATAGAGAGAGAGAGGGGGGAAGACAGAGAAAAAGAGAAACACATAGAGAGAGCGAGAGAGAGAGAGAGAGAGAGAGAGAGAGAGAGAGAGAGAGAGAGAGAGAGAGAGAGAGAGAGAGAGAGAGGCGTGCTGGCGTACAAATTTAGGTTGAAAAAGATACAGAGAAACTCATTGAGAAAAGATAGATATGTATTACATAACGAGTGGCGAAGTGTCTATAGAAACCAGACAGACAACTTCGGTGATACCTGAGCGAGAGAGCAGTAACTCCTGTGATACCTGAGAAAGGCTATCAGACCAGACGCTCGGACGGCGCCGTCCATCCCATCCGTCATGAAATCAGAGATCCCCACACCACTAGCCATGCCACTCACCCGCGACTCGCGGGAAGGTATCAGGTCTAGCTGGTTGAGACTCATCAATCACTTCTGTGATGGTACGAATAGCTTTATGTCACAGTAAAACTCACTGTGATGGTACGAATAGTCTTATGTCACAGTAAAACTCACTAGCCACTTGATTATAGTAACGAATGTCTGCTCTTACTCTGGAACATGGAAATATCTTAAACTCCATAGCTGTCAGCGAAATGAGCTGCACTTGCTAGAAACTTGTCAAAAGACCCTAAATTTGAACTAACACAAGTGTACTTTAGCATAGCTGTCCAAAAATATCAATGATTGTACTTCAGTTTGATTCATATACAGGCATATAAAATAATCATAATTATGCTAGTAATTTTTACCGGCTTAAAATCAAAAGCTAGACTCTGGGCATAGATCTAGATCTAGATCTAGAGTATGGGCTCAGAAGTATCATTAAATCTAGATAATCTTGGTGTTCAATTTATTGCGTATGGTATTTCTGAATAGTCACAGTAACATGAACTAGGAGTATCCGAATGTTTGTGATCTTTGTATAAAGACAATGGGCTCAGTGCTGAAAGGATTAGATGAGTTATTACTTGTATCGTTCGATTAAAAAGACATAAACGTGAATGTGCATGCGCTTTCTCGACGTACTTATTGTTTTTGTAAAGTATATTGGGATTTACGCAGTAAGTTGACACTTTGTTTTTTTTTTTTTTTTTGTTTTTAAGAAAGAGAGGGAGAGACTTGGTAGAAAAGCTACAAACAGCAAGTGAGAGACAGAAACGGAGGTTCAGAAAATAACATCCTGCTCTCTTCACCACATCTGTCAGGTGTTCCGAGTTTTCAAAAGTACTGAGCGATCTGTCATCTCCTGACAGACTGGTGTTCAATGCTTGGTTGTTGAGACTCCTCAGTCACACACACCCCTGAGATCACCACCACACAAACGGCAAAGAGCGGCTCATAATTTACTTGGCTACGTCCACTGTTTTGACACAGCCTTCAATAACAGTTGGCACAATATTTTGTGAATCTACATACGGTGGAAAGCTTCGGACAGAATGTATAATTCCTTTTCAGGTTAATGTATTTCCTGTAAGACCGAAAACATATTTTGAGTTGCTAACGACAACATCTTTCTTAAAAATACTTTTGCACTTTTAGAAATTTTGGAGCGTGAATATCTGAACATGGGTTCTGTATTGCGACTCAATAGAACCTCTTCAAAAAAACAAATGGCCATGGTCTATCATAAAGAAAAATTACCTGAACTCTTTAAAAACATTTCATGTTTATGATCCCTCAAAAGCAATAAAAGTTCGCATCCTTCTAAAAATCAACAAAGTACATAACTTATAAACAAAAGTATCTGATCTCTCAAAAACACCAATGTGGTGACTTCTTAAACAGCAGGACAGTCCATGACTTCTTCATGGCCAGCTCACTGTGCAAAGCAGCGGCTTCACCTGATAGTTACCACAAGTTCCGTCGCTGCAGGCTTTTAATGTAAGAAACTAAGAAGAGCAAGCTACAAACCATGAAAACAATTGCATGATAATAATTTGTGTGAAATACATGTAACATGTCCAAATCGATTTTCCCCCAAAGGCACAAATAAAGACTACCTTATCTTATCTTATCTTATCTTATGATTTGCTTTTGTTCCACTGTGCATTTTTGTCAGTAATTTTTAAGTGTAGTTCACGATCAGATCGAATCAAGCGCCATTGGCTTGATACATGCAACTCTAAAATAAAATTAATAATATCCTTTCAACTAAGCTTAGAAACGCCTTTCTTCCAACATGAACTTCGCCCTTTTATTCCCGTTGTTTTACCTTTGAATTTTGAAATTCAAACTTAAAGAATATTTTTTTTCAAGGCCGCTTCTACAATTTCAACACTTTGGTATAATTTTGTGAAGATGTAGCCCTAAAAGATGGATTCAGTTGGTGATCATTAAACTAAGGAAACAAAGGAAGATACCATGATTAAACCTAAGATTCTCTAACTTGTTTGCGTCAAAGAATAATCAGTCAAAATTGTCAGGGAGGATTGTGAATGGGTATCAAGATACGTATCAGACAATAGGGATCATTATATCCTCCCTTTCTCGCTATTCTGTAGCCCAGACTGTCCAGATCTTCTTACTTAATTTTCTACACTGACCTTCAACATTCAGCCAGGGCTTGACAAGTAGTACTTTTCCTGCTTCAGTTCTAAGATGGAAATAAGTCCACCTGGCTTCGGTTTCATCCACCTGTCAGTAAAACTAATGTGTGAACTTCCTCATTCTCGGCTCTAACTATAATTTTGCCGAAAGACTAAATCTGAAGGCAGTAGAGTCATGTTTTAGCAAAACACTGATGGTTGTTTTGCATCGGTTTTTACTGCTCTTTGTGTCATAATGCTTGCAAAAAACTGAATTTGGAGAACTCCCTAGCCCTTAAGAAATCGAAGCAGTTCGTCTATTTGGCTTAAGCTATGTGACCAAAATGGACCCAATGAATAACAATCCAATGTGTATTGGTGTATAGGTAATGATTATCTCACGTGCCTTTAGAGCGAATTGATTCATATCTATGCAAATCGCAATCTAAATTGTTTAAAAAGAAGATTTAAAAATTAATTTATATATTGCAATCTAACAATTTCTATGGAAAGGAAGCAACAAAACGCTACACAGACACCTGAAAGTCATAAGATCTTGAATTTTCCCAATGCGACACATGGGCGTTAAGGTTGGACAATTACAAAGTAAAATAACGATGATTATGTTGTTTTGAATTAAAGTGCTACAGAAAAATAAACACAAGCGGAACTAAAGACATAATAAAAAAATAACAAATAGACCAAACTAACTTTTAGCAACACCAAAGATAGGAAACTAAAAAACTTCAGACACCTGAAAAGCCAGTAGTTTAGAAAAAAAACAACGCATTCTGAAGCAAAATTGGCAGCACGGAGGAGAAAAGTCAGTCGGAAAAGGGATGAGTGAATGTCATCAGTGTCGGGCTACGATGGAGGCCCACCGAGGCAGGAAGGGTGGCCCAATACAGGCAGCTTTGTCAGACGGATTGTGCGGGAGGTTACGTTTGACACAACAGACAATCCAACATGATGATAATGATGGTGGTAATGAGGATGGTGATGGTGGTGATGATGATGATGATGATGATGATGATGATGATGATGATGATGATGATGATGATGATGATGATGATGATGATGATGATGATGATGATGATGATGATGATGATGATGATGATGATGATGATGATGATGATGATGATGATGATGACGATAATGATGATGAATATCGCATATAAAATATTCTTTTATTTTAGTAATGATTTACGATAACAAAACCAGACAAAAAAAAACAAACAAACAAAAACTACAAATCATTGAAGAAAATAGTTTTTATTTGACTTTTCGACTTAAAAGCTCGGTAGGAAAGGTACCGGTACTTAATCGTGGCTGTGGTAAATGAAAATGGTATTTTTCTTGAGAGGTGGGTAACAGCTTTTTCATACTATTCCCGCTCTCTTCTCCGTGGCCTTCAGAAAACAGTGTCAATAATTATTCTAAGACAAAAACCTCTCCAAGCTAACACACCCAGGGTGGATGTTTGCTCATACAGTAATAACATCTCGTTGAGCTGGTATCTCGCCAATTTGTTAACGAGACTTCACGAAATCTCGAATCTCTTCATCGAGATCTTAATAGGGGGAGCGAAATCTTACACTTCATCTCAACAAACATGGGAAACAAAAAAGTACAACGATGCTGTAAACTTAGACGCCCGACTTAGGTAGCAATCACTACGTTTAGTCCGCGGTTTAAATTCACAACACCGTTGTATTTATCTTTCTACCCCTAGTGAAGAATACAGTCATCTCAATATAAGCGTGATTTTCTAGTGTTTTTATTTCTCATATCTCGAATGGTATCTTCATGTGGCAGTTTGAAATGAACCAATGAATATTATACAGCATGACTCAATGAGACTGTTCTGGCAAAACAATAATTAAAAAACCATTACCGTCAACACATTCAACGCACTCGTCTCAATAAAAACGTAATTCCTAAGCATGTTAATCTTGACGACTCTAATTGGCCACTTAATGTGTCGGTTCTAAAAACCAACCAACAGAATGATGACTATCGCCAATCAAGTGCTGATACACGTGAAGACAACGCTTTAAACATGTGGCCAACTGCGATATTTTAGTCTCATCCAGCCGAAACAACCAAGTAAAAACGATGTAATCATCATTGGCTGATTAGAATCAGTCGCGGACTTTATTATCGATGATGACTAATGAAAACAATAATAATTACACCTTCTGTGATTGTGTCTGAGAACAAAAGGTAAAAAACCGTTCCTTTTTTAGCAGCCAAGGTCTCCATTAAGATACGTCAATGACAATTAAAATGATTTATTATACATGTACAGGAAAGTCCGAAAGCGGTATAGAAACGACACACACACACACACTCTCTCTCGCACACACACACACACACAGAATTTGTTTACACTTAAGATCACGAAAAAGACACCTGAAAAGTTATCAATCTTATCATCTATAAAACAATAATATAACCTATATTACAATTGTACTCTGCACATCACACCTCAGGATAAGCGCTTGATCTGCTCTAGCATGATTTTTATGTTTCGCATTTTATAGACAGTCATGCGATCATAACTGTTCTGTTGAGGATACAGCAAGGTGTGAATCATACCCAAAAACATCTTTGCAAAAAAACATGAATGAAAACCAAACAAGCGAAACAAAACAAAACAAAATATACACACACATAAAACAAAAAGAAAACTATGTCAAGCTCCTAACTCCGGTGGACATCCCATGTGGTACTGTATTTTCTTTGCTCTGAGGCAAAATCATCATGAAAAGCTCTGAAGTTCTTTGTGTACTATGAAAAGTTCTTTGTGAAAAGTTTAGTTCTTTGTGTACTATGAAAAGTTCTTTGTCAAAAGTTTAGTTCTTTGTGTACTATGAAAAGTTTATGATGACTATATCTGTCCCAACACTGCTTGTAGCTGTGTATTAAAGATATTTTTAAACATGTTTTAAATTCACTTTAATGGTTATGTACTTACCCCCAAAACACCTCAATTATTTTCTACTTTACATCGCTTGCTATAGAGACGGTTCGGAGCCTTTTTAGGAGAGCAAACAAGAGACTCAACCAATGAAAGAAGTCATATCTTTACGTTCTCTAAACGTAAATTTCCCGAAGAAATATTAAAAGGAAATGGTGGCCTTAGCTGATACTTGCATCTAGAACCCCTACCAACCAATCCAAAGCGCTATCCAGTGAGCAACTTGCCAATCCCCCCCCCCCCCACCAATCCAAAGCGCTATCCAGTGAGCAACTTGCCAACCCCCCCCACACACACACACACACACACCCCCGCTGATTCATGTTCAACTCTCTCTCATGTCTATTGAAGATGATTAGCTGTCTGCCGTTATATTTTCGTACTGCAGTAGTGAAAAAACTCTTATTGTCCAACTTTAATGAATAAGTCTTAACATCACATCCCTGTCTTTCAGTAGTGTCGGGCCTCATGATTAAGCTGGCGTAGCTAAGCTTTATTGAGGGATTACTTCTTAAGAAAAACAAAATTCCAAATAAATATAATTATATAATAATCTGTAGGAATGACGTGCAATTATTTTTAATGAGGTATTGCTTTCTGGTTAAACCTTAAGTCACGCGCAGTAAATATTTTGACAGGAGTCTCGCCAAACAACTTAAACACGTTAACACCTGACCGACTCAATAAAATACAACATTACAAAATTAATATTAACTGATAAAGTATTATGTTTCGATTTTTCTGGCTGGTTTTCCCGCCTAATTTTTATGTTGATTGTGTTGATATTAGGTTGATGTACGATTATACAATAGTACAGAGAAAAATCCGTGTCCAGCCATGGAATTATGGCGAGGTATATGAATCAGTTAAGCATGCTAAACGTTTCGCTATTAACTTCATCAGTAGAGCTGCCAACCTCCAGCCAAAAACGCACACTATTGTGCATGTTTTTGCTTCTTTTTGCGTAAAGGCCTTTACTTTTTCTCGCTGGTGAGATTGTCCGCTATACTTTATTTATTATTACCTACAGAAAGGACAAGATATACCGATGACTTTGTAGTTAGATATGAATGTAAGAGTGAGGGGAGCCTAACATGAGCTTACTTACAAACTTGAGAGAAGAATTCTGAATATACCCCCTGTTTTCATATCTCTGTGCGGTAGCATGTAAATTGTCAGACAGTAGTCTGGAGATCGGCGGTAAACCCAGACGGAGATAAACTTTAATGAAGGCTTACGTTGTAACAAAATCAAAAATACAAATATAATTACACATATATTACAATAATATTTGAAGGAATGACGTTCAGTTTTGTTAATGAGATATTGCTTTCTGATGACAACAGAACTAACGTCACGCGCCGGGAGTTTTTCGCAAAACATGTGAAACATTTTAAGTCCTCGATTGGCGCAAGAAATAATTCCGTATAACTTATGTACTATAGGTTGGTTTTCCCGGCTCAACCACCCTAAGATTAAGACCAAAGCCGTCTGGTTGTGTTTATGTTGAAAGTTGGTTTACATGTGATCTTAAAATAATTCTAAAAACCCGTGGCCAGCCATGAAGTAATTATGTGGTTTTAAGCATGTTACCCGTTTTGTTAGTGACTTCAACACTAGACTTGACAATTTTAGGCAAAAGAGCGTACTAATGGGCGTGTTTTACTCTACATCTTTTTGTTAAGTCTACACCTTGATGGCTGGTGCGGTTGGTCGCTGTACATCGTTAACTACAGCAAGAGCAGATGAAATATTGCTGTTTTAGAGGCTTGGACAAGAATTAACCATGGAGTGTGAATCCTATATATGACTGCCATAGTTAGAGTCATAGCAGACAAGACGCGCATAGTTTTGATATGAAAGCAACGGTGAGCGGAACGACATGGATGTAATTAGAGACTGGTGAATGAGATCAGTCAAGCAGAGCTTACACTATAAGATTTAAGAGGGGAAAGAGATTGATAGAAAAATTTAGAGGGTGTATGTATGTGTGTGAGAGGGAGAGGGAAAGAGAGAAGAAGGGGAAGGGAGTGAGAGAGAGAGAGGGAGGGAGAGAGGAGGAAGGGAAAGCGAGAGCGAGAGACAGCCAGACAGACAGACAGACATGCAGACAGACAGACATACATACAGACTGGTACATATAGACCAGTTGTATTAGCCTATACAGAACATGTACGGCAGGGTGTTTTACTGAGGGACATGGCGAGGAAAACAACTGAAGAAAGCATCGGCCTTCATCTCACTACACAAAGGACGTTTCAATTATTGCACCAGTCGTGGTATCCAATAATCCAGGCTGGATGGAGGAGCGACAGGGCAGGAATTGATCCTGAAAATTAATATGGCGATATTAACATGGCAAATCGAACTTGGAGATTGGTAGGAGTTATCAGACTTGTTGTTACTAGTGTTCAGCATCGTGCATACACATATCCGCACTCTAATGCACCGCCTTGGGGAAACTTAGAACTCTTTAAACCGTCCACTGCCGCCGACAAAAGACTTCATGCGCCTTCAAAAAGACACTTATGCGCTCTCAAAAAAACACACACAAACATCGTGACTTCCAAAGTAAAAAAAAGAAACAGTAGTAGTGTACATTCCGCATCCTGGTATAATAATTATGTTAGTGAGGATGGTGCGTAATTAACTATTTGAAGGTTGTAAGGAAGGTGGATATCAAACAAAAAAAAAATATGTATTTCATTTCTGAAGATAACTTTTATTTTACGGAAAAATGATAAAAAAAATAGTATCGTTGTAAGTGAGATAGAAAACAAACTAAATCAATGAAAGACACACACACACACAAGAGAGACTGGTAGACAGAGATGGACAGAAAAAGAGAGAGTGACATAGAGAAAAAAAAGGGACGGGGTGATGGAAAGAGATTGAGAGAGGGTGTGAGCGATACAGATAAAGATGGACAAAATAGTTATGTGTAAAGAGAAAACAAGGAGGACGAGATCTTTGCAAAGAGATAATAACCGAGAAGACAAGAAAGGAAAAGAGAAAAACGGAAAGACCTTGGTTGGAAAATAGTTTCTAAAACGATCAACGGCCGCAATGAAATGATCTTAAAAAATGGACTATGTGTGTGTGTGTGTTGGTCGCTGTACATCGTTAACTGCGGCAGGGCAGATGAAATATTGCTGTTTTAGAGGCTTGTCAAAGAATTACCCATGAAGTGTTGGGGAGGGGGGGGGAGGAGCTGATGCCAGAATAGTTCCAAAATAACAGGCATTGAATCTTGCGAGAACTCATATCCACTTTTGTAAGACAGTTACGGACTCGGAGAGTAGCGGAGGAAATCCGGTTTTAGATCAATACATGCTCGAGGAGCCAATCTTCCCTGCCTCGATTACAGGCGAAAATGGAGTTTTTCGTTGAGAGCTTCATTTTTGGCGCTGTCAACAGTACTGTAATGGCTTGGTGGAATACCGTAGCTGCCTTTTGTGATAGTTTGATATAGTCTGTGATAGTTTGGGATAGTGTATGATAGTTCGAGATGGTCTGCGATAGTTTGGGATAGTGTGATAGTTTGAGATAGTGTATGATAGTTTGGGATAGTGTATGATAGTTTGAGATGGTCTGCGATAGTTTGGGATAGTGTATGATAGTTTGAGATAGTGTATGATAGTTTGGGATAGTGTATGATAGTTTGAGATGGTCTGCGACAGTTTGAGCATAAAGGGTGGCAAGATTAAAGCAAGAGATCTCGCGGTAACGGCACCTATAACGAACGCTAAGACGGCATGTAGAGAAAGCTACATCGCCGCCCAATGATAGCTCTATCACAGACTTACGCAGCCATTGAGCGAAAGTAAAACATGATGACTAAGGGCTTTGGTTAAGTTATCCGTAAACGTCTTGACATCGCAAATTCTGTACAGTTGGTCCTCACAGAGCCCAAGCGATTCTTGCTAACATTTTCGCTGAACATCTACTTTTTTGTAACACTACCGAAGAGCTGCTTTTCAAACAAGCTAATTTACATGTACATTTTTGTAGAGCATTAAATATGTATGGAATAAATGCTGATAATATTCATCATGATCATTAACTTTGTTTTCGTTTTCAATCCCGCTTTCCTTGCTTTTTCTTCTTTAAACAGTTCATTAACTTTGCTGCCTTTCTCTCTGAGTGTGGGTGTCTCTCTCTCTCTCTCTCTCTCTCTCTCTCTCTCTCTCTCTCTCTCTCTCTCTCTCTCTCTCTCTCTCTCTCTCTCTCTCTCTCTCACTCCCTCTCTATCCCTACTCTCCCCCTCTTTCTATCGATCAATATAATTATTTTATATGAATTCCACGAATCTACCTTTCCTGATTGTCTTTCCCTTACAAACACTCACACTATTTCATGTTTTTCTGTGAACTCCTCTTCCCTCCTCTACCTTCTATGGTAACCGATGCTTGACGATTTCATTCACGAGCTTCTAATTAACTTCATGTTGCACTCTCCTCACACCTTTGTATCGTGTCTACTATGACCCTTAACTAAGATATTCACTTCATAGATCTACCACTCACTGCTACTTCCTGTCCGACACTCTCTATCTTGCGATTATGGAGGTCTCAAACAAAACGAGGACGATAGCCTAGGAAATCTGCGATAGGCGTCTAAGTATTGCTCTAATCTAAACCGACAGGATAAATAAGTGATGAAAAAAGGCCTGTATCACTTCCCCCCACATAAACTCTACTAAATGGGTTGTTGTTGTTGTTGTTGTTGTTGTTGTTGTTGTTGCTGTTGTTGTTGAGTTGGTTTAACGTCCAACATCAGCACTATATAGGCTATATTGTGGACGGGCCCCAAGACGGACGTCTGACAATTGCATGTGCTGTCACACACGAGACATGGCGGGGATACCATGACTCCTGTCTCAGCCGGTCGGGTAACTGTGCCCCATTGTATGGACGCACCAGCTCATTCTAGACGCGCTCTAGCACATGCTGATTAGGGCAGGATTATGCCATTGGTCATGGTCGTGGTGTGTATCGCAACGCCTGTGGTATCTCACCGGGAGGTATCCCGCCCACTACAGACACTTTACTAACTGGGCCCCATTACCCATATGTGGTATCTCCCGGGAGGTATCCCGCCCACCACAGACACTTTTCTAACTGGGCCCCGTTGTTGGTATCCCGCCCACCACAGACACTTTACTAACTGGGCCCCGTTGTTGGTATCCCGCCCACCACATACACTTTACTAACTGGGCCCCGTTGTTGGTATCCCGCCCACCACAGACACTTTACTAACTGGGCCCCGTTGTTGGTATCCCGCCCACCACAGACACTTTACTAACTGGGCCCCGTTGTTGGTATCCCGCCCACCACAGACACTTTACTAACTGTGACACACTGTTGATATCCCGCCCACCACAGACACTTTACTAACTGGGCCCCGTTGTTGGTATCCCGCCCACCACAGACACTTTACTAACTGGGCCCCATTGTTGGTATCCCGCCCACCACAGACACTTTACTAACTGGGCCCCGTTGTTGGTATCCCGCCCACCACAGACACTTTACTAACTGGGCCCCGTTGTTGGTATCCCGCCCACCACAGACACTTTACTAACTGGGTCCCGTTGTTGGTATCCCGCCCACCAGAGACACTTTACTAACTGGGTCCCGTTCTTGGTTTCCCGCCCACCAGAGACACTTTACTAACTGGGTCCCGTTCTTGGTATCCCGCCCACACAGACACTTTACTAACTGGGCCCCGTTGTTGGTATCCCGCCCACACAGACACTTTACTAACTGGGTCCCGTTGTTGGTATCCCGCCCACC
Source organism: Elysia chlorotica (assembly GCA_003991915.1). Lineage (NCBI taxonomy): Eukaryota > Metazoa > Mollusca > Gastropoda > Plakobranchidae > Elysia > Elysia chlorotica. The sequence goes on from RQTK01000182.1 coordinate 653,614, forward strand.
ACAAACACTTTACTAACTGGGTCCCATAATCCGGATATAGTATCTCCCGAGAGATATCCCGTCCACCACAGACACTTTTCTAACTGTCACACACTGTTGGTATCCCGCCCACCACAGACACTTTACTAACTGTGACACACTGTTGATATCCCACCCACCACAGACACTTTACTAACTGGGACACACTGTTGATATCCCACCCACCACAGACACTTTACTAACTGTGACACACTGTTGATATCCCACCCACCACAGACACTTTACTAACTGTGACACACTGTTGATATCCCACCCACCACAGACACTTTACTAACTGTGACACACTGTTGGTATTCCGCCCACCACAGACACTTTACTAACTGTGACACACTGTTGATATCCCACCCACCACAGACACTTTACTAACTGTGACACATTATCGGGATATAGTATTTCTCGGGAGGTATACCCACCACAACAGACACTTTACTAACTGGGCCCCGTTATCCGGATACAGTATCTCCCGGCAGGTATCCCGCCCACACAAACACTTACTAACTGGGCCCCATTGTGCGGATGCACTGGCTCACTCAAGACGCGCTCTTGCGCATGCTGATAAGGAAAGTGCTTTCAAGTACTCACCTTCGCTCTATCGGCGAGCGCGCATGCTTTGTGGGGAGGGCTGTTCATCCCCCCCCTCTTTTTTTTTTGATCAACGGAAGCCAAAGAGGATGGGAGGTGATTTTCAAGGGTTATTTTGTCGATTCGTAAGGTGCGATGAGAGGACGCTTAGACGATGACGATACACGCACTAGGAGTAGGCCACAGGACTTATCCGTGAGTTTGACCAAATGAGCCGCGTTGTAACTTTTCTAGGACATACATGATATTGTTTTTATTTGACTTATACACTTTTATAATATTCCGAAACATCGTTATGGGCGTGTCTGTGTAAAACTTTAAAAAGCTCTTTTAAAGCATGGATAGTAGCACAAGAGGTGTACATTTATTCTCTGCTTTAATTTTAAAACTCATTTTATTTATCAGTTTACGATGATTTTTTAACATGTAATAGAAAATATAAATTAAATACATCTTTTAAAAAAAGCGCAATTTCAGATTGATTATATTTTTTTAAGATATAGATCTAAATCTAAATCACGAAGAAAGCTTTATAAAAACCAAAAAACGATCCAGCATTCATGAAAGTTATCATAAACAAGTTGATCTTTCCAAGGACAACTGTTTTATTCACCCGATCTGAGGGGAAAGAACGTAAAAACCCACGGTATTCAGTAATTTATTTACATATAATAAAAATTGGTATTTGTTTCTTTTTTTTCTTCTCCAAAATTATACGGTTGAAAAATATTCAATGTTACGAGTCCCAAAGCACACCCGCAGCTTCGTTAAACATTAAGGCGACATAAAACCGAAATCCAGCAAAATTATTTACGAAAAACAATGAAAAAAATAACATAACAGAATGAAACAAACAAAACAATTCTTAAAATTAAAATTGTTATTATCATTTAAGTCCAATTGTCTATGATCTGTTAATTCTTCAGTTCCAAATAATATAAATCAAACTGTTTAGGCTTATTTTTTTATAGAACCTTGAAAGGCGATCACTGGGCATTTTGTTCTTGTGGTTCATAAAAATGACACTTCGCCAATGGCACAAATTCAACTCTTTTTTTCTTCTCCCATCAGGTTTCATAAGTCAAAATCGATTAAAAGACACGCGTTTTTATCTCTTAGCATTGTGCTGTTGTAGTTCTTTTTTATATAAAAAGTCCCATTTTTTCAATATTTTCAATATTTCAATATTTTCTCTTGCTCTATCACATAACATTTACTCTGTTGTTGTCTCCTCAGGTCTATGATCAACTCCTAATACTGATTCCAGCCAAACACAATGGTTTATTATGTACACAGATCTTGTAAGTTTTAAACACCAAGTGATACAGGAGAAGTCGAGAACATTGGACCTCTAGATGAAAGTTTTGCACTCCCATACCACTAGGAGAAAGCTTCAATCCACCTTACCCTTCCTAATAATATAAAAGCTCTTGTCTACAACTGAAGAGACATGATAATAGTATTTTGATGCGACCTCTGTCATTTTCCTGCCCAGTGAGCTCTGAAATTCCTCACGCAATAACATTTTGGTCAAGAGAATGGCCTAGAGTGTTGATGGTCTAGAAGAAGCAAATGACTCTTGTGCTCTTTTTTTCTGAAATTTAACCATTCTGTTCAATATTTTGTTAGTAATCTTTCCATTTACAGTGTGAAAATGCAAAAAATCCCAAGACACGAATGGTTCTCGTTTATCAGTCTGTTTTTGCAAGAAACGCACCATTAAAAATTATTGCACACCCCATTTTCAGGGTGTTCGTTCACTCTGGATTTGTTCTCTGTTTCCTAGTGTCTTCCTAACAAAAAAAGAAAAAAACCAATCGTTTGAAACAAAAACGTAAAAATTTTTTAATTAAAGATGTAAAAATGCTAGCCATTGATACTCTTGTGTTGTTTTTCTGAAGGATCCGAAACGAAATATTCAAGAAGTGCATTCTGCAAGTTTTCTCATCTAAAAGGAATTATGATTTAATGACAAAAAGGGTTCTTTACTCTCTTAAACCAAAGCCTTAATAACGGCTTCTAAAAATGGCGTTGCTTAGGATGTCCACGCTTTTTAGATAAAAAAATGATATAAAAAACCACTCTAAAAAGCATTACTCTTCCGCTTCGGAAATAACATCTTTTTTGCGTGTGAAAGGGCGGAAGAGAGTCATGACATCGTTTCAATCCGAGCATTGTTCGAAGAGTATTAACAAACAAAGACCAGAAAGCTCCGTGTTTGAAGAAAGATGCATCAGCCTGAAAGCATCCATTCTCTCGGTGTTTATCCTTCTGATTATAAAAATCGCCAAAGGAAATTACATTGGTGAATAAAACTTAATGTTGTTTTTTTTTAAACGAGTACGCCGTGTTTATTATCATTTTTTAAGCAAACATAATAAAAATAGGAAATAAAAGAAAAATGACTAGGCTTTTGTGCACTCGTATGCTATAGTATAGAAAAATTTTTGTAAAGCGTTTTCACATAATTATAACAAAGTACTTTCTGTTATGTCAGCAATTTTCTTTCCTGGCCATTTCATTAAATAAAACTTATAATAATGAGTAGCACAGTTTTAACAATCCCCGAGAGCTATAAAGCTTTAAATCTGCCTGTATTATGTCAACAAAAGCCTTACAAGGAAATACAACAGGGATATTTTGACCGACTCTGTAAACAAGTCATTTGATAGCGGTGTACAGATTATTGTGAGATTTATCATATTAAATAAATCTTTCCTATCTCTATTTGTTATCCCTTATAATTTTCTAGAAGTTTATAAAAGTTGAAGTAGCCCTCTCTTACTCCATTTCAACATGTCAAAACTCCTGCATGGCTAGCATACTTTTATACTAGCAATTATTTGTGATTAAATTTAAGAACCACGTTAACGATTTGCTATGCATGTTGCTGCACCATTGCTAACCGATTCTCTTGTTTTCATTTGTCACCATCTTCGGTTATAGATGTCAGGTTGTGATGACAAGTAATCATACAGCAGCGATGTTTTTAAATTTAAAACTACTTTACGCAATGCAAAGGGATTTAATTGTATAAAGTGTAAACCCTTCTTTTGAAGAAAGAACTCTCTAGCTCCTCCATTGCAATGTCTTCACGGTTACTAAAGGGAGGTACATTACAGTATCGGGTTTCTAATCTGGCAAGTTTTATAGATGTCATATAAACCTTAGAGGGAATACTGGGATTGTCTATGTGAATTGTTGTTGTTGTTGTTGGGTTGGTTTAACGTCCAACAGCAGCACTATATAGGCTATATTGTGTACGGACCCCAAGACGGACGTCTGACAATTTTATGTGCTGCGACACACGAGACAGGGCGGGGATACCTTGTCTATGTGAAAATTGAGACAATTATGTTTATTAGGCAACGTGAAGGGGTATTATGATCCAAATACATCTCCTGATGACTTAGCCAAGATTAGAACCCACAACCTCTTTCTCATCAACCGAACACTTCATCAACTGAGCCATTTGAACTAGTGTTGTTCGGATATGTAATGTTGAACATGACGTCAAATTTTAAAAGGATATTTTTTCACACGTACACTCTACCGAAGCCTACATAAGAATGACACCCTCATTACGAGCTGGATATAGATTTCGATGGGAAAGGTGTCAATGTGGGACAATACCAAACATATTAACATACTACGCGTTTTGTTCTTTCAAAACTGACTTTTTATTAGTTTGAGGCAGCTTTAAAGTAAATTGTAACCCTTCTTATGTATCTTTTACACTCAAACTGGCAAAGAATTAACTTCAATGAATTCAATTTCAACTTTTAGCAATCTTCAGTGGAAACTACGGAGTCTGAATCAAAGCACTTCTTCCATTACTCAAGAGCAACTATTTAATCAAGCCAATTTATCATAGCACACTCTCGCTTCGTGGTTGGGTCCCTCAAGGCTCTCCTGAGACGTCCTCAGACTCCGAGATCGCCTAATGTGTTTAAGGTAACACTGTTTCACGCTCACGCCATATTCAATTGTTCGGTAAATTGGATTACGACAACCAAAAATGAGTTGGTCTGGATCTTGCTGACCGACACCCTTCTATCAAAATTGTCACCTGGGGATCCAAACTTTCGTCTCGTGTATAGGGTAAAGAGTCGTGCGTGTAGCGTCGGTGTAGCTTCCAACTTGTTTTAAGGCTTCCTGATCGCATTACGGCGATTTTAAACCTAACCGCGACGTGGTACTTAAGATCTTAGGACTATGACTGTGAAGACAGTGAAACAGTCGAATGTAGTATGTATAGTCTAATCTGCCCAGGTTGCTTTCTCTTATGTTCGGTCTTTTCTATCCTTCACCAGGTTGGTTGGGTTGGTTTAACGTCCAACATCAGCACTATATAGGCTATATTATGGACGGGCACCAAGACAGACGTCTGACAATTTTATGTGCTGCCATACACGAGACAGGGCGGGGATACCATGACACCTGTCTCAGCCGGTCACATTATACTGATACCGACCAAACCAGTAGGGAACGCAACAGCCAGGATTCGAACTCGGAACCTTTTGCGTCGGAAGCCGATGTTCTACCCCTATCCTTCACCAATCGCTCTGTGACCGCGTTGAATAGATCTTTATCTATAGGTTTCTAACGCCATTATACCAGCTTCTCCTGCCCGTATGCTTAATATGCTTATGCTGGGGAGTGTCTCAGATTTATAAAAAGGGAAGTTGTTCTCCAGTAATAGATTGATGACAATTTAGTCTCCCTAGACAATGGACACGAGTTTTCAATATCTCGAAGATCTTTATAAGCTAGCGTCAGCATGTTATAATGCTAGGTCCAAATTTATGGAATTAAGCAAGTTGGCTGTGCATAAAGTTTGTTCAAATATCTATGTTAATTTTTAAGGCAGTTTTGGGTTCTGCATTTTACATAATGACATAAAAAGTTAACTTAGCTTATACAGCGCTAGCGCTTTTGTTAAAGAATCTGAAAGCGCCTTACAATATTTAAAAACATTTGTTTGAACATAATTATTGTTCGTTTTCGTTAAAACGGTCTTAAAATTTTCTCTGTTCAAATAATAAATAATAGGCTGCGCGAAATGCCGAAATCATTAAATTTTAAAACTTACTTTTTAATTCCTTCTTTTACGTCATAATTTTGCTCTCTTCTGTTTACACAACATTTTGACTAATGCGTTAGCAAAAGATACTGCTCCTGTTGTAACAGATGTAATGTTACACCAATCTCCTACTTCGATATCGCCACACCTCGGAAAATCGTGTGAAAATATGTGTTTCATTTTAGCTTTATCACCGGGAGCTTGCGACAAAACAATATAATCTAACCGATGGAAAAAAAATATGGTGTAGTTTCTATTACAACGTTGTGACTTGGTTTTACAAAAGATTTTCCAATAACTCAAACTTGTAAAATAGATATATCAAAATCGTAGTAAAGACAATTAGTTTACCATACTTATACAGAAACAATGCTTAAAAACATTCTTACTTTTATAAATAGACTTGGTTGGTGTCGGAGGAAACCAACTGGTCAGCCTGCAGTATTGTGGCATTTTGTTTTTCTGTTAATTCTATCACGCCAGACTCTTTGCATCTCTCCATTTTTTAAGGAAAGATTAAGAGAAAAAAAAACTGTCCGAGCGAAAAGACATTCATTGATTTAATGAAAAAAAAAACTCATTTAATTTGTTTTTTAACCTATACAACGTTTTATTAATAATTTATGTATAGCAAAATTTTACGCGTTAAGAACACCAAATTATTAGGGTGCCTTTTAAGTTCCAATAGGTTGATCTACTTTACTTGACCTATTCTCTGTGCTCTCGGCTTTGCTACAAGAAACGTACTAGTAATAACTATTATTCATACCGTGTAGCTATGTCTGGTTGCCATCACTTACCAGTCAAGTTATTATGCGGCTACTCCGGTAATAGCGCCTAACATGGACTTTTTATCAGTTATACCATATCAGCCTGTCTCTAGCGAGCGGAGGAATGTCCATAAACTATTCTGGAGGAATTCATAAATCTAATTTTCGGGCTCCGTCCATCCCATTTCAGCAGAATAACTGAGACCAAGTTAGTGGGCTCCCTCAGAGCCTGTGTTGTGTTTGGTAGAGCGTGGGATGTAAATGGAGGCGGATTTAGTGACCAGGAAAAAGTTCTTGTTTCTTCTTCTTTTCTGTTACCGCTACAATTACCTTAGTTTCATCAGGAGACTACTGTTGACAAAAAAGAGGTGAAAATCGCCCAATATATAGTAGGGGCACAAAGCCCTTTTTCTGCACACTCATTTTAGCTTACATAGTTGATGTCGTGTACATTTACAAGAAGAAGATAGAATGCCATCATTCAGGGAATTTTTATTATTTTTTTATTTTTGAATCCTACTCAATGCATTATACTTTTCCAGGGAATTCTTTTTCGGAAAAGGAGGGGTCTCGTCCTCTGTCTCTCTATCTTACTTTCTTTCTCTCTCTCTCTCTGTCTCTATATTTCTCTCTCTCTCTCTCTCTCTCTCTCTCTCTCTCTCTCTCTATCTATCTATCTCTATAGCATTTTTTTTATCCAATTTACCTATAATTTCTTCCCCCTTTTCCTTTTTTCCTCTCTCTTTCTCTCTCAATCTCTTTGCTTCTCTCTCTACATCTACTCATCTTTCTGTTTCTCCCTCTCTTTCCCTCTGTCTCTCTTTTTCTCTCTCTCTCTCTCTCTCTCTCTCTCTCTCTCTCTCTATATATATATATATATCTATCTCTATAGCATTTTTTTTTATCCAATTTACCTATAATTTCTTCCTCCTTTTTCTTTTTTCTATAAATCACCATCATCATCATCATCATCATCATCATCATCATCATCATCATCATCATCATCATCATCATCATCATCATCATCATCATCATCATCATCAACATCATCATAAACATCATCATCGTCATCATCATCATTATAATCATCATCATATTCATCCTTTTCATAATAAAATTATCATAGACATAATAATTTTCTTCTACTACTTCTCCTCTGTCGCGTTTTCCTCTACCTATGTCTCCTCCTCCTGGTAGCGGGGGAAATGGCGCAAATGGTAGAGCGTTCGTTTCCAAATCCGCAACTCCGGATGACCTCGGTTCGAAAACCACGATCGGTGAAATATTTCCTTCCGCTATTGACTTGGTCGTGTCAGTATTATGTAACCGGCTGAGGCAGGAGTCCTAGTATCTCCGCACTGTCTCTGTGTGGCAGCACATAGATTTTCAGGACTTAGTCTTGAGACTCGTCCACAATATAGCCATGCTGCTCTCGTTGGACGCTGAGAAACAAACTTAACTCCAACTCCCCCTCTTCATACTCCCCATTACTCCCATATTCCCACAAACTTAACTCCAACTCCCCCTCTTCATCCTCCCCATTACTCCCATATTCCCACAAACTTAACTCCAACTCCCCCTCTTCATCCTCCCCATTACTTCCATATTCCCACAAACTTAACTCCAACTCCCCCTCCCCATCCTCCCCCTTACTCCCATATTCCCACAAACTTAACTTCAACTCCCCCTCTTCATCCTCCCCATTACTTCCATATTCCCAGAAACTTAACTCCAACTCCTCCCCCCGCCCCATCCCCCCATTACTCCCATATTCCAAGAAACTTAACTCCAACTCCCCCTCCCCATCCTCCCCCTTACTCCCATATTCCCAGAAACTTAACTCCAACTCCCCCTTACTTCCATAATCCCAGAAACGTATCTCCAACTCCCCCTCCCCAACCTCCCCTTACTCCCATATTCCCAAAAACTTAACTCCAACTCCCCCTCCCCAACCTCCCCCTTACTCCCATATACCCATCAGCCCCTGTGACTGACCTGAGCCTTTCGCCTCCTACTACGAAACGCCTGTCTCCAGGGAGCGCCCAATCGCGGGGAACCTGCGCGGTACCCATTAGGGTCAGCTATGCTGATAAATCGACGAATAAGAGAATAACTCAACTGGCCCTTGCCGGGGATGCAAAGGGGGGGGTTCCGCAGCTGGATAGGCCTACTGTAGGGGAGAATGAAAAACAGCAATGCATGAGAGAAGAAAGAGAGAGAGAGAGAGAGGGGGGAGAGAGAGAGAGAGGGAGAGAAAGAGAGGAAGGAGAGAGGAAGGATAGAGGAAGATAGAGAGATAGAGATAGAAAGAGAGAGAGGAAGCAGAGAGGGAGCGCGGACTACAAAAAAACACCAGAAAAAAGAGCGAAGAAGGATGAAAGATGTTATTACACTCAATAAGTTTTATTGGGAACACCCAGCCAAAGCTCCAACGATAGCGGAACAAGATCATGTTCTTCCTTAAAAGGATAGGAAAGAGTTTGCACTCATCTTTAAGGTAACTCCTGTAGCATTAAATGAAACACAGCCAGGGTTCAAACTAAGTTCAAAAAAGAAACCCACACGCAATATATAAACAGGTCTGGCTGGATTTTAAAATATCACGTATATATGCAACAATATTTGTGCTATAGAAAGTTTCCGATAATTAAACCCCGTATATGTAATTGTATCTTATATTAATTTGTGACGCATAAAAATCTTCTTCTATTTCTGTTCACTTCATTGCCCGTTGTCCAGCCAAAATTAGTTTATAATTAAACACTCGAACATGTTTTGGAGAGGGCAGTGGATTAATTTGATTACTTGACGTCCTGGTAAATTTAATAAATGTGGCACATGGAGACGCGAGCCTTTCTGTTCTCTTCGCTTCTTCCACTCGGCTCTCGGCTATGAGATTAACCGTTTAAGATAGATCTACTTCTAGTTGTAATTATCTGGATCAAAGACTCGACTCTGCGTTTACGGTTCCAGATCAATCTTCTTCTGCTGAAAAAGGAAAAACATGAGTTGCCGAACCTGCCTCAGCTGAGAGTTTGCGTTCAGGAAGAGTGTGATGACCTTCAACCCCCCCCCCCCTCATCCCCCCAAAAAAAAATCAAAAACAAAAACAAACAAACAAACAAAACGGAGTTTGCTTGAATGAGAAACGGGGAGAGTGAAATAATAATCCAGATATTGTTTAATATAATTATAGCTATCTATCAGTTTTGTACTGCCACCACTCATTTCGTTATTGTGGTTTAGCTGCGATATCAGTCTGTGAACTTGTGAAGAATGTCCCCTAAAATAACAGCTCTTTTAGTAACTTAATGGATAAATTGTTTCCAAAGTCTCGTCATTTCTTCAATTGAGAATGACAACGAGAGAATGAAGACTAGAATAATTACAACTTGTTAATCAGCTTGTCATGAAAAGGGTGTAATTTGCGTCATTTTCCTGTTTCGCTGCTTGTCTTTCAAAAAAAAATAGCCTTGACTATCTATGATTGTTTTTTGCCTAAGACAATCTGATTTCTACCAGGGCGAAAAGCCTCACTTTTTTGTTACACTTGTCCTAGCTTCTAAACGGGAATTATTTTCTGTCACATGATTCCAGAGCAGGATTCTCAGAACTTAGGCAGTCACATTATACTGATTTTATGCCAACCAGTAAGAAAAACACGAGACGGTCTCGGTGTAGAGGCGTAGATCGAATCTACAACATTCTGTTTACAAGTCGCAACAATGTACCACCTCGCAATGCCGGATTCAGTTTGCAGGGGGGACCTGGGCCTAGCTTAGGTGATGGGCGCCTCATCGTCTTTTTCAAGGATGCATAATTTTACAAAGCATTCTAACGGGGGATCGCTTCTGGTTTGTGGCCCCGCATTAAATCCGGCGCTGCCACCTCGTCACATTGTTTATGTTTCTTCTAAACACTTGCCCTGAACTTCGAGGGCTACTTCGTCAACAAAATTACCCAACAATTGTATGTGATCAATGGTCTGAAGAGTGGTTTACCAAAACTTCGGAACTAATTTTTTTTTTAATTGAGAATATAGGGTATTTTGGTTCATCATAAAAAAATTACTATGAGAAATGTAATGGCTTCCCAAACTTGGTATCTATAGCCTTCATGCCTTTCTCAAGTCTGTGTTAGTCTCCGTACTGGAATGATAGCACCATAAAAATCCCCTGTGAATTCAGCGGTTGATTCTGCCTGCCACAATCTCAGACAGGTGAAAGACAGGCGGTCATCTCTAGTCTCAGAATGGGAACCTTAGTCCAAATCGAACGTGTGGTGGGTTCTCAAGGAAGATCCGATTGACGCGTCCCAGAGCGAGATACCAATGATTATTAAACTTACGACCTAATCAGTAGGAAAATAAAGGAAAACAAAGTCATTGAACCCACCACCTTACGATTAAAATCCACGCCCGATTTTATTAGGCACGTCTTGACTACACCTGCAAGCATCTCTTTTTATGAACTTAACACATTCTATGTATTTGGCCTTTACTGTAGAGTAGCAGATTCTGTTGTCATGCAGGTGGTTGCAGGGCAAAAGAAATGGTTGTATATCGACAGTTTTTGTTGTCGTTATTGGTGTTGTTGCTGCTGCTGTTGTTTTTTGTCGCTAGTCCAATACATGTTTATAATGCTCTCTTGGTGAACTGACTTGTGTACCCTTATCCTTTTCATTTAGTAAAAAGCTCTAGTTTGGCGCTTTATGTTATTGACATCCTCTTGGATACATACACCTTCCAGCTTCTTTTTATATTCAAATAAAAACATTTTTTGATCTTATTTGAATTTATTTTTAGCAGACGGTGGTAATGCGAAAGAAACGTTCGCATATCCACATTTTTTCAAGTTGCTGCTGTTTTGTTGTTGTTGTTTTGTTTTTTGTTTTGTTGTTTTTTTTGTTGTGGTTTTTTTGGAAGGTGGGGTGGGGGGGGGGGGGGGGGGTAGTGTTTTTTTTTTTTGCTTGTTCAATGCAAGTTCGTTTTGACAAACAAGTTTCATGTCCTTATCTTTTCCATCGGGTAAAAATTCTAGTTTGGATGAACTCACCTTACACTCATTATTCTCCTATCCAGCCGTGATTATGCAGATTAATCACCTAGGATGGAACGCGTCACCGCAGACAGACAAGAAAAAAAGTAAAACATTCAAGGCATTATCACCAAATTTAACCAAATTTAAACTTGGATAAAATATATATGAAAAGGGGGGTCGGGGAACTGTAATATTGAAAACTTATGAATCTTTCGTTTTTCCATATCAAAATTAAGTGTTGTGTTTTCAAAGGGATAGCTATAGAAAAATTTAAGAGATTTTCAATTTTATCACACAGCTCTCTGTGGGAGATTTCATTATGTTTAAAATTCATGCTATAATTTAAGGAAAAACATTTGTTCTCATAATTCCTTAGGTTTAAAATTGCATCATGTACGGCAGGTAGACGATGGTTATCATTGTTAACTCCCCTCATATTGAGGAGTCCGTAACCACTGGCCGGATCTTATAAAGTGCATGAAGATTGACAATAGCATTAATGGATTTCTTTAGAAACAATCATCTCACCATTCGGACATGTTTAAACTTGTTAAATATTAATGCAGTTAGTGCAAGGATGGAACGCACACTATTTTTTTGTACTAACAAATAATATATACTTTCCTTCTAATGTGGAGTAATTGTTTACTAACTGTGTGTGTGAAAGTTTGTATGAAAAGCCACGATACGGGTTTTTTATTCAAATTTTCCTGTCGTCCTCAATGTAAAACAGTCGTAACTTTTGTTACGAGTGTTTGGTTTCAAGTTTTTTCTTTCCAAAAATTCGTAACTCTCTGTGCGCGAATACCACGGTAGTGATACGCAATAAACTCTAGGAATGAACGCCCTTAGGTTTTACTATCCACATGCAAAGATTACATCAATATCCCAATCCGTTCAAAAATAAACAGTTATTTTCGCTTCTCGAAAAGTGGCAATTTTGTGATACATCATTTGGATCCCTATCCACGTTATATTTCCATCTTTTCATGGGTCTTTTCCCGTCTTGCCATATGCGCTTTAAATGGTAAAATTAAAAACTAAGAATATAAATTATATTATAAACTGAAGTCCTATTTAAGAGCGGAGACAGTTTTAAATTACTACGAATGGACCAGACAAAGATTTAGTTCACAAGACGAATTTGAAATTGTCGTTTGTGCGAAATAAGATCCAGTATGCTGAGCTCACAAAAAACAACTTTGGTCAGCAATGTTTACAGATCAGGTATATAGGTTTTTTCCAACAACAAAAACAACAACAAGAACCACAAAAACGACAATAGCAGCAACGACAATAGCAACAACAACAACAACAACAACAACAACAACTACAATAACAACAGAAACTGCAACAAGAAAAACAACAAGAAAAAAATCTAGGAGTTTCCTATAATTACAGGATTATATCGGTGGGTGCACTTGATATGACAATCGTCGAGTAGAAATAGTCAATAATATCGTTACAACCCAAACGTTAAGTTCGACACAGAGAAGCTGGCAGCTGTCGCTAACCCTTGTTTGGTCCGCGGCCAGGGTCTTGGCAAAACTAGCAGGACTTTATAGGACCCAACAAATTTCAATGGTTGTCTTGCTGTCATAAAGATCAATGTTTCATACTCAATGAGTGGGTGTAGGGTAGAGGGATCATATTAGTAGATAAAAAGTTAGAATCTTATAATTATGATATGTAGAAATTATGCAAGAATATTGTACAAATGAAAGACTAAGTGTCTCATGTATGGCAAATATATCAACTGAAGACGCGCACAAATCACCGATGGCACTTTTTGTTAAACATCTGTGAGCAATATGGATGCCTACTCCAAGAAAGGCCTGATGAAATCACTCAGAAGAATAATGCAAAGCAATGTGAGGGCAGAAATTTATGCATGGTAATAAATCCTAAAGGCTGTATCTCCTCACTTAGCATGGTGATTAAAGGTGGTATCCTATCATCGACAGCCCAAGCTGTATCAAATCTTCCATCAAGTCTTGTGATAGAGCAGTGATAGGATTATAATTGTCGGTTGTATCAGAACTTCCATTGCGTCTAGAGCACATGAGTGAGTATCTGATTTACATTTATTTATGTTGGGCGCAGTTATTTTGACATCTATTATCTGTCATATACACACATCAAGCAAATCGCCTTTTCGAGGAGAGTCTTATGTTAGTTAGAGAAACCTTAGAATTACCAGGCACAAGTGAAACATTGTTGTATTATTTATTGTGTCTTTAGAGGCATAATATGCACTTTAACAGGTTTAAACAAACTTAAAACTATTTTTCTAAAAGAAAAGATAAGCATTTATGTTTGAAAATTAAAAATGAATATGTAGTAGCTTTTCTACATTTAGAGGGCTTAATCTCAAAACAAATATTGACTTGAGCCTAATTAATTCTGGTTGTCTCACTTTGATGACCCGAGTTAAACCATTCGGCCCTTCCGAATAATAAGCGATATAGTTATCTGTATGTGGACTTATCATAGGCCCTACCTGTTTAGCATATTTATGTTTATGATTAAGGTGAGCGATTTCTGATATGAATCAGAAGTGTGTACTTGCGACGTAATTTAATGTTCATGTTCAAAGAGATTTCCCGCAAAGGGGAGGGGGGATGATTGTGGTAACGATTAAGTTGACAAATTTGTCTGGTTTAGTTTTGAGGTTACAATAATTATAGATAATTTGGAATGTTTCAAAATTACTTTCTTCTTTTGTATTTGTATCTCACACATTTTATAAAATGTATGTGAGGCAAACACATATCTAATATCTTTTGTGAAATTAGTTGAGTTAAAAGTATAATTTTTTGGATCATAAACTGAGTTGAATCGATAAAAAGAAATATGTGTATGGAACCAATGGTTCCAGAACTAAGTCACATTGAAGCTAATGTTGACACTTTTGGTAAATTTATGATCATTAGTTTTGTTAAAAGCACAAAAAAACAAGAACACACAAGTAGGAACCTTTAATTCATGTAACTGCAGTGTATTTATGCAGCTCGTTCCTCATCTTCCATGTACATGTATTTTATATCTATACCGATAGATTGTCACAGAAAACACAGACAGCATTGATAACAGACACGGAGAGATAAATAGAGGAAGGTTGAAAACGAGAAAGACAGGGAGAGAAAGGAGCAGATGAAAGAGAGGAAGAGAATGAAAAATGTAAAAGCGGCAAGGGAAAAATGGAAAGGTCGAATGGTCAAAAACAAGGTATGGAATACAAAAAAAAGGGATGGGAAAAATTTTATCGTATTGTCTGTATATATTGAAAATATGAAATAGAACTATGATGCAAAATTGGCATTGCTTATATTCACCACCCTAACTGAAAAATGCAGAAAGGTGAATGTTTCTTTTAAAGTTGTTACCTTTAAATGTTATACTTCGTTTTTTCTTTACTTATGTTCACCCTCTTTTTTCACCCTTATAACTCAATCGTTTTTCTCTGTATCTTTTTGTCCCTCCATCTCTTTGTTGTAATTTTAAAAATCTG
>RQTK01000183.1:0-83608 GCA_003991915.1 Elysia chlorotica
GAAATGGGATGTTCTCATTTGCAGCCTGAAGGTAAAGGTTCAATTGATACTTATTTCCTACAGTGAATATCTTTTATAAAGTAGTTTAAATCATTGCTTTTTTCAAAAGTGAATTCAATATCATTTAGTAATTCACTTTGAGATTGCAATTTTGAATGTGATGTCAAACTTTTAATGTGATTTAATTCTGAAAAACAAATATTTTTTAATCGAAAGTATGAAAACATTATTTTAGTACTTTAGATTTTAAGTTCTTTTGAAATGAAATAGTATGATCAGTTATGGTATGTTCCCCAGGCCTTTGAAGTATTTAATACCATTCAAGGTTAAATAAAATAATCGCTAGAGAAATCATGGTTAATAAAAACTCTACAATTTAACTAAGTAAAAATAAAAAATAAATATATTGGATATAATATCACAGATTAAATATAAAAAAAAAGATTAAATATTGTAGATAAAGGGCAGTCCGTCCTTACAATACCTATTAAATTTCTTTTGTCCAAGACCCGAAGCTCCACAATTTCTCCAGCATAGTTGACACTCTTGCCTGAAAAGCTATTGTGACAAATTCACCCTTTCAGCACTATTGATATTATTAAACATTTCAAATTATTTAACGTTTATCCCAGCAAGAGCACGTAACGGCTCTGCAAACATAATATAGTTTTAACCGTTGATAGTATTGATATGATATATGTATCCAAATTTTTATTTAATTGACATAAACAATAAACACAGTGGTTTAGCAGCGGAGCACTTAGTTTGCCGCTGACTTGACCGCAAGAGGTCACTAGGGGGTCACGCTGGTCGGGTTACCTGAGCCTTGCCTTGAACACTCACATTCACTCACTGACTTTAAACATAGCACTCAAAACATGCATTTAGCGTATTAAGTTCAAACATTATAAGTTTTCAAGTTACAGTTTAAAACAATCTATTTTATGAACTTTACAGTGGTATAAGTTTTATAAGGGAAAAGTAGGAAAATACAAGTACAATTATAGACCCAAGATGGGACTTTTTAAACATTGTTTTCTATCGGGAGGGTAATTTTTAAAATATCATGAAAAAAAAGTTGCACGCCAAAAAATGTTTGTGTTCATTTCTAACACCAACATAGACAAATATTTTTCAAATGCATTTGTTTTTTAAGTGATCTAGTTAAAATTGTGCTAGTAATGCATGGTTAATTGATGGGCATGCACTGTTTTTTTTTTACAGAAAATGCAAAGGCTTGATCATGAAATTATTCTTTAAAGAAATTAAGAGTTACGGAGAGATTACTTTTCCTTTTTCTTTAATTGTGCGGTTACAAAGGCCTTGAGAGATGGGGCATTTTGCAGCCTATGCGCTTCAACAACGGCCCGTAATTTAGCACTTTTGTTCTTTATGCCCACCATCAGTCTCTCAATTTTTGCGATGTTCGCGTGCAATAACTCACCCCCTTGCTCCCCTAACATTTGATTTCGTGAGCGTTTTTGGTTTGATTACTCAAAACGACTTAATAAGCTATTTTGAACATACAGCACACGCATCTGTGCTTAAACTGTCATCAAAAGCTGCCCATATGCATGCACTGTCCGAGGAAAGTTTTAATGCAGCCAATAAACTTGTGTCGTTCACAGCTTTTCGTAGATCATAATTCTGCGTGCGCATTTACCACACAACGTTGTTGAATGTTTGGATTCAGTGTCTTTGTCAATATTAATCCGGTCAAACAGAAAAAGATCACTTGTAAAGTTTACGCACAAGTGGCGTCTTTGATTTATTTTTCTTGACTTAGAACTCCTTTCTCCACAAGCCCGACAAAGTTTATTTAGGCAGTTCATGTGAAAGTCTAAAATTATGCTCCATTTCCTATATAAAACGTAATAAAAACATAATAAAACAAAGACCACTCACAAAGCCGCAAGTGTAAAAGAAGTATTGGCCAACTTTTTCACCACAGTTATGTTATTTTATGAATTTCTAACGTGATTTATGACTGAAAACTATATTAAATACAATGATTTTTTTTCTTCGCCAATAATACTTTTAAAGCATATAAAGTATGATGTTTTGACTTTTAACAGTAACTGAACTTTTGGAATTATGTCTCCTAGGTATAGATCTATCGGGCAATAGAAAACAACCTGGGCCTATTCACTGATATAACACAATGGTCACAAATAATGGGCCATAGCTTTTAAAATTACGATTAGATCAGCTTGAAACTACATAGATATATTCACTAGTGTTTTCTGAAGATCTATACAAAAAAACATTTAAATCAACGTACAGATTTTTTTATAATGAATTTAAAAAAAATATAAAACTAAAACCTCGCTCAAAGCATATGTAATGTTTAAGGCACTGTAGTATACGACTCGATATACACAGAATAAAATGAACAACTGCGTCTTATAGAGAACATGCGTAGCTTTTATTTGGTATGTTTCACGGCAGGATTTGAGTAAAAACATTGCATGTTAGAAGGTGGTGAATTTTGTAATTTTATTGCCGAAATTCCGGATTAGCCTACTGATAAGCAGTGGGCTGGTAGCCTAGCGAGAAGCAAGCCGTGATGCTTGCATTCCACCTGTCAGCCGTGATTTATGACCCTGGTCAAGGTGATCCGCTACTGTATAGAAACTGAGTTACCGTTTAAAAGAAACTCCCTTCTACATAGTTATTGCAATCCCATCGTCTTTATACTTCACTCTTCTCCAACAGTAAATGTTTTTATTGCACTTGCCAAATGAGTAAAATTTCTTTCATCACAGGAAATGATTTGATTTAAACAAATATCACCCCTTAAAAAAACAATCTGAGATATTGTCATCTCTTAGATTGTGAAAATGTTTATGCCAAAAAGTTGTATTTTCCATGTTTTTTTAAAGTTTATTTTGGCTTCTTATACATTTCTTTCTCTCAATGTTTCCTTATATGTCTTAATTATTTTCTATCATATCATATTACTATTGTATTTTCTTCAATTCACACATCATACAACTTTTTTTCCCCTTTCCATCTGCAGATAATCCTAGAACAGAGTCTGATGGTGGGAGACAGAAAAATGGTTGTAAGCATGCCTTCGTGTGAAACTTGTTTTTAATAATTTATTTCTAATTTAAACACAATCTTCTGGATATATATTTCGTATAAGTGATTAATAGATGTTCTTTTTTTAGTCGTATCAAACAAAATAACTCCCATCGTGATATTCTAAATATTATTTTGTCCATGTAATTTTATAGCATGATCTAACTCTTTCAGCTTTCGCAGATACTTTTTGATTGCAGTATAGTCACCTCTCCTTCACCCCATCTCTTTTAATGTTAGTGAAAACTCAACATTAGTTTTTTCTGTTAATTTATAATCTTGTGCCCTCCCATTTTCAAAATACGGCTATCATTCTGCAGTTGGTACCAAAAGGTTTGTCTTCGAGGCGGAAGTGGAGCCTGAGTTTCTCGAAGATGTGGTAGAGACAGACAACCCGGGCCACGGGGAGGAGAAGGAGAAGCTGCTCATCTCTGTGGCCGAGAAACTCATGCTGATATAAGATAAAAAATATCTTACACCGTATAATTTTTTAAAACTTTAAGTTAACCCATAGCATAACTCTTTGGAGATGTTTAGACATCTGTATTTAGTGCGGTAATTTGGATTGGATTGTCACGAGGGGGAGAATATTACATACATGGACTTGTATAAACAGTCGGTTAGGTGGAGAACCATGTAGGAAGATCAAAGAAGTCTTTCTTCCAAATATCCATCTTTGTCGCCCCGACTCCCAGCGCCTATTAAACTACATTGAAGTAACTCTCAAGAGTTTTACCCAGAGATATTAACAAACAGACTTTACCCCCTCACCCTATAAGAGTGTCCTTCCTCCAGAATCAAAAACAGGTGGACAGCAGTTATTGCGTGAGAGGAAGCGTGAGAAGTTATGACTTGACGACTCAAACAATTCCTCAATTGCTCTTCCTCAGCCATCACTGCTTTCCACTGCTTAACACATACATTGGTATAATATGCCTCAAATAAGAAAAAAACACAAAAACGGAAATATGAAAATCAATTTTTTTTTTACTGCTGCGCTTTAGATATTCAAGGGTCTTTGGAAATGAATTCAAAATACCATGATCAATTTTTATGTGTTACCTGTTGATTTTTTTGTATTGCATGTTTTATAGTTTATTTTTCACATAGCTTGTTATATAAAATTAAATTTTTCCAATCGCAGCCTTGACCAAGTTTCACGATGGCTACCCAAAATATTTCTGCTGCTGTCACAGATGATATTTTGGATGAAGTTTGGCTGATGATGCATATGGCAGCTGAAATGGGATGTTCTCATTTGCAGCCTGAAGGTAAAGGTTCAATTGATACTTATTTCCTACAGTGAATATCTTTTATAAAGTAATTTAAATCATTGCTTTTTTCAAAAGTGAATTCAATATCATTTAGTGATTCACTTGGAGATTGCATTTTTGAATGTGATGTCAAACTTTTAATGTGATTTAATTCTGAAAAACAAATATTTTTTAATCGAAAGTGTGAAAACATTATTTTAGTACTTAAGTTTTTAAGTTCTTTTGAAATGAAATAGTATGATCAGTTTTGGTATGTGCCCCAGGCCTTTGAAGTATTTAATACCATTCAAGGTTAAATAAAATGACCGCTAGAGAAATCATGGTTAATGAAAACTTCACAATTTAACCAAGTAAAAATAAAAAATAAATGTATTGGATATAATATGACAGATTAAATATTAAAAAAAAAAAAGATTAAATATTGTAGGTAAAGGGCAGTCCGCCCTTACAATACCTATTAAGCTTCTTTTGTCCAAGGCCCGAAACTCCGCAATTTCTCCAGCATAGTTGACACTCTTGCCTGAAAAACTATCGTGACAAATTCACCCTTTCAGCACTATTGATATTATTATACATTTCAAATTATTTAACATTTATCCCAGCAAGAGCACGCAACGGCTCTGCAAACATAATATAGTTTTATCCGTTGATAGTATTGATATAATATATGTATCCAAATTTGTATTTAATTGACCTAAACAATAAAAGAAACTCTCTTCTACGTGGTTATTGCTATCCCATCATCTTTATACTTCACTCTTCTCTAACAGTAAATGTTTTTTATTGCACTTGCCAAATGAGTAAAATTTATTTCATCACAGAAAATGATTTGATTTAAACAAATATCACCCCTTAAAAAAAAAACAAAATAAAAAACAATCTGAGATATTGTCATCTCTTAGATTGTGAAAATATTCATGCCAAAAAGATGTATTTTCCATGTTTTTGTTAGTCTATTTTTTATTTTGGCTTCTAATACATTTCCTTCTCTCAATGTTTCCTTATATCATCATCATCATCATCATCATCATCGGTATTTTGATTAACGTGCAGGTACTGGGGCAACATCCACATCAGTGGACCCCCTTCCAGGTAGCTGGCTTGCTGCACGCATGGCTGATCTCACACTAGATCTCCAGGTGGGAGACAGAAAAATGGTTGTAAGCATGCCTTCGTGTGAAACTCGTTTTTAATAATTTATTTCTAATTTAAACACAATCTACTGGATATATATTGATTAATAGATGTTCTTTTTTTAGTCGTATCAAACAAAATAAATCCCATCATGATATTCTAAATTTTATTTTGTCCATGGAATTTTATAGCATGGTCTAACTCTTTCAGCTTTCGCAGATACTTTTTGATTGCAGTATAGTCACCTCTCCTTCACCCCATCTCTTTTAATGTTAGTGAAAACTCAACATTAGTTTTTTCTGTTAATTTATAATCTTGTGCCCTCCCATTTTCAAAATACGGCTATCATTCTGCAGTTGGTACCAAAAGGTTTGTCTTCGAGGCGGAAGTGGAGCCCGAGTTTCTCGAAGATGTGGTAGAGACAGACAACCCGGGCCACGGGGAGGAGAAGGAGAAGCTGCTCATCTCTGTGGCCGAGAAACTCATGCTGATGGGCGACGACCTGCAAAGCCGAAAGGAGGAAAAAGAAAGAAAAGGTGAGCGAATCTCTTGTTTTCATGTCTAGTCTCTTGGAATCATAGTGGATTTCATAGTCACTGAATTGTGTAAAAGATGCTGATAATTAATTTGACATGTACACAGAGAAAACGAATTATGAAAGAGTGAATGGAAGAAAACTTGTACCCAGTGAATGGTTGAACTGATCGATATGATGAGAAAATAAAACTATAACTTTGTACATTTTTTTAATAGTTTCATTTTGTAGAGAGTTCTGTTTAGCATCACAATCTCTGTTTGCTCTTTTATTTTTCATATATATTTGTTGTTGTTTATTTCTCAACAAATACATACGATTGATGGAATTCATGTGACAACTGTTTCAGAAATAGAGCAAATTTCTAAAGAAATTGGAGACTACATAAAGCAGGTTATGGCGCCAGACATAGAGCAGAGAATGGGTAAGCCTTGAGTTTACTAGAATTTTGATATAATTAACAATAATTGTATTGAAAAGGGGTTTGGCACTGACTGCAAACTTTAGTTGGGATTTGGGCAGAAGGAAAGTTTTTACCAATTGTTATTGTAATCGAAACTTTCAGATCTAGGTGCTTAATTGCTAATCCAATTGATCAGTAAAATGTACGAAGTGATAAAACTATATGATGTAACTAAAATCAAAATGAGAAATCAGATGGAGCCAAAATATCGATGGTTATTTTATGTTTATTAATGTGAATTGCGCCAATTGAGCTTCTAAATTTAAAATCTCAAAGTTTTTTTTGTAAACTTTCAAACGCTAATTTTTGGACATTCTTAATGTGACCCTAATAACTGCAGTATTTACATTGTTTCTTTGTTTTTTGAGGCAGTGCAACCCATACCGAGTTGCTGCATAAACTGCAATATCGATCGGAGAGACCAATGTTAGACAAAATTTACTTAGTCAATCTTTTCAAAATTTAAGCATGGCATGTAACTTTTCCCATACTTTTGACACAATTGCATGGATAAAGCATGTTTTTAACTCTTATAGATAAATTGAAATTTGTTCTTCTCGGATCATATTTCACAAAAAGTTTTGTATAATTAGGAAATATTCACAAAGTCACAATTAGGACTTCTTGCCAGTGTATCCAAAAGTAAAGTATTATACATTGGCATAGTTTAGTTAGTTAGTTAAAGCCTTTGATTCCCTGTGGACTATGAGGCCGCAATACATTGGCCCAAGTTGAGGGGTTATTTTGGTATGTTGGTTACCTAAAGACCAACATCAGCAGCTAATGGGTCCCGAGACGTTCTGGAATACCAGACTTCAGACAGCGACTCAACCAGTAGGAACGGATTTGCTCTAGCTCTTATGTCGGCTCATCCCTTGCTAAGGCGTTAGACTTCAGTAGAGAGTGAATCCTTAAACTCTGATATGTATAAAACTGTGCATCAAAAGTGTGACTTTTCATTACTATTGGTTTTGCATTGATATATGTGCCTTACAACTTTTCGTCAGGTCCTCGGGTCTCGAGAAGCAGTGCAACCTCAGTACTGCAGGAAGTAAGTTTCTATCTCTTGGCCAAACGCTGGACCCAAAACAAAAGCGTATTTTCACACAGTTCGCAACGCTATAAAGTGCCTTTAAAAAATCTAAGCCTCATAATATTTTGGTTTGCGAAGCTTTTTTCTGTGCAGCAAAAGGGGATATATAAAAGGATTCTTGTTTCACCTTTTCAGATCTGTGCATACAAAAAAATGCTTTTGTTATTATTCCGGCCTATTTCTCTTTGGAGTAGGGTGTTATAGTAATAAACTCTGTTATTATTATTAGTAGTAGTAGTAGTAGTAGCAGTAGTAGCAGTAGTAGCAGTAGTAGTAGTAGTAGTAGTAGTAGTAGTAGTAGTAGTAGTAGTAGTAGTAGTAGTAGTAGTAGTAGTAGTAGTAGTAGTAGTAGTAGTAGTAGTAGTAGTAGTAGCAGTAGTAGCAGTAGTAGTAGTAGTAGTAGTAGTAGTAGTAGTAGTAGTAGTAGTAGTAGTAGTAGTAGCATTGTTGTTATTTTAATTATTATTATTATTTTTATTATCATTATTATTATTGCTATTGTTATCATAATATTTGTTATTATTATTATTGTTGTGGTTGTTAATATTATCACTATAATCTACCAATGAGCTTTTAAAAATTGGGATATATTTGAGTTCTACGTCAATTTATTTAGATTTACTCGGGCATTATATCAATCCTCATGAAATTTTTACATCTTTTTCTTTTCCAATTTTGAAATTGTACATTCCACTGTATATTAAGAGAATTGTTATTTATGGTGGGCTTTCTTTCTTTCGCGCGTTGAAGGCTGGCGTCCTCAGCCTGGTCTATGGGGTCTTCAAGAAGAAAGTGGAGAACCTTCTGGGGCCTGGTGAAGACATGGGCCAGCTGGCTCTGGTGACGAGCATCACAAGGGGCGTCGCCAGCGGGCTCCAGCACTCGTCCTCTGGTATAGCAGGACTGTTAGCGACTGTCTCCACCAAGTACGTCCAGGAAAAGTTTGGAACCATGTTGAACAAGTCTGGGAGCTTGGTGAGTAGTTTGTTGTTTACGATTAAGTTACAGCCACAAACGAGAGAAAGGAGAATTTTTAGGGCATTTTGTGCATTGATGTCGATTTTACTTTAATTTACAGTTTTTCAGTAAAAATAGATTCACATGGTTTGGTGTTGAACATTATATTGTGTGTAAAAATGCTGCCACCTCAAACTGAATGAGCCAGTCTCTTTGTCATCAATGATTTGTGTGCTGTCTGGATGGTTAGCAGCAAGTTCTAACTGTTGATTTGATCAGTTTCCATGCGTAAGTCCTGTTGATGGCTATTGGAGTTTTCGCTCTGTGCACTTATTGTTGAAAATTCTCCCTTCTGATTAGAAAGTTATTCTAATCAGATCCTCGTGTGTGTACGAGCAACATGGAGTGTACCAAGTTTTTTTGTCACTGATAGTAATACCTCTGTCACTCAGATTCCTCGACATGTATATAGCAAAGAAGATCCTTTGTTGTTTTTTTTGTTTTTTTACGGTTATTTTTTAGATTGGTCCATGAACAGAAATTATTTAGGGCAAATAAATTTTTGACTGATTGTGATTTCAAAGCTGGGACCTCCCAATTAGGACTACGAGCTAGTTTGCCGCACCACCACCGCTGAAAACCTCAGTATGATGGGTGCATTTCCAGTGGAGTCTGCTTCAGGTAAACTTCCACATGCCACATGCTGTTGTTTTAGTATTACCAGTCTATTTTTTCCCCTTTCTCCTCTGCAGACCAAAATTATCAGCGAAGAAACAGCTCCCCCTGGCCAGTAATATTGTATCATCTCGTGGCAGGACCACGCAGCCTCCGGCAGCAAGACACCTGTGACGAGTCGCAATCATGATTGCAGTTTGTATCATCTCGTAGCAGGACCACGCGGCCTCCAGCAGCAAGACACCTGTGACGAGTCGCAATCTTCTCATGCACAACGAATCAGGATTGCAGCAAGAATGTTCCATATGCTCAACAAGTTGTAATTGCTGCACAGAAATATCATTGCTTTAAGTTCATCATATGAAAACTTTCAATCATCATATTAAATAAGTTAGCTGGAGCCAACAATATGCAAATATTTTATTATAGTTTGAATTAGGGTAATATGCCCAATAGCTCTAACAAAGAAGATTTTGTATGTAATTGATGTTGAGGAAAAAGTACAAGAAAAAAAGTATACCAGTGGTGGTTATTATAAAGAATGTGATAACAAAAATGTTATGATATTATAGCACAGGACTTGGGTTAGTTTTTCTTTGTTGAAAATATTGTTTAGAAAAAACTTTCAAGAATTATGGATTTGGGATTTAATAAGGAATGATAATTGTACTTAATCCTAATCGTACGCCGTTTTTCGTACCCCACTTTTTAAATAGTCAAAAAAGATATTTGACAAATGGTCATTGTGCCTTCCTGATTTGGGTTTGGTGTGCCATATGTTTCCATATCAAACATTCCTGTGTCAATCTATGGTTCACATGTGGTTAGGTCCCTGTCCACTGGTTTATGTAGTCGTACCACTACACTTCCTGCTGGGTCTACCTTTCCCTCCTCTTCCTTCCATTCTGCCTGTTAGGATTCCTTTCTTCCTTCCATTCTGCCTGGGTCTACCTTTCCCTCTTCTTCCTTCCATTCTGCCTGGGTCTACCTTTCCCTCTTCTTCCTTCCATTCTGCCTGTAAGGATTGTTTGAGTGAGGCTGTCATGCCTTGCTTTGTGGCCGAAATAAGACAATTTGTGATGTCACAAAGTCACGTTTCCATTAATTCACTTTAAACACCGTGTGTTCTCAAGACTTCTTGGTTTGTAATTCTGTTTTTGTAACTTTCAATTTTGACTTGGACATCTTTCTGTTTACTAATGATCATTATTTTGGTTTTGCTCACATTCTTGTCAAGCCCTTTTTGTTTTCTATTACTCTTTACAACATCAATCATTTTTTTAGATCTTATTTATTGTATTTGACGAATACATAGAATTTTAGAGCTGGAATGCATATAAAACTTTAAAGAAAAGTTGTCCTTTGATCATTGTATTTAATACAATGTATATTGCGCCCCCCTCCTCCCTCCTGCTTTGTCTAAGTTTCCAATGACAGTTTCTAACTCTAGCAGAATTTGATGATCCTTAACTTAAGAAACATCCAACATATCATATTCAATGTTACTTTAAAATGAGCACAGTAATTTTCATGAGGTATAAAAAATGAGTTTCGGAGTTTAGTCTGTCAATATATATTTATTTTTATTTTTTGTACTGACTGAGCAGTGATGGGAATGGGTAACGGTGTTGAATCCAATGAAACAATGTTGTGCTTTAACGGGAAATAATGTAAAGCTCTTATTTTTGAGAGAGAGAGAGAGAGAGAGAGAGAGTACAATTCAAATTTTTACATTCATATGGACCACATCTGTACACTGAAGTGTTAAAGGCAGTTTTTGAAAAAATGAAAGACAACATTAACAACAACAAACCACCTTTTTCAAGTATATAGGCTTCCTTATTCTTTGTTCTGATACTTCGGAATTTTTAAGATTATTCTCTATAAGAAACATTCTCTAATACTATTATTATTGCCAGAAGTATTAATAGGAGTAGCAGCAGTGGTAATTGAGAAGTAGTGGTAACACTAATAGGAGTAATAGAAGTGGTAATAGTAGCAGTAGTGGTAACACTAATATGATTAACAGTGGTAGTAGTAGGAGCAGTAGTGGTAACACTTATACAAGTAGTAGCAGTGGTAATAGGAGTAGTAGCAGTTGTGGTAACACTAATATGAGTAACACTGGTAGTAGTAGGAGCAGTAGTGGTAACACTTATACAAGTACATGTAGTAGTGGTTATATAGAGAATAGTTATACTAGTAATATGTGGCAGTGGTAGCAATAACAAAATATATTCATGTTGGCCCATACTGGCTGAAAGTGAAACTATTTCAAAGAGAGATTTTAAATACATGTATCTAACATCTTGGGCCTATTTGCTGAGAATTGTTGTTTTGTTTTTAACGTTTTATTACTTTTAAGAATAATACTTCAATAATAATGTATCGAAAGCATAATTTTAGATTTTAGGTTCAGATTATATTGTTAAATAGCACATTTAATGTTTTAGATGTAATTTTTTTCACTGATCGAAATATTTCGTATTTGACCAACGAATAATAAAAAGCAATATTAATATTTTTTAAAAGAATCATCCATAAGTGA
The DNA here is from genome assembly GCA_003991915.1 of Elysia chlorotica. Classification (NCBI taxonomy): domain Eukaryota; kingdom Metazoa; phylum Mollusca; class Gastropoda; family Plakobranchidae; genus Elysia; species Elysia chlorotica. The sequence continues at coordinate 11,764 of RQTK01000183.1, forward strand.
TCTTTGAGTTTAAGTTGAGTTGTACCGGTACCATATTGAGCTATTCTTGACATGTGGACATTCAATCATAGGCAAGGGTTTTTGAAGCAATAACACTGCAGTGCTCAAATTACATGAAAAATATTAAAATACATGATCATTGTATAGTCCTTTAATATCCCATGAACATTCTCTTGCATTTTGATCACCATGAAGATTACAATGGAGAATATCTGTGTTATGTAATACATTAAAAAAAAGAATTATAATGAAATGAACCATGTTAATGCTTTTAAAATTGTAAAAAAAAAAAAAAAGGTTTTAAAACTGTGCATGTTCTGCATTTTTATCTTTATTAATTTTTTTTTTCTTTGTGAATATCTGAATGTGGTATGTATCTCTTGGAGTTTATAAGTTTATAACCTTATCCAACAAGATATACCGCAGATTGCAGGTAAAAAAGAGTAAAAAAAAATTTTTTTTGTATTCATTGTTGCCTTAGACGTACAGTGGAAACTTCATAATTGGAATTGCTTGGGAATTGACCAAAACTTCGAATTAAGAGAATTTGAATTACAGAAGGGAGCATTCATGAACCACAAAACTGTTAAATAAGTAGACAGTTAATTTCTACCTTTTTTGAAAAACTGCGTTCATGCTAGTTTCCTATTATTTCTTTCTATGTCAACCTTCTCTCAACCCTATTTCTTTTCAAGGCATGTCTTGGGCAGCAAAATGCATTGAATTGTCATTGACATGTAGTACTTTTGTAATGGGCTATTGGTGGCATGAGCTTCGAATAAGGAGAATCAACCCAGAATAACTCTGATTACTTTTTGAGAACTTTGATTTATGAGTCTGATTTTGATAGAACCAAAAACGCAAAAAATACCCATTCTGTTGCACAATTCGGTTTATGAGACATTGGAATTATCAGACTTGGTTTTGTGAGGTTTCCACTGTAGGTGCTTTACATGGAGAGGAACCCAGTGTGAGAGACAAATAACACAGAGTGTTCAGCTATTTTATTTTTGCAGGAAATTCTATTAGTTTTATGATTGATATGTATGTATCACAGATTGATATTAATAGAAATATTGGGTATGTATCTATGTATTGTTGAGTCCAATTTTGTCAAACAGTGCCAACTTTTCCCATTACCTAAGTGAAAAGCATTGTGCCTTATTGGGAGGCAATGAGCTCTTTTGAGGCGTACATGAATTTAGTTTTGAACATTATTTACAGTGTACTTGCACATGTATGGGGAAAAGAGTTTGGTAACTCTTCCATTTTAAGGACAAACTGTGCAGTGTTGAGATTATAAAACTGACTGGTCAAGATAACAAAATTTGTTTTGTTTTAATCAATGAAAGGGAATACAATCGTGTGTCTTGATGGGCTGTGAATGTTGTCATGTTTCACAGTTTGATAGTATACAGGTTTTGTGAATGTTGTCATGTTTCACAGTTTGATAGTATACAGGTTTTGTGAATGTTGTCATGTTTCACAATATAGTATACAGTGAATGTTGTCATATTTCACAGTTTGATAGTATACAGATTTTGTGAATGTTGTCATGTTTCACAGTTTGATAGTATACAGGTTTTGTGAATGTTGTCATGTTTCACAGTTTGATAGTATACAGGTTTTGTGAATGTTGTCATGTTTCACAGTTTGATAGTATACAGGTTTTGTGAATGTTGTCATGTTTCACAGTTTGATAGTATACAGGTTTTGTGAATGTTGTCATGTTTCACAATGTGATAGTATACAGGTTTTGTGAATGTTGTCATGTTTCACAGTTTGATAGTATACAGGTTTTGTGAATGTTGTCATGTTTCACAGTTTGATAGTATACAGGTTTTGTGAATGGTGTATCCAAGAGAAAAGTACAAGTACAAGTACAGAATATCTTACCTGGCATGAGATGATCTACATCCTCACTGAATTATCTATTAAGTCTTTTCAATGTAACATACTGTTTCCTACTGCTGGCTATTTTATGTGCGAATTCCTTTGCAATAAAACCATGACACTGACAGTGTGTTTTTTAACCATTGCTATGTAATGAAATAATATTCTGCTTATATAAAATTATATCATTTGTTTTGTTTGTTTTTGCACTTGTCTGTGCCTCAAAAGACATAGCATGATATGTTGTTTTTATTCATTGGAAAAATATCAAAGGAGAAAATAATGCTAAATACAGTATCATTTAAAAATAGTCAAGTTTTAGATAACTTTTTATGTACTTTTTAACCCTTCCAAGTCTGAGCCTCTAATGTGACGCAACACAATCACCCCACCGTAGATAATGTGACACAATACAACCACCCCACTGGAGATAATGTGACACAACACAACCACCCCACTNTATGTTGTTTTTATTCATTGGAAAAATACCAGAGGAGAAAATTATGCTAAATACAGTATCATTTTAAAATAGTCAAGTTTTAGAATAATTCTTTTTATGTTCTTCTTAACCCTTCCAAGTCAGAGCCTCTAATGTGACGCAACACAACCACCACACTGGAGATAATGTGACACAACACAACCACCACACTGGAGATAATGTGACACAACACAACCACCACACTGGAGATAATGTGACACAACACAACCACCACACTGGAGATAATGTGACACAACACAACCACACTGGAGATAATGTGACACAACACAACCACCACACTGGAGATAATGTGACACACCACAACCACCACACTGGAGATAATTTAACGGAATGTCACAGTATGTCTTTTTGGACAGATTGTGACACAACATAGGCCCACTCTGGACATAATGTGACGTAACATTAATACAACCCCATCCTGGACATAATGTGACACACATGCAGCCCCCATCCTGGACATATTGTGACATAACACAGCCCCCATCCTGGACATATTGTGACATAACACAGCCCCCATCCTGGACATATTGTGACACACATGCAGCCCCCATCCTGGACATATTGTGACACACATGCAGCCCCCATCCTGGACATAATGTGACACACATGCAGCCCCCATCCTGGACATAATGTGACACACATACAGCCCCTTGGCGCACAGCTGTGGTAAGGGAGAGCACGGCAGGAATGACTGTAAAGCCGATCCCAGATGTCTGACCTAACATGGCCCTCATGTGACAGATTCGAAAGAATCTCCCAAGTGGAGTTGAGTTGGTTTTAACGTCCAACGTCAGCACCACATAGGCTATTATTGTGGAAAGAAAAAGGGCTAACACCACTGCCAAAGTCCAAGGAGTAGATTCCTGCAAGTGTGATTCTCCAGTCAAACCGAAGTCAACCGTGGCCGCAGAATCAAGAGCTGAAGTCAAGCCTAGGGCATCACCAGCTGCAGCGCAGCGAGTCCCTTTGAGGCGTTGACTGATACTAGTGATAGCGAAGGAATGGAGGTGACTTAGTACATGCACCTAGCGCTGCTGTTGGGACGCTGTCCATTGCGCCTGTGGTCAGCCTGTCTACCCCATCATTGATCATCGTGAGCTCTACCGTGGTCGCCGCCCTGGTGACCGACTGACCGTACGCTTCACCCTGGCTTGAGAGCGTCATCATCATTGGGCCATCATCGTTGGATCGTCGTCGCCCTAAACTACACAACTTCTTGAACTAGTGATTTTCTAGAGCTAGAACTGTCTTAAAATTAAATACACATTCCAGCCTTTAGTCTTATTTTTAAGGGCTATTTAATTATATTTTTGAAGTAAACTCGTACGCTGAGTAGGCCTATTTTCCCACGTATATCATTAAAACTTGTGTACTTAATACTTATAATTGTGTATATCAATCATGTAAACGCTGATTCCTACTTGGGAATAATTATTATACGTCGAAGTGTCCACCCTCTCGCTAGTCGTTTGCTATTTTCCTCATGATTTGGTCGTCCCTTGTTGGTACTACTACTACATGTACTAGCACCGTGCCCCTTCCACTTCCAGCCTAACATCACATTGAATAAATTTACGAGTAGGCCTATAGAAATTTTAAAAATAGATCATGGTTCACAATAAGTAAGACAAAATTAAAAAGCAAGCTTAATTGATGATACGGCAAACTAGAACTAGAGCCTATGCCATCAATCCCTCGAAGTCGAATGCGTCAGAAGTTTTCAAGGTCAGTGTATGGACAAATCTGACCTGCTAAAACAGTGAGTTCTGTGAAGTAAGGTGGCTGCTGAATTTGCATCTTGCAATTTTTTACTGCAAAGTTGGTTGAGTTGGTTTAAGTTCTTTAACGTCCAACATCAGCACTACATATGCTATTGCTATATTGTGGACGGATCCTAAAACTAACGTCTGTCAATTTTATGTGCTCCTAAGCGTACATATGACCATATGACCTCTCAGCACAGACCTCATCCTGGTTTATTGGAACGTCGGCTTGACACTAATGACAGGGTTAAGGGAGTTAAGATTTCTCGTTTGTGGGTTTTATGTCGCTCTATAAAAATCCACATTAAGCTTCTATTGTTCTAATCTAATTAGTGTACAGCATTAGCGTGAGGAAAGTTTAGTTTTATTGCACCGATTTATTTTATAATTGTCCTCATACGTATGCTTTTGTGACAAAATTCGCACGTGTGGTGAAGGGGTCATCATTCGGAGGGGTGCAAATAATGGTTACCACCGTCTGCCTGTCGCGCGTGAAACAGTAAAACTTACAAAAAGGTTCCCGTAGAGCTGAAGTCAAGCCTAGGGCATCACCAGCTGCAGCGCAGCGAGTCCCTTTGAGGCGTTGACTGATAGCGAAGGAATGGAGGTGACTTAGTACATGTACCTAGCGCTGCTGTTGGGACGCTGTCCATTGCGCCTGTGGTCAGCCTGTCTAACCCATCATTGACTATCGTGAGCTCTACCGTGGTCGCCGCCCTGGTGACCGACTGACCGTACGCTTCACCCTGGCTTGAGAGCGTCATCATCATTGGGCCATCATCGTTGGATCGTCGTCGCCCTAAACTACACAACTTCTTGAACTAGTGATTTTCTAGAGCTAGAACTGTCTTAAAATTAAATACACATTCCAGCCTTTAGTCTTATTTTTAAGGGCTATTTAATTGTATTTTTGAAGTAAACTCGTACGCTGAGTAGGCCTATTTTCCAACGTATATCATTAAAACTTGTGTACTTATAAATATAATTGTGTATATCAATCATGTAAACGCTGATTCCTATTTGGGATTAATTATTATACGTCGAAGTGTCCACCCTCTCGCTAGTCGTTTGCTATTTTCCTCATGATTTGGTCGTCCCTTGTTGGTACTACTACTACATGTACTAGCACCGTGCCCCTTCCAGCCTAACATCACATTGAATAAATTTACGGGTAGGCCTATAGAAATTTAAAAAATAGATCATGGTTCACAATAAGTTGGACAAAATTAAAAAGCAAGCTTAATTGATGATACGGCAAACTAGAACTAGAGCCTATGCCATCAATCCCTCGAAGTCGAATGCGTCAGAAGTTTTCAAGGTCAGTGTATGGACAAATCTGACCTGCTAAAACAGTGAGTTCTGTGAAGTAAGGTGGCTGCTGAATTTGCATCTTGCAATAAAAATGACGTTTCAACCAACTCAACCAAATTCAAGAAAAACGTCCAACATCAGCACTACATATGCTATTGCTATATTGTGGACGGGTCCTAAAACTAACGTCTGTCAATTTTATGTGCTACCACACACGAGACAGGGCGGGGATAACATGACTCCTGTCTCAGCCGGTCACAGAAGCTGGACATTTCTTTGTACACGTAATTTTACCTTTTATTTTGTAGACCAATTTTTTGTTTTGTTAACAAGCTTATGGAATATAACATTGTGTTACTTTTTTCCGTACCTAACTTTTTCTCTGTAAATTTTACGTTTTTTTATTCAAACTATTTTCATGTATCCTGTCTAAAAAAAAAAACCAACACATTTACATGTGTTGATGTAGAGAAAGTTCACATTTTTTTAGATAGGAAAATGAATCTCTGAGCTAGACAAGAAAAATAATGTATTCTTTACCTGTAATTTAATTTTAATGTGTGCACTGTAGTTACGTGTGAAGACAGTCAGCACCACCTTGTTAAATGTAATGATTTCTAAGCACACTGAAGGCCCTCTGGCCATGCATAATCTATCTGCATATCAAATTACACATGCTTAAAAGATCAATGGAAAGCTGTCATCACACAGATTGCTCAAACTAATATTCAGCATTCTTGATGAATGTTTGTAGCAAGCTGATCGTACGTTTCTTTGACCAAACTTCCGTACACACTGTGTGACCTGCGTGAGAAATCGGTAAGATGGCCAGATCCAGGTGTGTACCAGGCTTTGATTTTAATTGTTATCAGATTTCAGATTTTGTTAAAATGTAAAACTAAAAGCAAGGGAACAAGAGAAAAAAAGGCAAAGACTTGGTACAAATTGTTACCGTATCTATTCTTTTAATGCTGTTGTTTTTAGCGTAATCATGTTTTCAGGGCAGATAATCAGTAACATTCAAGCGTACACATAGATAACCACAACTGTACAAAGCAATTTTTGTACTTATTCTTGTATTTACAAGTTGCTTTTTGTTAACATTTACAATTTAACATTCAATTTTATTTGTAATAATTATACCCGATACGATAAAACAAAATTACAAGTATAATGTGAAAGACTTTTAAAAAAAAAACAAAGGAAGAACTTTTCTGTACTTTGCCAAGAAACAATCATCTAGATGGGTTAAAGCAATCAATCTTTTCATAATTTTATTGAGTTTTCTCATTTTCTTTTTAGTCCCTACCTCCCTTGAAAAAATTGTTTTTTTTTAAAAGAAAAGTTTTATTAGCAACACTATATTCATAAACAAAGTGAGTCGAGCATAACCGTGTAAATCTATATTATTAATAATAGAAACTTGCATTAAAAAGTAGATAATTTAGCAACTGCTGCCATTGATATTCTCAGAATTTTATTTTGATATAATTCTGAACTGAATTTGAGCAACCATATATGATCTACTTTGCTGCGGGGGGACACTGTAACCCTAGGGTAGAACATCGGCTTGCGAAGCAAAAGGTCCGTGGCTCGAGTCCTGGCGATGTCGCCCCTACTGGTTGGGTCTGTGTCAGTTTAATGTGACCGGTAGACAGAGGAGACATGGTATCCCCGCCCTGTCTCGTGTGTGGCAGCACATAAAATTGTCAGACGTAAGTCTGGAGCCTGTCTACAATATAGCACATATAGTGTTGACGTTGGATGTCAACCAATTAAACTACATCTACAGTTACTACTTTGTTGCTCAGCCTTAAACAATGTTTTTTCTTATAAAAGTTATATGCATACATTTCATTGACTTGATTAAAAAAAAACAATTAAAAAAGAAGAAAGGTTCCTGAGCCCTGAATATCCATACAGTTTCTGGACATATTTAAAGCTTAAGGTTGCTAAATTTCTTGGTACCCGTTTGAACATGTGAAACTTAAAATAAGCAAACAGAAACTGACTGAAAATTAATATTTCTTTTTTACAGACAAAAGTACAGTTAAGTTTCTCCAGAATTTCCCCCATATTTTTCATATAAACAGTGAGCATCTCTGATTAGAAACAAATGCACAAAGATGCTGCCTGTATGAAATCCAAATTGCCATTTTCGTAGACTTTATTTCTCACAGAAAGAAATAAAATTAAATTACATGTACAAAGCCCCATTTAAAATACTGCGCATTTTTTACATGCATACATTCTGTACATAATGCAATACGGCATAATTATGCTCTGAGCAGAATTATACAAACTTAATTGTATCATTTAAAAACAAAAATGATGAAATGACTTGATGATACAAGGATGTTGATGAAGATGGAGAAGAGCGACTTGCGTCTACAAGCGTCATAACTTAATGTTGGACGTCGGAGCGTCCACCGAAGTGCCCGCCTCCAGTTTTAAAGGGTCAGAGGTCATCGCCATGCTGTTTTGACGACTCAGTTGGAGCAGGCCGGCAAGAATCTCTGAAGGGATCATAAAAAAGAAGTAAAATCTGTAGTGTCAGTGTTAGCCGTTTTCCCAGATGCTCATTACAACAGCACATGCAGTTCTTAATTTTGCTTCATCTGCCTCTGTATATACACTTAAAGAAAAAATGTATCTTGTTATGGCTTCACTTAATAATTCATAAAAAATAAAGGATTGGAAGTAATAAAAGCTGCTAGTGCTACATTGAAATCCACCTATGATATAAACCTTTTGGTAACAACCTAAAGGTTCATCTTTACCCAATTTTATAATTGTTATATGAAATTTTGTAAAAGAAAAAAAAAGAAGGTGGTGCCTCAGAAAGAGTTCATAAAGCCATAGTTTATCTTTGGCAGGGTTTATCTTAAGTCGATTCCACTGTATTATGCTTCTACTGAATGGTGCACCCCTTTGTTTATTTAAGTAATACATCAATAAATTTTCTCTGTTTCTCCCGATATTGTCTGTGAGATTCTAATCCAGGGAATCTGAGCACAATTGCTGTTTCTCATTGTGAGTGTGTGGCCATCGCCAACTCCTATTCCTAAGCGTTTCAATTTCACTTTCATCATAGACATGGACATTTTAGCGACACATGAGGTATTACAATTAATAACACACAAAATTATTGTGTGAGGTGAAAGCTCAATATTCAGTTATGAGTAACGTAAGTAATACTTATAGCAATAGTACTGGTAGATCAATCAAGCTTAAATCTTTTACTGAAGGTGTGCATCTGAGCAGTCTAGATCTGGAAACCATCAATTTCAAATTGTATTCTGCCAACTCATTTTTCAAATAGCAAAATGAAGGAGGGCTTTACCTTTCCTCAACACTGGTAGTGAAAGGGAATTTGTCTGCCATTCTTGGGCTTTATTGCATAGCTCATCGCAGCTCAGGACTGGCCCAACCACTTCTTTAAAGGACTCCCACATTTTGGAGGTTATTGCACTGAACTTCATAGTTAGTCAAGGTTAAAAATAAATAAAACATAATTCAAATATTACAATAAACGCAATTATAAAGTGGTTGAAAAAAATGAGGGTTGTTTTATAATTTTAAGCACATCAAATGCTTATTAACTTTTAAAACGCTATTGACCATAGCCAGCAGCCACTATATTCAATGAACAAATTAATTAAAAGATTGCAAGGATAAATTACGAAATGTAAAAAAAAAAAAAAAAAAAAAATTCTGTGCTTTACATGGCTGCCACTTTCGATGAAACCCCCTGAAGCTGAAGAAATTTAGTAATTTTAGTTCCTAAATATGTCCCTCAGGGAAGTTTGGAGAGCAGGTGCACAGTGCTTTCCCTTTTACACCAATTTTCACAACTGACTCAAAAAAACTCAATGGGATCGATTTTCACAACCAATTTCCCTTCTAGCCACTTAAAGTTTAAGCTCCACCGATTGGATCATCCTGGCTTTGAGTCCTCTTTCTTTATTTCATCCTTATCACATCACAAAATGAACAGATAAGCAACGCTTGAATGACCAACCAGTCTTCATAATGCAGATCGGTTGAAACGGAGGAAATCTTATCGCTCAGGGCAATCAGCAAATTGGTTAGTACTGTGAGTCCGTGTTTCATTTTTAAGTAGACGAGTTATTGAAAAAAAATATATGAATATTTCACTTATAAGACCTTTGTAAATCTTTTCTTCTTGGGGGAAAATGACATCTAACATATATAATTAATTATTTAATATTAGTAGCCCTCTAGACTATTTTGCAAGACATCACAGAAGGATGGAAAGGTGTCATCAAGAGTACGAGAGATTTTACAACATACATGTGATATTGTACTTGTAGCCTATACTTAACAGATAACTCACATTCAAGAATCTATGTGTCTTAAGAAAATTTAAAGGTCCAAGATCAATCTTCACCCAGAAATACAGTCTAGATCTAAAATATAGATATGATGCGCACTAAATTTTGGACTTCAGAAGTTTTCACACAAACTGCCATCAGTCGATTGTGGATGAAAATTGTTGTTTTTGTTCACTGGGCTCAACATTTCTATTAGACTCTATTTGGTCTTCAAACTCACAAGTGTCAAAGACATTCCATTGATGATTGAGATAACCATGCCCTCTATTTGCCCCAGATGAGTAGGGAACGGCAGATCTGATTGTTTGGGGGCAACATCTAACAACGGGCGACAAATCGGGTATCTATGCTCGGAACTGTACAGAAGTTACCAAGAAAATAAGAAGTATCTTTTATATATAATTATTCTTATTACCGAATTTTCTGCCTGCGCGATATCTGAAGTTTACTTTTTGGTTTCTTTTCTCCGATGGCTCCTCGGGTGCCGAACAGGTGGGAAAAAAAAAAAAGTTTTAACAGACACTGGTCCAATTGCTTGACACTGTAGACGTATTATTGATCTAGATGGTCTGTTAGTCTATAGATTCTATACTTTGGTAGACTACTGTGACGATAGTATCTTAAGTACTTTAGTCTCAGATCACTATGATGGAATTCATTACATAGTTATTTAGATCTTGAAAACTAGATACTATCCCATATAATTATAGAACTATGCGCTCATAATAATTTTTCTGTAGTCAACCTTAATTCTAGGTTTAGATAATCATCTAGTGCGGCAGAGTTCCAAAAAAGTTTGGTTTTGTTCTTTTTCTTAAGTTCCTCACCGACAGGCCTAGTGCTGACTCTTAATCTTTTTTCTGCGTGTGTGTGTGTGTGTGTGTGTGAGAGAGAGAGAGAGAGAGAAAGACCACTTTCCTTCCCCATTTACCTTTCACAAGTGTCTTTTCACATTTTACTTTTAGTTTGAGGAAATGGGTAATTCTGAGAAAACTAGAAGTCATCCACTCTGCATGCTCGGCATCAGCTCCCGTGCCCTATTGCTTCTCTTATAGTTTTCCTTATCATCAAAGAAAGCATGCGCTGCATAGAATTATTTATCGATACCGATTTATGTAAGTTATGGTTTATCTTCTCTTGTCTACAGAATAATAAATAAAGTTGATATTAATCTAAACAATGCTATTCTACTCGCAGAGTACGAAATTACTTCATGGCTCATTGTGGTCTTGATCTAGAAACAGATACGAGTTGGGAAGCATTGTACTAATATCAAGAGGACCAAGTGAGAGACGCTCTCACACCAGTCAGCATTATGATAGTGACTTAGAGGACAAAGATTCATAACGTGGGGTAATGCCAAGAAGAACCAAACTAAATCTATCTGCATGGGTGGGTTGATGATTCAAGCACTGGACGTTCGATTCCATCGAGTCTAAAAAGAGCGTGAATTTCTCTCTCGGAGATAACAAAGTGAGTCCCGGAAAAAATCTGAATCCTTCCCCAATATTTCGATAAATGACAGGTCTCCGGATCCATGGGGTATTTGGCGATCCAAGGAATACGGAAAATCTGTGGATCCATGGATGAGTGGCAGCCCTGGTTTAAAAGTCAAAACGTTTTTCAAAAATGGAAAGAAAAAAAAATTATACCTTAGTTCTTCCTACATTTAAAATTCATTTTTTATTTCTTATTTTCATGCCTCATCCAACAGCACACGTATCAAACATAATGGAAGTCTTTGCAATTAAAATGTGCTTGAAACATATTGTCAAGAGAAAGGATACAACACAAAACTTGGTTGAGTTTTGACTCTGCTTGAGAAGCCAGGCTTGGTACAAGTCATCCAATGTCACGTTAGACTCAGACTCTTCCTTCAGGCCAGCTGCAGGAAGATTCTCTTGAAAAGAACTGTAAGGAAAGATTTAAAATGTTTTAGGCATGCTCTTGCAAACAGGACACATGAGAAGTAGCTAACAAGAGAGACAGTAAGAGAACAGGAAAAAGACAGGGCTGCTTCCAGACCTCAGTTACCAGGGAAGATATTAGACTATAAATATCCTAGATCTTCTCCTTGTTTGCAACTACCAGTTAATATTACCATTTTTTTTTAAATTAAAGCCATAAAACTTCATCAATTGTAGGTTTGACTCAAGTTAGATAAGGTGAGTCACGTGGCAGGAAAATGACAAAAGATAACAGCCTTGCTTTGCTTGGAACTTCCCTTTTCATTTTTTCTTTAAAGTAAGAGTATATGATTATGTTTGTGCCTGAATTGCACATTGATCTGATGGCTGAGATCTGGACCAGCAATAGGGGATTCTTTTTATTTTTCTCAAATTAAACTGAAATTTATTCACATTTAATTAAGTTATACTTTTATTTAATTTTTTACTACTAAGTTATAATCTCCAAAATAAGAAAAGAAAACATTTTTGAATGTTTGAAATTAGCTTTCCTTTTGAAAATAGAATTAAAAAAAAATTATGTAGTTTCATGAATTGAAGTTTTTACTCTTCAGTTGAAAATTAAGCTATTGATGAAGACTATCAAATTGAAAAAAAATTTTGATAATGAATTGAAAAACTTTCTGAAAAAAAAAAAAAAACCAACAACTAAATAACCCTGTAAAAAAAGAAGCAAGTGAGGTTAAATCACTACAGACGACCATCCTTTGCAATCCCAATCAACTTGAAAGCAAATTTGCCTGCTTTAGACATTTTTTGATTTATCAATGTATCTATGGTACCAACTCTTTCTTTCAAAAACTTTAAAATCAAACAAGTATGCGTTGTCAGGGATTGAAATTGATGATAAGGACTGAAGCTAAGTGCAGAGGTATTTGATAAAACTAGAAGCAAGTATTTTGTTTCCTAGAAGAACAAGCCTGACCTAGTATTAATCAACTAAACTGGAAGTGCTGCACACAAGTGTTAAGCATATCAGGGATCATTTGTTTGTTTCTATCGTATTATGATTATATGCTTGATCTCTTGGAATGAATCAACAGGTAAGCACACACGCATAGTTACCATACAGCTAGCACTTTTTAAATATTTTTAAAACAAGACACCTTGGACGTCCACCTATTTTGACCAAGGCCCATCTGTGTGCCTCAGGGATTGAAATCCAGTGCACTGAGCAGATTGCAGGCAGACCATGCTCAGTTGAGATGATTGGTCAAGAGTGGGACAAGGAGAAGTGTTGCGGGTCTCCATAAGGGATGCCTGTCGTTGACACCAACACTTACTGAATCTCTTTGCTCAGGCACTCTATCTCTCGTCGTAGATCAGCAGATTGCTTCCCTCGATCCATATGCCCGTCTTTCAGGTGGTGAATGTATTCAGAGGCTAAAAGAGGGAGACTGGTCAGAATAAGGGTCAAGTGCCCTTCTAACAAGGGCACGTTTAACCACAAACACCAACATCACGAACATTGTCTAAATAACCAACCTTGCGTACACCATCAAAAAATCTTTTAAGTAACATCAGAGCATAACATAAAAGTCTTAGTAATGTTCTCACATAAATGCGAAGAAAAAAAAATCAAGAAAAACAACAGGGCATTTCACTCAGGCACATAAACAAAACAAATCTGGAGTCAGTTGGGCAATGCTTGGCTTTATATGAGTTTCCAAATCCACTCTTTTTCATACGATTTTTTTTTGGGGGGGTCTAAAGAAAGTCAAACACTACCCAATGCCTCTTCTTACCTCCATATCTGAAAGAGAATGGTGATTGAGTGCCTTTCTGAACAATAAAACTGATACAAAACAACAATGAACTGAATGGTTGCCCACCTTTTATCAAAATTGCAGATTCACTGAGTTTCCCCTTGTTATGTAGAGATGGTACTGCATCTTTCATGTCTTCCAGGCAGCCCTGATGTAAAGATAGAGAAAACTAAGGTAACCATTTTAATATGCTCTTATTTCAACATAAAATTGAAAGGCTTACATATATAAAATATAATTATAAAGCTAGGGCATTACATACATCATTACATGTACTCATATTCCCGTGTAGGAACACAAACAAGAAAAAGCGGAAAAAAATACAATATATATTGTAACAGCCCAAACAATCTGTTTACTCAAAGAGTTTTCAAGTATATATAACATTCAATTAGGTTCACCTTTATCTTATCCCTGCGTTTGACCTCGGCCCGCTTGTGTGAGGGCCTCTTGTGCCGGGGAAGGGCGGTCCCGCTAGACTCCCCACCGCTGGCGGTGCTGCCCACACTGCTGCGCGAGTGGTGCCTGGCACGCTGCCGGAGGCCCGTCTCCACGTGGTGGCTGCTGCTGCAGCTCAAGTTTCCACTGCTCTCACTCCAAGCTGGAGACGCAGCCCGAGACTCGTACTGCGGGGTCACTCCGCCAGAGTGTGGAGGGGTTTTATCTCCGTGGTTCAGTAGGGGAATGGATGAGGTGGAGGGGAAAGAATGAGATGTTGCTAGAGCTACAGGACTTAAAGATGGATAAAAGTGTGAGGACAGATGGGGCTGTTGATAAGTTAAGTTTTCTTGCAATGAGCTTGGCTCTGCATCAGTGCTTGTCGTCTGCAGCAACGAGCTCACGAAGCTTGTGGACGGACTTCTCAATTGTTCTCCAGGAATGGACAAGTGCAAATCGCGAGGCCTGGCCACATCTTCCAAGAAAAATGAAGAGAGGTCACAAGAAGTCTGAGAGGTTGCCACATCTCCGACTGTCGATCGCGCTGTCTCTACAGTCTCCGGTGGGAAATGGTGGAAGTCCAGGAGAAATGGGTCGCTCATTCCCTGTAGAAGCAGTTGTTCAAACTCTGTGGAGTTCACGTCGCCTAAATCACAACTCAACGATGGGAGCTGCGAGAGATAGAAAAAGGAGAAAGAAGGTTTTATTATAATTACATGAACATGTATTATTTAATTTAAAAAGGCATACTCAACAAACAATAAAGGGACACCTCGGAATAGAGGTATCCCAGAACACAGCCAAAACTGCTGTTTTTGGACCAGGAATGAGAGATATTGCTGAAAGAGTCAGCAGCTGCAGTCTGTCAAAGACACAGAAACGCAAAAGCAAGAGAACCGTTACACGAACGCAATGTCACTAATGAACCATGGACTAAGAATCCTTGTGACCTGTTTCAATTCAATGGAAGAGATTTCCTGTTGATTTGTGACTATTAGTGTTTCTCAAAGTTCTTTGAAGTATTGAAACTAAAGGCGACAACAAGTGAAGATGTAATCAAACACATGAAAACTGAATTTGCCGATCATGGATAGCCAATTTGGATAGTTTCAGATAATGGTCCTCAATTCTCAAAAAGAGCTTTTACAATTTTTACACAAAAACGAAACTTTGAATACATAACAACTAGTCCAAACTTTCCGCAGTCAAACGAATTTATTGAAAGAAACGTGTAGACTATGAAGAGGCTATTCAAGAAAGCCATAGGAAGCAACCAAGATCCAAAGAGGTTTGGGAGCCAGCCCAATAATTTCCAAGGCTTCAACTCCGCGAATACATTGATTTTTAAGTATAATTATGTAGTTTGTTTTGTGTTGCAGTCTGCTTATGTTTATAGTTTTTAACCAAAAGAACATTGACAATTAGTCATTTAAGTGTAAGTGATTAAGAGTGATAAGCAAGAACTAGTGTGAAATTTACTTTTTGGCCACTGAAACAAAACAAAACGTCTAGCTACAGCATTTGGACAGAATAATAAATATTTCACAGCTCAGGAATATAATTAAACTATGCATTTGATTTATAAATAAAATAAAACTTATCGGAGGAGATGTTATATTATAAAAGGTTGAAGACCAACTTTGACGATGTAGTACACATTCTTCACTGAGGTAGACAATAAATATGGCTGAACTATCAAGCAGTTTCACATTACTTGTCTGAATGCTGAATGAATGAAATACATGTAAATAACAAACGTAACAGTACCATGAAACCATAATTATTCATACAAATTTACAAGAAAATACGCCTATTCTTGTTTTAATTTTTAAAATTCCTTTCCTCAGTTTACGGAGTAGGCTACATTTTACTTAAACTGAACAATTTAAAACTGAATTTTCATTTCAAGTTTTAAACCTATCTCTTCATAAGGGCTAAACAAAGGTAAATTTTCATGCGTTATTAATGGAAGATTTGAGATTCTGTAGAGCTGCTCATAATTTTTATTGTTTTACAAAGGCAGTTTTGGACTTGAGTTGAGTTGAGTTGGTTTTAACGTCCAACATCAGCACTAAAGGCTAAATTGTGGCTATATTGTGGACGGGCCCCAAGATGGACGTCTGGCAATTGTATGTGCTGCCACACACGAGACAGGGCGGAGATACCATGACTCCTGTCTCACTCAATCACATTATACTGACACCGACCCAACTAGTAGGGAATGCAACCGCCAGGATTCAAACTCGGGACCTATTGCGTCGGAAGCCGATGTTCTACCCCTGGGCCCCGGGATACCAATACATAGAAGTATATAGGCTATATATAAATTGTAACTACAGATAAAATAAAATATCAAAAACAAAATAACGCACCCACAAAAATTGTGTCAAAATGTTTAATCAAATACTTAACATTACAATGAATTGGTTATTTCAAATTTCTAAATAACACTTATGTACATGTATGTCTGACAGTGACAGTTTACATGTATAGTTTCAACAGTGCTACACATGTACAGTAAGTAAAATGGCAGTTTAGGCTATATTTTTGCTCTCACGTGTATTGGTTTTACTTTTAAATTTTAGGATTCAATTTCACAAAATGTATTCCAAAGTCAATGGGTTAATGAGTGATTTAGACCTACTACAAATCCGCCTTTTTGTTTTACAATATACTGTGTATGTATAAATTTATAATCCGTAAATTATATGAAAAAGGAAATAGGCTACGCACAACTAGGGAACTAAGGGACACGCTAAAATAATTATTTAAAGGCTATATAAATAGACAAGTACGTGTATGCCTAAAAATATCATAGGGTTCGCATTCATCATAGTTTTGATTAGTATACAATTGTCGTGCTTCATTGGCTTGATCAAATTAATAGTTATCGTAGTTTTGATTAGAGTGTATTGTCGTGCTTCACACAATTTCCTTTGTTTTTAGACCCCAAACATATATTTTAAACATTTCACTGTTTACGAGTGTTTAGTTGGTCCGTCTGGCTGGTTGGTACATGTAGTGGTAACACACACATGTATACATTCTAGGGTGTGTCTGTGTGTGTGTGGGGGGGGGGGCGACACAGTCAAAGGTTACCGGTACATTTTTACACTTTAACCTGTGGTTGACGACGCCGATAAGGACATGGCGAGATGACTTGTGTCATGATTGATGAAGAAGCAGAACAAGCTTAACTGAATAAGTGACTTTAAAGACTGTCATTGTTATAGCCTAAGCTAAGACTAGTACATACTATTAATAAGCTTACTTGTCGTTGGCTCGTTGCTTAGTAAGTGGCGAGCGCAGCGCTAGTCCCGGCGTAGTTGGGCACTTCGACACTTGCGCATGCGCATTCTGACGTGTAAGGTTCCAACCAATGGTTGGACGGCTTGCCGTGTTTCTCGTGCATGGATGTCGTGATCTAAGTTGATTGGTTACTATTATCCAATCATACGAAAGCATTAAGTTCTCGACTAAAGGGTATATAAGACAACGCAAAACTTGCAGCGGGTTTCGTCAACTTTGATTCGAGCTTGAACTGACACATGCGATCAAACAGTAGCAGAATGAATCCAAAGTTGATGCAATTCGTAAAGCGATACGAACGCCCAAACTGTCGATGCTACTAACTTGCTAATGCTAGACAATCTACATGTTTTCAAGAAATAAGGCTCCCTGATATTATAGTGACATCTTACTGCGAGTCCTGGCTGTACCAGTGACAGCGGAAGACAACATCAAAGTAAGGAGTACGGGACTAAAAGGAAAATGAATGCAGAGAAAAAAATAAAAGCCGTTTACCTCATCTCCCAGTGTTGATTGTAACGAATTGGCGAAGGATGACACTTGCTGGAAGTTCTTGGTGGCTGCCGCAGCGATCATCCCTTAGCAAGTTAGTCAGCTAAACAATTTGTAAATTCCTGAGAGAAAATGACTGCACGGCTGTCCACCATGAAATGTACAAATTCGGGCGTGTCATGAGGTTTTATGCGGCGTCCCACAATGCACCGCGCTAGTTTCGATGTGTCTTGTGTTTGAGTGGCCAAAAAGGATTGACATCAGGAAGAGATTCAAGTTTTAATTCGTTTTCACTTGGTGAGTTTAAATTGTACAGTTTTGAGATAGGATGTGTATTATTTCTTCAAATAGTTTTTAAGATACATAGTAGGTCATTAAAATCTGTGGATGTAAATGGTTTACTAGAACATGATTGGCTGCCTCTTTCTGGGGGAAGAAGCATTATCGTTCTTTTGATTGGCTCGCTTTCTTCCTATTAGTTCCTAAGTAATGTACTATGTAGGCTATGGTAGCCTGATAATGATATGAATTAATGTAGATAATCCATGATTTATCCACTAGGGACACCAAGCCACACCAGCTCTTGGCTCTTGCAAGTTGCTAATTCAAGACTTGCACCCCGGGGGTGAGAATTTATAACCAAAAGACCAAATTAATTTTTATTCCCACCCTCACACCTGTGTGTGTGACAGTGATTTTTACTCTCACTCACAAAGTCACATAGAAAAAAGAGACCGAGAATCCGAGTTACGATGAGAGTTTGCGGGGGTGATGTGGGGGTTGGGGGTAGGATGTGGATCTACTAGTACTACTACTAGATCCAGACCACATTTAAATAAAGGTAAATGAGGTTTAGACAGGAGTACATGATACATGTATTGTGAAGTGAGAGAGGTTTAAACAAAGAAGTTAATCTAGATCTAGATTTATTTATTTTTTAAGCTGTCTTTTTTCTGTGGATGATGTAGATCTACACCACCGACTTGTGAATTTCATAGACATACGTGTATGACTACCTGGTAGTTATATAAATCTATGGTGAATTTTAAAGTCATTATTTTATGCAACTAACAGTAACACTACAGCATAGGTTTTTCTTGCCTTTCCAAACAAAATAACTAATCTCGTTGTTTTGAATAACAACTCAGAACAGACATTTGTTGTTGCTATTGCTTATTTCTTTTCTTTATTTAATTTGATTTGTTTTGAGCTTGCATGTTTGGCAGTAGTCTGCGCATGACATGGCGAACGAATTTTGCTTGTTGTGTCATGATTTTAATTTTTTTTTATTGATTTGTGGAGATTTAATTCGGTGCCTGTTTCTCGTTTCGTTTGTTTTTCTCCTTGTCCGTGAGAATTTTCAAGAGCATTCTTTGCTTTGAATTTTGATATTTCTCTCCAGCTGTTTGTTTGTCCACTCCAAGTCTCGTAAAAATTATATATCATCGATGGGTTGACTTTACATTGCACCCGAGTAGGCCCTACTTGTCTCATCTTTTGTCAAAATTTGTTTCATCTGTTGAAAGGTTTGTTTGGAATTTCATAGTCTTGTCTTTATTTCTGTTTTGCTTTTACCGTTCTGTCATCATCGCAACTAGGTATTTGAACCTATTACACCTGGCGTAACTCATACGTGCCAAATTTAATTTGCATACATCTTGGGATAACTAGTTTTTGCCTGGACACCACCATTATCTCTGTATTCTTTTTGTTTAAGCTAAGTTACATTTCCCCTCTTTCTTTCGCAATGGTATTAAATAAATAGTTGTAGGCCTATACCAGACACTAAGTAAATCTAGTTTAAATTTAGACCCCCAAGGATATGTCAGCTTGACACATTGCTTCACGAAGTTCACGTTCACAAACCATGATTCAATTTGATTGACATAATGTAGTGTTGTTTTCACTTCAGTAAAAATAATGTGTAGGCCGCGGAATGAAAAATGATGTACAGTAAGAGATGGTGGAGAGGAGTGGCAGCCAAAGACAGATCGTCGAACGAGATACTGTACAGTCACACTCGCAGAGTGATAACTGATATATATATTAAGACATATATGGATACAGTGCCTAGGATCGGCCTACATACTATTCCACTGAAATCAACCTGTTGTTGGACGTTAAACCAACCCAACCAACTAAGCCGAGTTCGCCGAGTCCGAGTTCTACTGCACTATATTTATAAAATAAATCATTCAAAGACTGTAAAGTTTAAAAGAAAAAATCGGAAATTCTACTAAGTGTCGATGTCACCGGTACTGGATGTAGCAGTAGCAGTATGTACTACATGTAGCTAGTTAAAAGCCAGGAGCAGAGAAATGGAAGCTTCAGTCTGACTCCCTGGTTTCGGGAGAGGCGCCTGGCGCTAGTCACTTCACGTAGCTGGTGTCACGGCTTATGTCCTCTCGTTGCCATGGTTCCATACTGGGTAACCTTTCTACAGATCTCACAAGCACTTGAAGCAGTCCAGGACACCGATACTGACAGTCATGGTTGATGATGAGCAAGTGCTGGGGACAAAACTCCATTATCGACGGTGGCTGTTTCTTGGCTTCATCGTCCCGAAATAGTCTTCGGTCAGCTCCAAAACTTTACAGTTAGCTCATTTTAACTTTCTTTTTTTAAGTTTATCTCTCAAACATCAGCTTCGCACTTTGTGGTTCCGCCATCCCCATTGTATACTATTAGATTTTTGTATTTTAGTTGTATCCTCTGTAGTTTGTTACTGATTGTCCTAAACACTGTATCGGCGCGTGTGTCGTTTTACAACGTTACAGTAATTGCACGACCGGTTACACTAACACTAACATTGTATATGTAACACACTAACAGTTAGTAACACGTTTGATTATGATGAAAAATTGACACAAACTCAAATTTTGAAGGAAGAAGCGATAAACTAACCTCTTCGTCTACAGACACTACGCGGCCGAACTCCCCACCACAAGAGTTCTACGCTGTAGCGCTCACTTTAATAGTCGATAGTTACGCATGAATAACTTCCTTTGAACAATGGTTCCAGTGTGATGATAGTGATCGTTTATTTACTTTAAAGGATGATGGATTAAATCCTTTTCCACAACATGACAATCGTCGACACAGTGCAACTACATGTACATGTATTGTCCGCCGATGGGAACAGGGGGTAGTGGACAGCGCACAGAAAGCGTTGGGGATGAATACTACAATGTATTTACTATTTAAAAAAAAAAAAGAAAGAAATTATATGCTAAGTACCAGTACTCCTCTTGCTGTCGCCAAGTCATCTCCCGTTGAAGCAAAATGCATATTTTGTTTGGGTTTCTTTTTGTCTTTGATTTTTAAGTGGTTATGTTTCTGATTACATGTAGTCAGGTTACATTAAACAATAATTTTCTTTAAGGGTAAAAAGGGACTAGAGGTTACATCTGTGCCTTACTATAATAAGAACTGTACACCTGAGACTAAAAAAACGTGTTTATTTTCAATTGAATTAGTTCATCTGGTGTAAGGTTCGTTGAAGCCATGGGCGCATCAATTTCACTAATCCAGCATCGGTACATGAGTAGATCTGTATATAATGTAATAGATTGTTCGCGAGGGTGCATAGTACATTAGTAGTTTTTTAGTACATGTATGTACATGTATTTGACTAGCTTTCCATTATAAATAAGTTTGACTCGAAGATTTAACAAAACGGTTAAAAAATTTGCAGGCAATATTTGAATATATATATATTTGAATATCATATTACATGTATCGAAAAATTCGACCCAACTGGCCTAGTGAAAACTTGAGGCTTGGTGGAAGCCATGTTGCCTACTCAGGGTCCCCCTTCCGACTTCAATTGCAGTGGAAAAAATGAAACAGTGTCCGTTGTTACGTCATAGGTTTTAGTTCGCGTTGAGAAAGCCGAACTTAGCCGTCGCGCAGCACCCACTTCGTTGTTTAAAACAGAGCGCCCTGTGTAAAAAAAAAAACAAAAACATACCACGTTGGTTTTCGTATTCAGTTTGTGACGCGTGTGTATCACTTTTATTTCAAATCGTTTTAAACTTTAGTGCAGTGCAGCCACGTGTATAGAACAATAATAGGAATTTGTTCGAGCCCTGGCGATTTTTTCGCTCCCTATTGGAACGGTGTCCGTTTACTTTAATGTGATCGTCTGATACATGAGTCTTGGTATTCCCACCCTGTCACGTATGTGGCAGTTCATAAAATGTCAGACGCCAGTCTTGGGGCCCGTCCATACTAATTTTTTTTACTATACATATAGCCCCAACGACGTCATCCGCTTGGGATTCCCCTGACCTAGTTTCTTCCTGCAAGTCCTCTACACGCTACAGGTGAAACTGGTCTGCGTACGATTTTACACGTCGGCACTTTAACGTGTTTTTATCCACTAATGTGCTTGCTTTTAAAAAGCTGAAGTTACTTTTTTTTTCTTCAAATTTTTGTCCATTGATTATAAGAAGATTGGGTCCTGCGATGAGAGTGAATTAGTTTCGATCGATAAGTGTTTTCAAAAGATACTTCTCAGCTGTCAGGTTTTCGTTAAGGCGATTTAGAGTATAAATTTAGATCTAGTGATTTTTATCCTCTTTTTTGTTGTCCTTAACTGTTAGCGAGACCGCGTGTTGTTGCATTAATTAATAAATAAGACACCAAGGTCCAGATTTGATGACTCTACATTCACACAAGGAGTTAATATTAAGTCGACCTGTGGGTTACGCTGCTTATGCTATAGGCCTATTTTTTGCCTTGCACTAGCGCGAGTCTCGTTTGCATACACGCTGCAACTACAGGTACAGGTCAGGGCTCTCTACTGTGTGTTCTGTTAGTGTTATCAGCTGGTTGCTGTGCACACTTTGTGTGTACTGTGTAACTGTAAGACCAGTGGAGTTAACCAGTTCATACCAGTTCATACCACGTATTATCTGTGGTTCATACACTGTCACAGAGCGCTCTGTGTAACTAATTGCGAAAGGTTATGCAAAAAACAACCGTCCACTTTCAGGGCTTGCTTTTCTTATAGAGTATGTCATGTGTAGTGGTTTTGATGGTGAAAACTACCTTTGGCACAGGGGCTGCAGTGGAACTGTGGTAAATGCCCTCATGGACTGGTAAAACAGATCTCTCTCTCTCTCTCTCTCTCTCTCTCTCCCCCTAGTACTGTTTGTGTTACTGTTATCATACTATATTCATAGAGTACGGTATGAAAAGGAACGAAAATATCTAAACTTGACTATAGACGTATGCATAGCGTTCGTTTTGTATTATGATTGAAGCAGTAAGCCTTTACTTAAATTTACGACTTTTGTTTTTCTCCTTTCGGCATAGATGTATACGTATAAATTATATATATTTTTTTCTCCCAGTGGCTTCTAGTTTGCATTGGGAAGTCTGCTCGAATATGGTTATGAAGTTCTACGTAATACAATGGATAAATAAGGAGGGAATGTTTGCCATACATTGTACTATTCATACAATTGTATCTTTGGACTAGGCCTATATAGTGCTGCGGTTGGACGTTAAACCAACCCAACCAACCAACCGTATCTTTTGGTCCCACTTATTGAGACCTAATATAGTGCTGCGGTTGGACGTTAAACCAACCCAACCAACCAACCGTATCTTTTGGTCCCACTTATTGAGACCTAAAAGTAGAATCAAGGTCACTATGGTCCCACTTCCACGTTTACACAGCAAAAAAGTGTCCTGTGGCCGATTCTCACTAGGCCAAGCTGTAGATCAAAATAGTAGTTTAGTACGGTTCACATGCGGTGTGAATCTAGCAAATTTCGGCCCCATTTTTTGAACTTGTAATAATTTTGATTGCGGTTGTAAATTATAGCTATATAAACCACATACAGTACATACTTATAATATCTTCATTTTTTATCGACATATTGTATGCCCATAAATTAAATGTTTAAATCAATTGCAACGGAATCCTGTTACTGTTACTGTGTTAGTAGACCTACAGACATGCTGCAGAGTGATGTGCAGACTTAATCTTGTGATAATGACAGTTAGAAAGGCTTACGTGAAAAGTAGACCTACAGACATGCTGCAGAGTGATGTGCAGACTTGCAACAGTTGCATTGATAGCCAAGACACTTGCTCTATGTCCAGCTACAATTTTATATGTCTTTTGTCATCTTTCTTTATTTCTCCATCTGTCCCTCTTTATCTCGCTCCCCCTCACTCTCTGTCGGCCTGTGTATATATATATATATATGTCTGTCTGTCTCTATCTTAGTATCTATCTCTGTCTTTGTCTGTCTGCCTGATATTATTCTCTCTCTTCCCACCGCCAGTTCACCAATGAGTCTAATTATATTAATTAATTGATAATTGATAATGAAAAAAAAAGAAGAAAAATTGGACAAAGTATGCATTTTTAGCCATTTCTAGTGTCTCTGAATGGAAGTCGATACAATAAACATTAAGGAATGTCGTTATTTATAATAAAACCAAGCGAGTATGATCGTACCTTGTAATGTGGCAAACTAGAGGCTAGAAGTAGAGCTAAAGTTGTATGCAGAACTAAATCTAGATCCAGCGTAATAAAAAATTAAAATCTGTGTGTTACCTTAGATCTCATAAAATAAAATTAATTGAACTTAAACTCGTGAAATTGTCTAACACACGGGGTTAGATTAAATGTAGGAAAGCAGCGGTAAATTGTGTGTGTGTAGTGAGTAGTGTTTGAGGTTTGGACTGAAGTCATGTTGGGTCAGCAGAAAGTTTCTAGAAAAATTGACGCGAGCATCATAGAACCACACTCGCATAGCAGTTATCACCGATTAACTCGAGTTTTTTTTTTTTTTTACTCGGCGTAAGAAAATATGAAGTCAATCGGATTGGCTCTAAGCTACTACATGATTATACTAGTACAACTACAAGTACATATATGTTCCAGTGAACTGACGAATAGTGATACATTATAGATTTATAGATATGCATGATTAATGTGAAGTTTTAGTGAGCCCTAAATTTAGACTCACACTGCATGCTAACCGTACGGGTTTGACCTATTTTAGCTTGGCCTTGGGAGAGTTAGCCACATAACGCTCAGAATACAACCGCTATTAATAATACTATTCCGAATAAGCTACAGAGTTATTTGGAATACTCATACTATTCCGAATAATGGCAGCAAAAAAAATTCCCTGATTCTTTCTCTGTTTCCGTGCCTCTCTAACCTACTTGGCTACGAGTAGTACATGTACTAGGATTACAAGTACAAGTACTAAGTAGAAGTACTGTACTACTACTACTAGTACTATTACTAGTGGCTAGTCATGCCCCATCTGGGGCTTCTCTATCTAGCCTCTACCTAGGCAAAAAGCACAAACAAGGTCTATAGACCAGTCATCAGGGGGTAAAATAAGTTAAATTAGTCTACAGCTGCTGGCATTTTAGTTTTGAATACGACAAACGACTTGATCCCAAGTTTATTATTTAAATTAAAAAAAAACAAAAAAAAACAGATACAGTAGTCACGAAGCAATGAGTGAGTGAGTGGACGTCACGTCTTCCGTAAACTAAAGAAACAAAGGCCAGTCCCATGGCAACTTCCTGTTACCGGGGAGAACATTGTTCATGTACATTATGCCGAACACAGGAATAATAAAATTAAAAAACATTATACATATATATCAATCAATCAACATCTCTATCTCTCTACGATGAGCCCGTATGAATCATTCATACTAATTACTATGTATAAACTGTCAATTACATTCTTTAAATTATTGCAGAAGTGATAAAGTTTGGACTTCGAACTGCAACTACGTAAACCTGACCTCTAGGCCTATGACCGTAGGGGTGCAAATGACACCAATGCCATTTTTAGACAAGTAGGCCTACACAGTAACTACGGTCAGAGCCAGACTGACACTGGTGGCTGGGTTAGTGGGGTAGGGCTGTGACTTCCGTATGAGACTATAGTATGACTGTAGTCTACACCAACCTAGTATTTTTTAGCAATTTTTTTGACAATTTTTTTTTTTTTTAAAGAAAAAGGTCTCGTATATCTAGCGACTTGAGGCTGGTTCACCGTGCTTGCTTTAGGCACTGGAACAAGTGGACGTGGAAGAATGTATTGGCAGTGGATCTAGCCACGGCCCTGCAGTGCAGGTGTATCTTGCACCCTCTCACTGTCTCTGTCTCAGCTTCTAGTTCTACATTCCTTATCTTATCCACAGAGCACCAGCTGGAGGAAAACGTGCATATAGCTCCGTGACCTCCGCGAAGTTGATCTAGATCAGACATGTACTAGCTCTTTATCTAAATTTAGTCATGATTGTCTCCTCTCCTCCCCCACCCCTCATCCTCCATTTTTCCATGGAACTTCGAACCGAAGGAAAAAGAAAAGAAAAAAACGTTTACGCCTGTACAGATATCTGGATTTTTTTTTAGTTTTTGATGGAAATAAAATGTGTACATAAGATAAGTACATCTACACATACACTTGTTGACGTTAAAACAATAAGTTGAGAGAGAGAGAGAGAGAGAGAGAGAGAGAGAGAGAGAGAGAGAGAGAGACTTTCTTAGAGAGAAAATGCAAAAGAGATACAGATCCTGTGACAAATACATGTAAATAAGGGGGAGGGGGTTATTATAATGATTGATAGTCTATACATGAATTATAAAAAAAAGTTCTCAGCCCTCTTGTTTATTGTTTTATTTACATGGTATACATTGTACATGTAATTTATAAGATAAGTTATGTTTACATGTTTGCAGTGCATTGTTAGACAGATGAGGTATACTTAAAGTGCAAAGTAGTGAGTACATACATGGAGACAATGTATACAGTAGGGAAAACGGACATTTTTCTAAATTAATTCAAGTGGGAAGAATTATTTTAAATCAATAACATGTATACATATTGAATTTGAATGAAGCAGTGAATACCAAGATATATAATATATACGCACTCAGTATTTAATCAAGAATGCAAATCTCGCAGTTTTGTTACTCCACACTACATTAGTTCAGAACTCAGCCACCACCTCTTTGCTTTTGTTTTCTACACAATTTTCAACAAATAGTCCTACTCTAGGATTAGGAACTTATGCACAGTTAAGTTGGTTTTGCAACCAACGTCAGCACTATATGGACTATATATTGTGTACAGGCCCCTAAGACTGACGTCTGACAACTTTATGTGCTGCAACACGCGACACAGGGCGGGAAAACCTGGACTTGTGTCTCAGAGGAACTTGTGAAACTTGTAAGCCTAAACTGTTTGAGGAAAAAGCTTAAAGAGAATTCATACAGAGCACAAGTAAAAAGTGAATTAAAAGAAATCATCATGAGACAATTTTCTGAGTTCTACCCCTGTAGTAGTATCACCAAACTTAATACTATGGTGGCACTTCAAAATGGAAATTGTTATAATATAAAAATATTAAAATACATGTGCTGATGTAGCAAAGGTGAGACACTAGGGTAAAGAGTTTCTATTGATTAGAACTTCTAGGACCAAGAGGTTTCCTATGGTTAGGTTTGACCCACATAGGTTTACAATGTACAAACCAGCTAGAATAGATCCCAAACTAAAGACTGATGGGTAAAACTAAAATGTCCTGTAAATTTTTTTTTTATTAAAATAGAGACAAAAAATATATGTACATATAAAATACATCAAAACGGGGATAACGATGGGAATTAAACAATG
Source organism: Elysia chlorotica (assembly GCA_003991915.1). Lineage (NCBI taxonomy): Eukaryota > Metazoa > Mollusca > Gastropoda > Plakobranchidae > Elysia > Elysia chlorotica. The sequence goes on from RQTK01000183.1 coordinate 39,227, forward strand.
TTTTTTTCTAGCAGTTTCATTCATTGTAAACTAGAAAGGCATTTCATCATAAATACATATACACAAGGAATGCAAAGTACTTCAAATAGTCCAAAATGATAGAGCAAATAAACCAAAGGTTTGAAATGTATAATTTTCAAAACTGTATTTGTTAAAGAATGTCATTTGTACCAAAACGATTTGGCTAGCATAAGTTACCGATGCATATGTCTTCATTGTGACCATTAATTTGGCTAAAGACGAGTAAAGTTGTATGACTATAGGTTACAATAAAATCTATGCTTGTCCATGTGTTTATCAACAATCAATATTAATTATATGTCATACTCACAGTAAGTGTAGTAATGGTCAATTATGATTCATAAAATTTATTAACTTGCGCTAGCTGAATGATAATTGAAATTAACTCTTTGGCATATATATAAAAAACAAGGATGCCCTTGGATTAAAAAGTTTACACACAGGCCTTCATGGTCCTCAATTAAGAAGTACAGTGACCTTATCCTTAGTTTAAAAAAATAAATAAAGTAAATGTTGAGCTAAATGTTGATTGTACAGGTATTTGTCAATTGTAATACATGTATATAGCTCTGTACTTATTCATTTCAACAGTCCCCAAATTTAAATACATTTTAAAATATTTTTTTTTTACAAAAAAAACTTAAGAGGTGAAGGGTAATAACTTATACATTTATAAAATTTATGCAGAAATTACACAAAGAAACAGATTTTTTGTTATCAAGTAAAGCTATTAAATTTAAAATTTGAAATGGGTTGGTGAAGCACCAATAATCGCACCATTTTATTTCAAAGTAAGCCTAACGTTATTGTACAGGTGTAGAAGTATTGATTGACCAAGTTTGATGAACAGCTAGACTCAGTTTATGAGCTTGTTTAACAGCATTTTTTCTTCATCTGTACGTTCAGCAGAAAACATAGAGGAACTAGAGTAGAAATGCTGTGTACATGAAATTAAATTAATATATGGATTTTTAAAATACACGAGGTGGTCATAGTCTGATCTCAAAGAACTCAAAACAATTACCCCCTTGTTCTAGTTCTAGTGTCATCTCTATACATGTGCATTTCAACATGCCTAAAAATTATGTCTTCAATACCAAAACAAGCCAAACTCTGAGTGATCCCGGATTCTAACTTTGCCATCTATTTGTTATAAAAACTGAAACAAGACATTTTAAAGATTGCCGTCAAATTGTCTTGTTTGTTGCTTATTTATGATGGGCCTCAGATAAAGAAAGTAGATGTGCTCATTAGCTAATATGTTATTCATTGTCTAAACGACAGGGTTTTTTCAAACTCAGCGGGTCAGCTGCCAGTTGCATTGAACTAAGCACATTGAGGGTTCATAAAAATAAAAATCTACTACGATAATTTAGAGTTTCATACAATGCCTGATCAACCTCGAGGCCAATGTTTTTCATGAAATCACAAGTTCTGCCTCTATTAAAAAATCTGGCTATGCAGAAATGCACAGGACTCATGTGGACCAAATTGTTTTCTTGAACAAAAGTTTTAGGAAAAAAATACAAGCTAAGGTAGACCGCATACATGAAGGCATAGGCTGCTACCAGTAATATAGTGTGAAAAAGTTGAATAAAAAAACAACATGTCACATAGCTAATGTACATTATTTATATATATTTAAGCATAATTCATAAGAAAAATGTCCTCCTTCAAGTTCAAGTTCAAATGTGTAGGTCAGTGCTGGGAGAGAGAGCCAACCTCTCCAAGTTGTTCTGTGTGCTGTCTGATTGGCTGGGGTGTTGTCTTGAGCCTGCTGACAGCTCTTGGAGTTGGTCCAGGCAGTGTTTTGGACTGAGACAGCTTGTCAAGTTGACCACGGGGTGTATTTATCTGAGCGCCAGATCTCAGAACCTTTACGGGAGGCCGTGGTTTGTTTGCTTGAAGCTGTTGGAAGAACTTTCTTCGTTCCGAGAAAGTCAAATGGTTTTCTTCCTCTACCCCATTAGATTTACTGCGTCGTCTCTTGTCCTGACCGATAGAGCCTCGTTTCGTCGAAACTTTATCTCCTTGGTTGAACACAGCCATCTTATTGGCAGCACCCACAGGTTTGTTTCGTAGATGTTCCCAATTAGACCTAGATCTGCGGCCTTTGTAGTTAACTTCACTCTCATTTTCTCTGTTCACAAGGTTTTCACTTTGAGCAGATTTATCAGCATGTTTTGAAGTGTGATTGGACAAAGCAGGCATTGCTGCAGACTGTGCAGTCTCTTTCTTTAAAGCATTAATGTTCTTGGTGATGAAGTTCTCTCTAGGTGCTAGCTTTGCTTTGCTGGCCTGTGCTTTCTTAGTGAGGGAACTACTTCGGTTGGGAACCGGACTCGGGCTGGAGCTCGATGAATTGATAAAATTCTGGATGTTCAACCTTTTTTGAGCAAATGTTTTGGCCTTTGATGGAATTGTTTCTGGTTTGGAAAAAGACAAAATGTTTGTACGCAAATAATTAGTTTGAGTGGTGGGAATTGCTTCAGTTTTTTCAGAATTGGGTATTGGCCCTGGTTCAACATTGGGCATTGACATTGGTTCTGTAGAAACAACTTCCGAAAAATGACAGGTGTCTGATCTTTTCTCTGAAGCGTAGAATCCATGGGTTAGCTCACCTGGAGCATCAGCACAGGGTGGTGGATTGACTGGTTGATGATCGTACGGACTGTCATTTGATGTTTCTATGTTTGCAGTTTTTTTAGCTGAAGACGGGGTCAAAGATTGATTAAAAGTTGAACGACTTGATCGTCGACTTTTACTGAGGCGGTTGCCATGCCGGCGCTCGGTAATCCAGCTGTCATTGTCCACCACTTTAGGGCTCGCTCTTTTAAGACTTTTAATTCTCTGAAGACAGACGTTTATCTGTGAATGTTTCACCGATTCTTCACATTCACTATCCACCAGAGGAGGTGGAACTTCCGAGCTTGAGGGAAGAGAGGAACGTAGATCAGCATGTGTGCCAGCTTCACAGGTTTGCGCCTTGACTTCTGGATATGGGGGCAGAGTGAAACTTTGATCTGCTGTGCATGGACCAACAAAATGTGTACTTGTTGAGTCACTATTACTGATCTGCTCTGTAAGCTGAGATCCATCATCAGATGAGACTTCAAGATGCTCTGGGTACGGAGGCAGGATGAAGCTTGGCTCCTCACAGTAGGAAAAACTTTCAATCGGCTGCGCTTTCTCTTCAACATTTGGTTCATCCTCAGGGTTTGGTGTCACGGGAAAATTTAAGTTTGCCTCATTGAAATTTTTAGAAATGGTGTAAATGTTAATGTCCTCTTTCAAGAGTTTTGAACAAACAGGCGCCAAATGCTGTACACTTGTAGAGGTATCTGACTGTGCATCTTCTTCTTGATGGTCAATACCTAACTCAATGGGTACAATAAATGCCTGTCTTTCACTTGGAGTAGATTCAGACTCTCTTTCACAAGGTTCATTGGGTAGTTTGGCTGAGAATTGTGATTCCTTTTCCCTAAATTCATAATTGTCAATACCTGTGCTACTTTTAATTTCACTATCAGTACTAATACTAGACAATATGAATCGAGCCTCTGTCTTGCTTTCACCGTGGTTTTCCCATTCCTTCTCTGATGCTGAGTCAACAAAGTGAGATCCCGTCCTTTCACCCAATAACAATTTATTGCCATCCACTTGAGTATTCAATCTCGACTTTCTCGTAAAGGGATCAACTGTTGCATCAAACCCAACAGTGCGGTTCCAAATTTTGGCCACTCTAGCGAAAGCTTTCACATCGCCAGATCTCGATTGGTCTAACTTTACACGGGGCGTGAACTGGTCCGCCTCCCCGGGCGCCATATCAAATCTGAGCACAGGGTCGGCTGTGAAAGACCGTGGCGATGTCATCCTGAGCTCTGGGCTCCCCGAACTGACTTGCTCTGTATCGAGTCTATCCTCCCTCTCCCCTCGTGAGGTAGACAACTGATGAGCAGGCTGGTTAGTCAGTCTGTGGGATGGTGAACTAGGAGAGACTAAGCCAGTACTTTTAGTTGACCCAAACTCAGATCTCTCATTAGCAACATCATCACTGCTAGAGTAGCCATCACTATCTTTGACCTCCTCAGCACAAAGAATTGACGTTTTGCTGGACAGTTTAGACATGAAGGCATGGATGGGTTTTGTTGGAACTGAAAATAAATTTACTTCCTTTAGCTTAGCCTCTTTTCTATGATTTGGCAAAACTTGAGAAATCTGATTAGACTGGCTAATCTTGTTGGATTGTGGGGACCCTAGGATTCGTCGACCAACTTGTCTAGTTGGTGAAGGAGGAAAAAGGTTTCCACCATGTTCAAGATTCTCTTGTGACACAATCTTAGTTTTGACTGGGCTCCTCTTATCAGATGAAGATTCCTCACTTAAAGTCCTGTTACTTCCACCGCTGTTGGTTTCAGACTCTTCTGATGTATTAACGCTACGCACTTCATTCTCTTCTGGTTTCCTCTTTAAACTGCTCAGCAGATTTGTCAGGCTTGTCTTGAGGGGAGATGAAGGTTTGCTTACGTTTGTTTCCCTTTGTTGAAGTTTGCCTTTGCTGGGTGGAGAAGAGTGTGAAGATAAGAAGGACTGGAAGTTCAAACTGTCCTGCGTCTGTCTCGTGACGCTGTGCCCTGCCGCCGGCAGCACATTCCGTCTGCTGGACGACCTGCGACGAGGGCTTGACCTGCTGTCTGAGTCTTTCACATCTTTGGCGAAAGAGACCCGCCTTGGAGAAGGTGTTGCCATTTTTGAAGACTTTCCAAAAGTAAGTCCTTTGCCTGGGGTGGTGCTCAAGTTGGAGGAGCGTCGTTTCAGTTTTCTCCTCGGGAATTTTGGAGATTCCTGGAGTTGTTTCACTTCCAGAGCCCCTAGACTGGCAGCCTGCTTGAAGTTAGTTGTAGTGCTACTGTCTGCGATATCCAGCCTGGAGAGGGTTCTCTGTGCACTGCGTGTTGTGGGCTTCAGACTCCCAGTCAGGATGGAAAGCTTGGGTGTCTCTGTAATATCTGCACTGTCAACACTGCCTTCAAGTTGAATGGACTTTGTTTCATGAGAGCTGTCTTGCGAATGGGCCTGAGCTTTGACTTTTTTTGGTGGACTTTTCTTCAAGCCGGCTTCGAACCCTTCATGCGAACGCCGTTTTTGTGGACTGTGCTTGAGGCTGCTCGGGGATGCTGGAACAGGGGATTTGGTCACCGCTGGAGTGTGAGGGGTAGTTCTTTTGTTCTTGAGACTAAGAAACGAGTGGAATAAGCTTTGGGGGCTGAAGTTTCGGTCTGGAATGGGTGGTGGATCAAAACCTCCCTCGGATGAAAACTCCTCATCAAAGCAAGCAAGCCCTCTCCCGTCATTAAACAAGGTTTCTCCTCTGGAAGGCACAGCATATATATCTTCCATGCTTTTTGACCGCCTCCTATTTAAAGATGGCTTCTTGGTGACAACCGTTCTCTTCGTTGGGAAGGCAGAGGTTCGATTCTCTGAGAGTGTTGAAAGAGAGCAGTAGTCGCCATTAAGCTGTCTGCTAGAGAAGATTTTCCTAGGTTTGGCTGAGCTTTCCTCATCTGCAAATTTCATCTCACTACTTTTGGGTATGATTCTTGGCAGCCCATTCTCATCAATCTCAGCGTACTTGGGGCTGCCACTGCTGTAAGGTATTGCGTCCTTAATGCAGGCATACACTGGGCTTTGGTTTGAGGCAAGATTCCAGCCATGGACTAAGGGTTCTCTGTCTACATTGCTGAAGTCCTGATGTTGGCCTGAGATTTGTCAAAGAATTGAGGAGAGGTATTGGGTTAACAAATTACAAATAAAGTAATTTAAAAGTCAGTGTATAGCAACTCTGATTATTTATATATGTAAGACACCAGCATAGTAATTGTAATGATTTGGTTCCCGATACCTGAGGATATGTCTTTCATTGAAACTAGGAGCAGCAAGGCAATTGATCTTGCTGATTAATCATTTATTTTAATGATAGGAACTTCTAGTTAACAAAATTCAGGCTCTATTTTGACTGAAGTCTATTCTGTTGGACCTCATCTGAAACAGTGGCTAGAAACCGGTGCTAGAAACTGAAGTTATAGATCATACTAATCTCAACTCGCCGTAATACGTCAAGGACTGCCTGTAAGACATTCGCAGGTCTGTAATCCTTACAGTTGACAATCTACTTTACTGACAAAGGAAGGTTTTACTCACTAAAAAAAAAATACAGACCCCCCCCTCCACAACAGCACCTTAGATTTTGATTGCTAGTCTCCCCTTTACTTCAACTGAAATCCAACCAACAGGATGTAATTGAGAGATCCTTTTTACAAAGTTTAAGTTTCGCAATGAACAACGAAAGTTGTAAATTCCCATAACCCCACTTGAAAACCAACCTTCTGAAGGCTGCAGAAGAGTGCCGGGCTCAATCCTACTGTGTGTGGGTGTCTCTGGCAGGGGTCGGCTGTGTGTGGGTGTCTCGGTCAGAGGTCGGCTGTGTGTGGGTGTCTCTGGCAGGGGTCGGCTAGAAAACTTGCCCATTGAAGGGATCACGGGGCACCGGGGGCTGGAGACTGGACACAGCTGCAAACTTCCTGTCGTCTGACCTCGTGGAGAAGGCGACACTCTAAGACAGCCTCGTGTCGGGGTACTGAGGGTAAAGATAAACAGAAAAAATTATTAATCTGATGATTCTGTACTGTGAATGTGATAATTATAAGTACACGTACAAAGTGCTTTCCCTAAAAAAAGTTCAAAGCGCTTTACAACATGAATATAATATATACAATTGCAAAAGCTCACGCACACAGACAATTTCATAAAGGCATTTATAATTCAGAAATAAGATCTTTAACTAAATATGTAATTTTATGGGCAGCCAATTCATTTAATTTAAATTGGTGCGCTGTGGTGTATTGATTTTCTTTTTAAAAAATCATTCAGCATTTTTTTAATCTCTTGTAGACGGTACAATATACATTGTTTCATAATTTATTGTGTACTTAAACTGTTTATAGAATTATGGACAAAAAAGTGAATTGTAGTTAGCTTTTCTGTTGATTTCAAAAGACATAAGAACTTGTTCTAGGCCTTTTTGGATAGAAGATGTCATAGTGGCCTATATGTATTATCATAATTCTTTAATAACACACTTTCATGCGAGATAGACTTTGCCATAAAAAGAGCACTCCAGAAATATTCACTACGGTACTGGTGATAGTAGAACTTCAACATTGTCTAACAAAATTGCTTTTTATTTCACATAGTTTGGTTCGGTGGGTGCTCCTATAAATTTTACTTCACTTCTTGTGTTGTTCATTTTTTATTTTTTTTTAAATAGGCCGGCCTTCTGCCACCTCCTATTTTTGCAATAAAATGATGAACAGCGCCCAATTCAAACATCATGCACACATCTCTTGATATAGAGTATACACAAAAAAAGTTATCCCCATATGCAAAATAAAAGTAGGGGCCATTACCCTAATTTTAAATTTAAATAGTGACTGTAAAGTACATATATGTATACAAATACAACAACAACAAAAACGCTTAATTGGAAGCTCACACTACCAATAGGCATTACAAAAGTACTACATGTATCTATTATGCAGAATTGAATGCATGACTACCTAAGACAAGACTTTAAAAGAAAATGGGGTTTGGAGAAGGAGAGGGTTGTTATAGAAAGAAAACAATTGGAAACTATCATAAACACAATTTTTCAAATAAAGTAAGTAACTGTCTTCTAAATTTAACACTTTACTGATTCTGTTATCCGAATACTCTTAATTCAAAGTTTTGATCAAATCCAAAGCAATACGAATTATGAGGCCTCCACCGTACAGTGAATGTGCTTGTGATGCCTCTTGAGGGCAGCCAAAGTTTATCTTATCCCAACTTCATATTCCACAGCCCCTGTAAAGTTTAAAAAAAGGAATTGGTGCCCAGTAAACAGTTTAAAAGAAGGTATAATTTATTTTAAAGTTTTAGGTACTAACATTCGTGGTGTCCACTGTATTGTACTTCTAAACAGATTCCTTTCATTCCTATAAGTATAAGAAGTTGCCATTCAATATGGAAATAAAAGCTGCACTTAAATAAACGAAATGACAATTCCCCACCGGATGAACATGTGGTACAGTCTTTTCTCGGGCTAATATTACTGCTTCTAACCCAACATGAGGATCTTCAGAGTTGGCCTACAATCTCTATGTGGCGTAGAAGTCTCTGATTTGTTTACAATAGATATGGGTGATGGGAATACACTGTACCATTCAGCAATTATGGAGCATTTAATTTTATACTGCCGCTACTTACGATCTGGAAATTGTAGCAAATTTTGTTGGACTCAGTTGGTTCTGAAGAAAGATAAAAATAAAAATTCTCTGAAATTTAAAGTCAAGTCATAAAGCACACTTAAGTTAAAACAAAACTGGACTCCTGACTCAGCTACTTATGGCCAGTGACACACCAACAAAACCAGTAGGAAATTGAAGAGATAAATTTTGACACATCCTGGGATTCAAACTGCAGATCTCCCTATCTTGAAACTAAGGCTCTACCACTTAAACCAGTTTGCCCCCAACCCCCTTTCGCACAGATATGGATACAGTAATGCACAGATAGATCTATAACAATGAAGTTACTGGGATCTATCTGGAGCTAGAAATACAAGTCCCCAGATTTAGATTTAGAAGAAAGTTCAATTCCTAAATCGATACATTCTATTTGGAGGCTTATTACATGTACTTCGCTCGTAATGGGGGAAATGCTAGAAAGAGCCTATTATACTAACTTTGTACCATAATATGTTGATTGGAGTTTTTTTTTCATTTGAAAAAAAAAATTGAGGATAAGAATTAAGATTATATTTTCTTCTCCCTATTGCCTCTCATAGCACATTTATTAATAACTATGCTTTGTAATTCATCTGTACTGTATGAGTCCACATTATATTATTTTTAAAGTGAAAATCAGGACCATTGAATCCTTTTGAGCAAAGACATTCACAAGTTTAAGTCTCATGGCAGGATTTGCTCTGGAACAAACGCAGCTGTGGAAGTTGATGTCGACGGTTAGTTCGGCGGTTACAACCGTAAATTAAGAAGCATGGTGAAAAGACTACAAATGTGATTGGGGAAGGAAAAAAAACAATATTTATATATGTATAAAAAAAAACGTAAGGTTTCTTAAAATACATACTGATTACATCAGTACACAAAAACAGGCCTGGCTGTTTGTATTCTGATTAGGCCCAGGTCAATTTCAAATTTAGAATTACGACTAAATATATATATGTAATGTAGTCGATCACTAAAATTCGCAAGAAAAAGTTGATACCAACAAATCGATTATATAATTTAGGCGTCTACACACACTAATGAAGCCAAAATCCAAATGTATTTTCTTTCTCCAACCAAAAAAAAATCTTTTTTTTACGGCGCCTGATCGGGATTTTTGATGACTCCATGGGAAACGGAAATCTTGATGAGTGAGCAGGAACTTTCCTGCAGAAAGCATGGAAGTTGGCAGGCTGTACAAAACAAGTGTAGTTTTTAAACTGAATGTTGGAGTAGATCAGTTTAACCCAAGTCATATTACACCACAGACATGTCCTTAGATGTTATGTTAGCAGAAAATCCGCTTAAGTGCACAATCATGAGAAATGATAAATTGTACCAATCATTATCAAAGTCAGGCCAAGACTTAGTTAATAATCATATTATGCAGCGCAAATGTGTAATGATATAAACTAAATTTACTTATCCTCCTTCTTTGTTAAATTATAACTTATAAGATATAAGTGTCAAAAGTTATGCAGCGGTTTAGTCCATTTTATAGACTGATGCAACCCCTTAAAAAGGTAGAGAATAACACAGACAATATTTATCTTTTAAACGCAGAGGTCTAAAACGCAGCTGTGGAAGTTGATGTCGACGGTTAGTTCGGCGGGTACAACCGTAATTAAGAAGCATGGTGAAAAGACTACAAATGTGATTGGGGAAGAAACAAAAACAATATTTATATATGTATAAAAAAAACTTAAGGTTTCTTAAACTACAGACTGATTGCATCAGTACACAAAAACAGGCCTGGCTGTTTGTATTCTGATTAGGCCCAGGTCAAGTTCAAATGTAGAATTACACTGTGTACGACTAAATATGAAATGCAGTCGGTCACTAAATTCGCAAGAAAAAGTTGATACCAACAAATCGATTATATAATTTGGGCGTCTACACACACTAATGAAGCCAAAATCCAAATTTATTTTCTTTTTCCAACCAAAAAATAATCTTTTTTTTTCACGGTGCCTGATCGAGATTTTCGATGACTCCGTTGGAAACGGAAATCTTGATGAGTGAGCAGGAACTTTCCTGCAGAAAGCATGGAAGTTGGCAGGCTGTACAAAACAAGTGTAGTTTTTAAATTGAATGTTGGAGTACATCAATTTAACTCAAGCCAGATTACACCACAGACACGTCCTTAGGGCGACCACAGGGCTAAAGCCGAAAGCTGATGAGCGCCGATCAGAATAAGAATTCCCCTATAAAAATAAACTAACCCCACAGAGTCACCGCTCCTTGTGAGCGTTGATAAGTTGGGTTCGGCAGCCTCGGCTTTATAAGAATGGAGAAAGAGGGCGATTTTTAAATGGACATAGCGGAGTGTGGGCTTCACATAGAACAAAACTGATTAGATTTTTGTAATCAGCGTAAAAAATTTAAGGGGACATCGCGGGCAGAATTTGATTTTGAACTAAAATTTAAAAAATAATGTCTTGTCAGCATTTAATTTTCATTTTTTAAATTCTAATTAATTTTAATCCCATAAATAATTTTTTACTGCACGTATTTGTATTGTACCTTCGCACTAATTTCAGACGATGCAGTAGGCTAATTTTGCCTAGCCGCCACACGTCATAATCGGCGTCTAGGCGTCTACCCTGTGGGGTTCACACCAAGCTGATCGGCGCAGATTTCAAGTTCTTTAAAGCGTCGATAAATTCAAGCGTCACTCTGTAGCCGGCCTTAGATGCTATGTTAGCAGAAAATCTTAACTTAAGTGCACAATCATGAGAAATGATATATTGTACCAATCATTATCAAAGTCAGGCCAAGACTTAGTTGATATTCATATTATGCAGCGCAAATGTGTAATGATATAACTAAGAATTTACTTATCCTCCTTATTTGTTAAATAATAACTTATAAGATATAAGTGTCAAAAGTTATGCAGCATTTTAGTCCATTTTATAGACTGATGCAACCCCTTAAAAAGATAGAAAATAACACAAACAATATCTATCTTTTAAAAGCAGAGGTCTAAATGTTTATGGGGTAAACCGTAAAAGGATAGAGTCAAAATTGGGCAAACATTACAGTTGATAATAATGTCAACAGAGATTTTTCTTAGTTTGATTTATCTTGTGTAGACCTCATCAGTGAAACTATATGAAATCATTCGTTTTCTGCTCACATTATGCAATGCCTTGGCACCATCTGAAAGTCTTGCTTAATGCTTTTATAAAGATCTGTAAATGAGTACAACTATCCATTGTATAGAGTGTAAATGAAGACACTAATGAAAAGTTCTCACAGAAACAGATGAAGAAAAGATAAGAAAAAACAAATGAAAAAGAAAAACACCTACAATATGGGCTCCTTGTCCTGTGCTATGGTTGTTTCTTTTAAGCTGGGACTCTTGGCCTGTGGAAACCTGGTTTGCCAAAAAAAAGAATTAAGGGCTTGGTTTTAACAATTAATACATTAATAATCTTACACGCATAGAGCACCACCTTTGTGTAGTGGTTATGCGCGATATAAAAACTATGTATTATTATTATTATTGTTACTTTGAGATAGATAAGCAAAGCTGGAAATTGAAAATTTCAGAGAACAACGAAGGTCAGAATCCAGCGGCCCTAGTGGAGATTCAATTGACGCTAACCAATTGAGATGGTTCAATGAGCAAAATTACATACAAATTGACCAAGAAGCACTGCTGCTTATCTGCGGGGTAACAAAATTCAGTAGGGAAGTGGCTATTTATCCGGTAACCGCACAAATAGCCAAAAGACTATTTCTCCGGTAACCGGACAAATAGCCCACAGGCTATTCCTCCAGCAGTCTTGGGTGATCCAACTATTGGTTGTGATAGCTGTCTCATATGGAACCATATTATGATGTGTTTAAACCTGATGGTGGCACTAAATACTCTTCTTATTATTATTATTCCGTGCAGTTGAAAGTGTGAATGCTGGACAGAACGTTTGTTATTAAAGCAATGATTTAACTATGAACATGTGTGATGAGGTTGCACAATTATTACAACTTTGATTTGATAATAGAACAAGAGTTAGGTACCAGTAGGGGAAGGGTAGGGTAGTCACTTTTGTCAGCGACGGCAAGGGGAAGATGCGGTAAGAGTAACTGGACTGGGACATGTGTGCATGTTTTAGGTGCTAGAATACGATTTTACTACTTGGCACCTTCTGAATTCTTGTTCATTCTATGTTGGAAATCGATTTAGAGAAGATTTATTCTCAAACTTCTCGTTATAAGCAGGATTATCAGATTTAGGGTCTCATTTCTACACAAACATTTTTTCAAGATGTTAAATTTTTTTTAAAGAGGGAGCAACTGTACTTCCAAAGCAAAAAATGGGTATTTCTCAGGAAAAAAGGTACAAACGCAGTTTTTCTCTATTAATTGGGTTGTTGTTAATCAGTACTCATTACATCTGTAAAGATAGTGTCTATACACATTATAGATGAATAGGGTTTTGGCCTAAAAGTTGCTATACACATAAAAAAAAAAGGAGAGAGACACATACAAAACAAGAGAGAAACAACGAGAGAGAGAGAGAGAGAGAGAGAGAGAGAGAGAGAGAGAGAGAGAGAGAGACAGACAGACAGACAGACAGACAGAGGAGGGAAGAAGAAGATGAGGAAATAAAAAACCGGAAGAAAAAGAGAATTGAAAGCAGAAAGAGGAAGGGAGAGAGAGAGAGAGAGAGAGAGAGAGAGAGAGAGAGAGAGAGACGCAGGAAAGCCAAGAGAGGGTAGGAGAAAGAGTGAGAGAGAGGGAAACAGAGAGAGATATGTTAAAAAGCCAAGAGAGAAAGGGAGAAGAAGCTAGAAACCCAAGAGAGGGAGAGAAAATGAGAGGCTCAGCCATTGTGTATAAAGTGATCGACCAAAGCCCGGGAATCACGCTTTGTTCCCGAAAAGGATCATCCTCCGACTTGATACCCATTGTGCACTTTTAAAATATAAATCTAGATTTGATCTAGTTTTGATCCAAAATCCCATCTCAAACATGCTAGTCGTGCGGATACAGTATAGCTCCTCAAAGGCAGAAATAGTCAACTTAGAACCAGGTTTCTACATCGAGATTAAGATGCTAGTCTGCATTAGATCTACATTAATTTCCTTGGTTGCAAAAGCGCAAGGGCACATGTTTCGCAAAAGAATGTTGTATCATAGACACCAACAACTACATCGAATTAGATAGAAAAAATTAGGCTAACTAACCATAACTATTAACAGCAACCAGAATGATTAGTTCAAAATAACATCGAGCGAGGACGACTGGATGTTAATATTTAATGATCGGTATTAATCGAATGAATAAAAGATAAACAAGATTTTCATTACCCTTTTCCTCAAGTAGATTTGCGGAAGATTCTTAGCTTGTAAATGACTACGAAGTTCAAGAACTGGATGTCAAGTTCGCATGAATCAAAATAATAAACGATTAACTAGATCTACATTACTTGTTTGTAAAGGCATACCGAGCTCATGATTACGCAAATAAGAATCATTATTTGCTTGGAAATGACAGCCAGTGTCAATGACTAAAACTAAAAGTCAAGAGATCGGTATTATTCAGACGAATGAACGCAAGAAGAAACAACTTGGGACTAAAAAGTATTGCTGAAATTATTGACTAACCCAATTTCGATAGCACTGTATAAAAAGTATAGAAAAAAAAGAAGAATATAGCCTATTGATAAATAAATCGTTCAAAATTTTCTTTCGCCGACACACAAACTTTCTTCATTCTTCTCTAATTTTGGTTGCGTGATTGAGTGAAAATCGTAGCCATAACTAAAATACATTATTTGCGAATAACAGCGGTGTTGACGAATATTTGAAAAGGAAAAGTTTACAAAAACAAACCAACGCGTACAGATTGGCAGCTCTAGATGTACTATCATTTCCCATTTACCCTTTCCAAGATCTCAAAATTTAGATCTAAGAGAATAGGCTTCAATAAACTCATAAAGAGCCCATGACGTTAGGCTTATAGCAAAATACGTAGTCAAGACGGACTGGGCTAAAAGCTAAAAATGGAATAGACACAGATCTATAGACAAACACTAACAGTAACAGTACGAGGTATGGGCTTGGCTGTTCCGCCGTCTAGCATTGCATTAAGCAGCTTTGTTTTCTTCGTTAATAGAACAAGAGCTAGGTGCATCTGGGAGAGAATGGGGTTATCACTTATGTCATTGACGGCAGGGAAAGTGACATGGCAGGGGCACTGGTGAATTACCACATATGCACCTTTGATGTGCCAGAATGAGATATATATTTTCTATTCGGCACCTTTCTTATGATGGGAATAGGTTTAGAGCCGATCTATTCTTGAACTTCTCGTTATTAGCAGGGTTATCTGATTTAGATTTTCGTCATTTCCAAAATATCGTTAAAAAAATCAGGACCATGTATTCACACACTATTGTGCCATACGCTTATATGATTCTGCAGAGCACGTTTTGAATCAACAAGGAAAGAGGGAAAGGAGGAAATTTATCCTCTAGTACTAACAAATAAAGTTTTTGTTGATCCGCAAAAAAATAAATTACTGCTAGTATTTCAATAGCACTGGAGAAAGAATGCCAGATTCAGGACCCCAATAATTAGTTCCTTATATTTCTAAACTCTGTGACAAACCTCATTCAGTTGTGCATCAGGATCAGAGAGCAGTTCAGCTTCGGGTGCTTTCCCAAATGTTGAGAATGGAGAATCTGGAGCTAAACTTGAGCCCGACTTTCCACAGCCCTCGTCATCCAAAGGATTTCCAGGGCTAAGATCGATGGTTGCCGCTGGGAACATCGGGGACATGGCGGGCCGATCGTCCAGTAGACGATAGCGAGGCATCGCCGTGTCCTCCGCAGGCTCTGTGACCAGGCCCAGCGTAACGTCGGCCCCCTCAAAGTCAACCGAGCAGGTGCGGTAATACTTGGGCGGCAGCTTGCGCTTGTTCCACAGACGGATGAAGGTCTTGAAGTGCGTCTTTAGTTTAGGGGAAAGCATGGTATCGGGCTCTTTGTGCTTCTGGTAATAAGACAAATGGGTAAGAGAGACATTCTTAATGAACTAATAAAAATCAAAACAAAAACAAAGGTCTGTATTGGTACATGTAGTGGGTATCCAGAAAGACAGTCTTTTAGACTAGTAAAACGATTTATACAAACCTATGATTTTATGTTCCCAACATACGAAGGGGCTTAGAAAATAAGGCCTAGCTTTTACCAACTCTTTGTAAAGCGTCACCCACCCTTTCCGCACTTCTCTTGCTACAAACACAGATATGTTGAATCAACCCCTGACAGTCTTGGTTTATGGTGGAGACAGTCTACTTTTGGATAAGCAAAATGGACTTTTAGTGTGGAGAAAATATTTACAAACCTAAGCACCCAAAGACATTTATATTAGTGATAACAACCAGTACTTGAGTTGTACAATAAACGTATACAACTTTAACTTAAGCAGAGCTGTATACTACACATTGATCCCCATATTCAAACAAAGTTTTCAATGTAACTTCAAACTGACTTACTAAAGATCTGAAACAAAAATGTATTAAAAAAATGAATAGTTTTACATTAGACCTGGGTTAGGAGACTGTATAAAGAGATAGCACATTTCAACGCCAAAGTTACCATGTATTTAAATGTATAGGATGATTTAATTTTTAAATCTATTTCCTCTTTGTAAAAAGTACCGCTAGTTCAGTTCCTCTTTGTAAAAAGCACATTTCAACGCCAAAGTTACCATGTATTTAAATGTATAGGATGATTTAATTTTTAAATCTTTGTAAAAAGTACCGCAAGTTCAGTAGATACTTACTTCTTCCTTAAGCCAGGTTTTCAACTCGGATAGCTTTGCCAGGTAATCGTCCATGCTCAGAAGATCTAAATTATATATCAACATTGAATTAATTACACATCACAACCATATACAATACTCGCATAGCCCCAAACATGCACTAAGAGTCCACACACATGAGAAAAAAATTTTCATTCTTATTTAAAAGTACCGTTCCTCCATTTATTTTTCTATTTAACCTCCGAAATTTTGCCCTTATGGGCAAAATGTGCTGCTAAATTTGCTAAAAATAGCAAAATATGCCAAACGTAACGTGTAACTGTAAGGCAATGTGGAATAAAATGTTACGAGTGACTTTGTGAACCCAAGGGTCCTCTTTTGTTCCTTTAAAAATTCTGGGTACATGTACTAACCCAAAATTTTTTTTTTTTACTGAAATGTTTAGTCTTTTCAAAAAATTAATGTTGACAAATAAATAGATTAAGCAACGTTACTGTTTGACAGCAATTAAATTTGAAATATTGGTAATTACAAGTACATGTTTTGGTAACTTTTGAAATCCTTCAATTTGAAACAATTGGGGTCACACCCCACTTCCTAGAGAGAAAAAGAGAAGAAAAAGCAGAGGAAATTATATTATGGAGAGAAAGGCAGAAATAGAAACCTGGGCGAGAAAGAGTGAGAGAGAGGAGCCTGAGCGAGAAGGAGGGAGAGAGAGAGAGGGAAGACTGAGAGAGAAAGAGAGAGAAAACTGAGCGAGAATGAGAGAGAGAGAGCTAGAGAAGCCTGAGGGAGTTAGAAAGTGAGAGAGAGAGAGAGAAAGAGACAGAGAGATAAAAAGAGGGGGAGGTGGGAGAGAGAGAGAGGAGAGAAACTCTTGTGAGTGTTTATTGCCGATAGGGCAGATTTTGCGGCTCTAATTTTGCAATTGCGAACGCGAAAAATTGCAGGGCCAGAGAGTACCAAAGAAATCTGATTTCTTAGAGAAACGTTTGTGTGAGCCTGTGTGTGCCATTTTTTTGTGTCATAGAGGTAACAGTAGTAGTGTTGCCGATTAATTAAATCAATATCTCGTTAAAAGTTAAACAAACAAAAAAACGTTACTACTTTATCAAACAGTATGTCTCCAGCGCCATAAAATTTAGGCTATAGACTGTGGTTTTGGGGGGACAAGAGAGGTACATTAAATGTTTTATATTTGGAATAACCATTACTTTTAGAGAGTATAAAAACATATAAATAATTTGTGACAAAAGAAAAAGATTTTAAAACAATATGAACACAACAAAAAAGTTCTAAACATGATTTTTCTAAACAGCACCCAGTTGGTTGCATATTATAGAAGAACTTTATGACTGACTTTTCAAAGAATTCTCAGTCTTTTCCTTCTCCTTTTGGCGCATCCTTCGGATTGATCTCTGAGCTTGAAGTCTTTCAACTTTGCTGGCAGGGTCTTTAATATCCGATTCTAGTAGGTTTTTATAGGGTAGGAAACAAAAAAAAAACCAAAGTAATGACTGTAACTTCATTTAAACCTGACTGAATAAGCATCATATTTGGATTAGTGTTCACAAATGCAAACCAAAATACATCAGAATCTGCTTACAATAACCCTGTTTACTTGTTAACGGTGGCTTCAATATAAACTATTTCTGAGACACCCATTCCATAGCTATATCTTCACAGCCCATATCTTTTCCCCTAGCACTTCTACTTTGAATTCGTAAAAAAAATGTTTATTTAATAAATTAAGTACACTGCAAAAAATGTAAAAAAAAGTTTTAAGATTCATTTAGCACATCTTATTCGGGACATCTTAACACACATCTTTCGAATCTTCTGAGATAGCAATCTTGATGATTTTAATTATGCCTTGTCTACTGACTGGCACAACCTCATTGTTCAACACTATAAAAGTATAATTGCCTCCAGTACACATCGATTGTAATTTTGAAGCTCTAATGAACTTGACAAGTACATGTATTTCAACAATCTTTTTAACTAAAAAAAAAAAAATTGTGTTAATGTTAGAGCACATACATATCTCGATAACATATTATTACACCTGATTACACAGTTGCCTACCAACCTGGTATATATTTATCAAATAAAGCACAAATAATAAACAATTATCAAATACTATTTGAAGCTACTCATATTTTCTATTTCATGTATTTCTTTCGCTGCAACTCAACATAAAGTTTTGAAGGTGTACACATGTATGCAATTGGTTTCATTCATTGCTTCTATTTTTCGAAAGAAGACTGTACCAGATTCTGAAGAGGAATCTTCTCTGTGAACTTCCTTGGTGGCACCATCATACTCAGCTAGGTTTGGGCAGGACGCACTGCGTCTTCGAGTTGAGTGAAGATTATCTCGCTTGAACAATCTGGTAAAAATCAAGTGCAAATATATATTGCTAGAATTTAACTTGAATGGATAATGTTAACATGCACCTAATGACGTTTTATTCCCTTCCTTCTAGTGATCTCGAATGTTATGGTGGTATAAATTCTTTGCATATTATAGAAATTTTCATCTTGAGGGAATTGTGATGGTTTTGGGGTTAGAGGGTTTGCCTCTTGGTTCAAATCCCACTCAAGCCACCCCTACTGGTTGGATTGGGGAGAGACAAACAAAACCCTGCAAGGCCAGGCTGCCGTACATAGGATATTTTTTTTAATTTGTCCCCACAGAAAGTTGCAATAGCAACTTGCAACTTTTCGCAATTTTTTTTACAATTTTAACCCACGCAGCGATTTGAAGGCCACCTAACGATCAGATACCAGTCTTGGGTCTGGCACGGGTGACTGGGTGTGAAAGAATGGGGCGTGGCAGTACCGATCACCCGGTTTACCAATGCTCTGAGTGTTGCGCTGTTATCGACGATATTTTTTCCATTATTTCTGGTTATATTTTATAAGTTATAAAAAATATATTTCAACTGCACTGAGATGTTGGTTGATTTCACTATCTTGTTTGTTTCTGCTTTTTAATAATTGTTTATTACTCATTGTGTGAAATAAATAAAAGAGAAGCCATTTATTACTTTTCTTCCGGCAGCTGATCACAATTTAACTTATTTAATTTTAAATAGCTGTGGGTGTGGTATGTTTCAGTTCGAATCCTTCTTTACATGGAACAACATTCCCCCTGTGTGTCCCTTGGCGTAAAGGGAAATACGTTTAGTACCCTTGTAGCCCCAATTGAAAGATTTATATTACAGATATGGAAATAGCTGAGGATCGAACCTTTGACCTCCAGCTCATCCAGAGCACTTATTATGCTAGAGATATCTGGCGCCTTATATGGCTAAAAATGCTATCTTCAATTTAATGTTATATCCCACTCCCATAGGTTTCCTACACAGATGAGCGGAAAAAAACGGGTGGGTAGGTAAAGAGGTGCGACACCAAAGACTTGAACCTTGGACCTCCTGCTCCTGAGTCACGAGCTCTGAGAACTGAGCTATCTTTACTAAGCCAGCGCCAATAACCTTTAAATTTAACCCTGGCTCTGCGGGACGTTGACTTTAAGGGTATAGCGCTCCCTGCTGAGCGCCAACATTATGGGGTAGCTCTCCGAACCCTGCTTAGCAAGGCGCCCACTGTTTGTGGGTGACTTGAGGACGACCTTGAGACATAATCTTATTATAGTAAACCTTTTCTTATTCACAGTTTCACTCAGGACTCAATATTTCTATATACTAAAAATTTCAACCAAAGAAAAGGTGCGACTTTTCCACTGTTGTCTGCTCCATCAGTCTTATCAGATGGCTTTGAAGTATGGTGAAGCAAACAGGCGGACCACGAGATGTGAAGTCTGGTTTCTTGGTATGTTAGTTCATTATGACTATGAGACTATTGTTCGATATTAATAACCAGTGGAGGATATCTGTGAGTATTGATACTGCTACGCTGTTTGAACGATGAGTCTTTGAGCTATTTTATGATTTAAGAACACAGTCCTTTGTCTATAGCGGTTGAGATGAAGTGCTCAGGAACTGAGGGAGCAGGGGAGGTGAAAACAAGTTGTAGTTTGTGATCACGTAACGTATCAGACAAGAGAGTGAAGATCGGCATCTACTCTCTCTGATTTGACCAATCAGTGGTATGGGGTATGGCATCTCCTCTATATATGACCAATAGGCACAAGGTGGGGTGTATGACATTTACTTTACCAATCAGGGGTATGGCAGCTCCTCCATATGATATGACCAATAGGCACAAGGTGGGGTGTATGACATTTACTCTACCAAATATGACCAATAGGCACAAGGTGGGGTGTATGACACACCAATATTCGCACCCGGCCGTAGTAGCCAGCCCCACACTCAGGAAACACTTTCAGGTGACCACGTGTACGCCCTTCTTGAGTTAATTAGATCTACATGATTATATCCCACGAATTTCTAGAAAAAGATTGGACCAGATTGCGGACAATGCCGAGTATTGAACCGTCTGCTTGCCAACGCAGGCCACGACAGACGGAGCTATCGTGAGGTGGTAATGATCAAAGATTATAAAACGAAGCACTGACAGTTTCAGCGCATCTCAGCCTACTATCCAAATAAACTCAGTACTGTCACACTGTGTAAAAGAGAGCTAATTGCAATTACAAGCCCTCAGTCACACAAACAGAACAGACCTGAGTTCAATATATGCAATGTGGCTAGCGCCTGTTTCACATCAAATGTGTACAGACTGTCTTTGTGTCTCATGGGGTGGCCTTGACGCAACTATGTGTACACCCATTCACGATTTCCTTGTGTGATAGAAAAAGGACGAATAAAGGCCCACTACCAGTGGCAGTTACTCGGCACCCCGCAGTGCCCACTTGGGAATGTGATATTGGTTCTCAAGAAAGTCAATGATCGAGATACATTGCATTATAAAAAGGGGGTAGGAATGAGGATGATATGATGGGCAAGACCAAAAATGTGGCATGTGCCCAGAAATTCTCTGGAACTGAAGTGGAATACAAAATTTATTATATTTAAATCGATCTGCTTCAACTAGAAATAGCTGGCCGTGGAGGGATTCTTTCTCCATGATTCAAATGTCATATTTATTTTATTTCTTTTTTTAACTTGTGCAGACTAGAGATCATGTAAAATTGAGTTGGTCGACATGAGGTAACTGCACTTGTCAATCAGCCTTAGATCTGGATCTAGATAATCTAGGTCCTAGATCTAGATCTAGATCTAGATCTAGATCTAGATCGAGAATCTAGATTCTATGTATAAATTTAGTGATGATAATCTAGCATAGATCTACTTGTAATTGTGTACCTGCTGAACTTCATAACTTTTTCGCCAGTGTTTAGCCTCAGTGAAAAGGTAAAATATATTGGACAATAATTGATAAAGATGAGCTGATACAATTTAATTGTTGATCAGTTTGTTTACAAAAATATTTAATGTTTCGCTAGTCTCGGTCATAGTCTTAGCTTCCTTCAAGTTTTTACACTTTTTGGAGGAGCTTAGAACTCTTTTGAGTTTTGAATCTTCCGCACATCACAAGTTTTGATGACGTAATACGCATGTTTTGGTCTCCCTCTTTTACTCCTTGGTCGACAGAAAAAAAGAACGATTCTAAAGGCTCTCGGTTTTTTTTTCTTCGTTTAATTTTTAGCTTGTTTTGTGGCATCCACTTCTAAACATTCTTTTCTACAGTCTTCTATTTTGTCTTTGGTGTTTTCAAAGTCAGAAATGTTACATTCCTCGTGAATTTGACTGTCATCTGTATAGAGATGAGTCTACGTGGTGACGTGTTATGACTTGGACAATGGTTGTATATACATGTATATAAGGTGAAAAGGACTGGTCCCTAAGTGTACATAACTGTGTCCATTATGACCTCTCAGACTGGTCCTAATACATATCCCTGTGACATTCCATATTTCAATGACTGGACGTTGGACTTAATATTGCTGATCAAAACACACTGCCCGAAATGCCGAAAATGTTTTCAAGTCTGATAAAAACAAATATCATGGACTAGAAGGTCGAAAGCAGCAGACTGATCAAGTAGGCCTAATGCTAAGATAGAAATGCAACCCTTATATTATAAACACCATTCATTAATAATTCTGACATGACACGAACTAATGCTGTCTCAGTTGAGTGACTACTCCGATATGCAGATTAGAATGGTTCAAGGAGGGTATTCAGTCTTAAGTGACAGAGAAGCTGTTTCAACACCACCTTCTCAGGGATTTTTTTAAGAAAGAAATTGCACATTTCAACACATTAGGATCAAGGTTTCGTTTTTTTGTTAATGATGGGTGTCACAAGAGCATGTTTAAAATCATTTGGTACATTGCCAGACATTAGAGAATCGTTAACAACCGATGTCAACGAAGGCTAATCTAAATTTCCTGACAACAAATCAATTGGCATTGGGTCTCAACTGCATGATTTCTCTGGACTGTCGATTATACTTTCTTTTAAACCATTTCCATCAACTTTTGTAAAATTAAATAACTTATTTCCTTCAAATGCTGGTCTTCTGAAAGGAATGACAGTGCTCTAAGTCCCGGCGCAAGTTGTCGATTTTGTGCACGAAGAAATTGTTAGAACGATTTGATAGTCCAGCTTCAGATAATAATTATATACATGTGTGTATGTAAGATTTTCCTGTCCGTGTTACCATAGAGATGGCTGGTTATCTTGTACAGTTCTTTTGGCGATGTTGAGGTTTCAATCTTTGTGCTATAGTGGTATTTTTTGTCTGCTGTTGTGTAGATCGCCTTTCGTTGACATAAATCTGCTGGTGTTGATCAGTTGCGCCTCTGACGTTCTGCTTGCCTCCTTTTCGCGATTGCTTGCTTTAGTTGTAAGTTATGCCACGATGCGGAATGCCTTGCTGGTACATACCGATTGATGAGTGGTGCATGCGAGTCGAGAATGGTCCTAAAACCACATGTATTATATGTTGCCAATCGATCGTCCGCATCACTAATTACTGGTTCATTGATGTCGGCTTTGAATTTGTCTTGGTCGATTTCTTTTATATTAATTTTTCTGGAAAAAAAAAGGTGAAACTGTCTTTTGCTGGTTTGGGGACGTTGAATTCAAACTGAATAATGAAGTGATCAGACAACAAGTTTTGAATAACTCTTGACTTTGTAATAATAGCGTTGGATCGACTACTGTAATTCATTGCTGGCAGGGCTTCCCGATTATAAATTGAATAAAATCCAACAGATTCAAAACAATGCAGCAAGACTTGTCAAGAAGGTAACAAAAAAAGAACACGTCACACCCTTACTTTAAAATCTTCATTGGCTTCCTGTCAGCTCTAGGATAAATTATAAGCTAGCTTCTATTCTCTTTCAGTGCCAATATCAATATGTGTCCGACTTTCCAGAATACCTAAAAGATTTAGTTATACCCTACACACCATCTAGAGACCTACGCTCAGCTGGCAAGAACCTCCTAGTGAAACCAAGATACAACTTAAAAAATGTCGGTCTAAGAACCTTCACTTTCCAAAGTGCAAACCTTTGGAACAACCTTCCGGACGAATTGAAAAATGTTAATTCATTAACACTATTCAAGTCTAAACTAAAGACGCATCTTTTTAAAGTCTCATTTTAATATTAAAATTCCTCGAATTGTCTATTTGGTTTTAACTCGTACGCTCATCATCCTTTTTTCTCCACTCTCTTTCTTATCCGAGGATCAGTACTTGATTTTTTAAAACAATTTCTGACTCTGTGATATATCTATAGCAATGTTTAATAATATCAATGTGTTTTAAATATCATTGTTTTTCTAAGTTTTAATAACATGTATAAATTTATAACAACTATTTGTGTATAACCTTAAGAGCCTTTTATTATATTTCTATGCAATCTTTTGCTTTTTAAAAACAAAAAAGTCATTTTAGGGAATTGTGTGTGTAAATGTTTCTTTTTAACACTTTTGTGAGTATGTTTAAAATTGCTGTTAAGCGCTTTGAGCTTTTTGTAGGGAAAGCGCTCTATAAATAAATATTATTATTATTATTATTATTATTATTATTATTACTACTACTACTACTACTACAGAGAACTGCTGCGTTTTTCTTCATGGCCCTAGTCAAAAGAGCGCAAGCTCAGAGGCGATATGGACTAATAGCAACAACAACTGCCATATCTGCAGACTTCACCTAAAGCCCTGTTACTTTTGGGACCCTCTATTTTTAAACTGAAAACTGTCTTAGAAATCTTTCTAGTTCAAAATGCTTCTTGCAATTAGCACTGATCTGTGTCTTTGGGGTGTTTGCTTAATTGGAGCGCAGCCTTAACTAGTGCCTTAACTTGAAGTATTATGCATAATTATAGACAGAATAAAAATGCATTTGTCTATGAAGTCATATACTAAGATTAAACATGCATTTTGATGACAACAATCAGACTCTGTGCACTGCATTGCACAAACTTTAGGGAGGCAAACAAATTCACACAGTTCCAAAGAGAACTTTTCATTTTATGTTAAAATGTTATTGTATCAGATAAAGCTTTCATTGAATGGATGCTAAAGTTCAGGTTTCATTTGTTTAAAAAAAAGAAACGTTTTTTTTTAAATCTATGTGTATTTATTTTACTTTCTGTTTTTGTTTCCTTAGGTCCTGCCTTATTGTTTGAGCAATATGATAGGTCAAGTAAAACTTCCAGGCAGTTTTTTGCCTGTTCTGCATTCAGAGACAAAAAAGAATGTGATTTACATGTTTGGGCGGACGAAGGGGCCTATAAGTCTACACAGATATCACAGCACATCTCTCACAAACAATACAGAATGAGGTATGTTTTTGACATGCATAATAATTTTATCAATGGTTCAGAAAGTTTTCCTTCCTGCAGGACAATGACTTTTTGATTTGTTATTGGTTTGAAAATGCCCTTGAAAATAGTCCGTAAGACGTAGAACTGTTTGCTTTCCAAATTCATTTGCAATATCCTTTTTAGACTCAGAAACGATACCTGAAGTCAATAGTATGTTACCAACACGCAAAAAGGGGTGGCAAGCTGGCATAAGTGGTTGAGTGTTGGGCTTCTATTTAAGATGTCCCCTGTTTGATCCCTTGATTGGTTTTATTTATTTGTCAGAATTGGTCCTGCAAAAGAGGGCTCTTCAAAGTTTAACCATCGACAAAAATGTCCAACGTCACCAGTATATAGGTTATATTGTGGGCGGGCTCCAAGACTGACGTCTGGGAAATTTTTACTTGCTGCCACTCACAAGACAGGGCGGGGATACCATGTCTCCTGTCTCAGTCGGTCACATTAAACTGACACCGACCCAAGCAGTAGTGGGCAAAATCACCAGGGCTCGAACCACGGACCTCCAATTATTATTATTATTATTATTATTATTATTATTATTATTATTATTATTATTATTATTATTATTATTATTATTATTATTATTATTCTCTTATACATGTAATAAACCAATCAATGATGTGGTTGTGGCGATGGGTGGCAGTTAACTGAGTTATGATTTAAGACATGTTGAACTGGTGCACCAATGATTTTAAATCGTTGACGTATGTGTCAGAGCTATTATCAAAGTGAACGTTTATAGTCCCCAAAATAATGATCTGTTTCGCTGAATTGTTGCAGTGCTCTAGAAGGTCGTTCAACTCTGAGGAAAAGGTAGCATTTGACATTTTGTTACGTTTGTTGGGTGGTGGACGATTAATACAAATAAATACGATGGTCGATTTGTTGATTCTAATATCGGCCTTGGGGATTTCACACGATGTAGGTTGAAAAGGGCATGTCTTGATGGTCCACGCCAGGGTGTGCCTCGCAATAACAGCAAGGCCACCGCCGCGTCCAGATAGGCGCGGAGCCGAGTAGAGTTTTTATCCTGGTGGTTGATCTCACATTGTAAGGGCTCATTTCCGTGTGGTTGAAACCGCGTTTTTGTTATCAATGTTATGTCAGAGTTCGACTCAAGAACAAAGTCATGTATAGCAAGTGTTTTATTTCTTGCAGATTGTGGATTGAAATAGAGACATTTTGAATGATGTTGAATCCTCTATTTCTTTTATTCAAGAATCGATATCAATAAGATGTTTGTGATCTGGTGTTGGACCTGAAGCGAATGACTGGCGATGACTGACAACACGTTTTATTCTCCTGCTTTTCCATCCTCGTCAATAAAATAACATGGACATATAACATGGATGTATGCATAGAACCAACACACTGATTAGTCATAATACCTTAGACATAGAAAGTAATAAAAAAAATAAATCAATACTTTAAAATGTAGAGGTATCATTGGAATAATAGAGACCCATAAATTGGCAGCCTGAAAATGGATGCTCAGGTGAAGGAGAAAGAGATATCAGGCTTGAAAACTGAATTGAGTGGCTTGAGAGATGAAAATATGGAACAGAAAGCACCAGTGGCCCAGCTAGAAGATGCAGTGATTACTCTAATTTAGTCTAAAGACTCAGCTTGAAGGAAAGGATCTGGAAATAAGAGATCTCAGCTACAGTGATCAATCTGAAAAAGAAGAGAAGCAAGTTTTAGAGATAGAGATTGGTGGTCTGCGAAAAGCTCGTGCTGCCACATTGGCAGAGAGATCGACGATACAGAAAGAGTTGGCGGTGATGAAGCTTCAGGCGTCTGATGTTGGGAACAGCCTTGAGCAACTGCAAGCTTCTCACAAACTTGATGATAGAGACCAAAGTTTACGATCTGATGCTCAAGAAAAAAGGGCATAGCCTAGGGGCAGAACTGGCTCAGATAAAAGAGCATTTGTGTCAAGTTGAAGCTGCCCACACGCTTCTAGAAACCCATTCAGATTTTCAGGCAAAACATAAAAAAGAGATGGAAACTACGTTGCAAGGTGCTCGCCGTATAGGATCCCCCAGGGGAACCTAGGAGACGTTAAACCCGGAGAGATGCAGAGAATTATCTCCCTCCCTCTATAGAGAACGTTGCAAGGTGCTGAAAAGAGTAAACGTGAACCAGAAACCGAACTCCGGTGAGGGGTCGACTTTCTAATGCTGAAAACAACCACGTAGCCCGTCAAACTACTTGTTCAGAAATTCAAGTCAAACTTGATGAGCGTGACAAATCTTTACTTGGTGTCCTGAAAGACAAAGAGCAGATTGAGTCAGATTTCAATCAAGTACATTTAAAACAAAAAAGCTAATTTGAACTTGAAAGTAACCATACTAATCTAAATGTTTCCTACTCAGAGCTAAGGAAAAACTGGAAAATGAAGAAGAAAAAGATGATAGAATAATTCATTGTGCACAAATTGTCTACGCATAATAATACATGTAATATTAATCAGAACAAGTGGTATAAATTGATGGTTTGGTAAAAGATGCACTATTCTGTGATTCTCATTAAATAGTGTGATAGATTTAGGAAAAAATGAGTTCATAAGGCTGTTCGTCCGGGTTTTTTGGACCACTGTGCTCAATCAGCTGAGCATCGTATAAAGCATTCAGAGGATGTGTGCTGTCTTCAATAAAACATTTCATTTTTTTTACGATGTTTCGATTACATTGTTTTTTACCTACCACCCCGCCAGTAGTTTTACAAATTTTGTCCAGTCTCTCCCTATGTTGTTTTAACATGTTGCCTCTCCAACGTATCAAACTACACGTTAGTGTGCTGCTTACCACAGATACGTAAAGCAATTGAAGCAAATTGTGTGAGACTTGATAAAAGAATGTAATTTCCCTGAGAAGTTTGATCAGGGTTTTGTTTTCTTTCAAATAGCCTCAGTGTTTTGTTTCCAAGTCAGTTTTTTTGTCAATCACTACACATTTCTTTTAGGGACAGTTACAATGCTTGATGTTTTCCAAACATTTGGGACCACGGATTCTTTTTTAGTGAGAGATTAAAAATATCACATAAAACTTTACCCGATTCATTGGCACAGACTAACACAGTGGGAAGAACAGCATCGATGCCTGGGGCTGTGCCAGCTTTCTTTTGCTTCAGATTGCGACATACCGGTCGTAGGCCTACATACACCTCGTTTTCTGATATAAGTGTATCATAATTCTTGATCTCTCATTGGTAATTTTTTCGTATAAAAAATGAAGTCTATTAATTATGTCTCTCACTTCTAAAATCCTGACAATTAAATCTGAAGTAAAACTTATTAAGATCATCTGCATACTTTTTGTCACCCTCTAGACTGGAGGGAGAGAAATAAAAAAAAATATCAGCAGAAACAGTTGCACTTGAAAAATATATTAAAGATACACTGTGCGGGGAGTATGATCTAAAAAACATAACCAGTCCTTCAAAATGACTTTTATCCCATGCCAAGTTTTATATTATAGATGTTTAAACCGCTGTCATTATTTATGAGTAATCAGTCTCTCTCTCTCTCTCTCCCTCAACCCCTCTATCATCCAATCTCCTCATACTACTTTGGATTCTTCTACTGTATACAATTTTTCTTCATGCATGGGTCCCACTTCTCAATAGTAAGCCCAAGTCCTTTTTACGTTAAGACAATTTGACTCTTTATCCTTATTCAATCACTCAAATATGCAGAGTATTTCAAGTATTTCAAGCCTTGAAGAAATTCTTGATGTATGTGTTTCGCATTTTGATTAATGTTTTCCAAGTTACAGTTTAAGGTATTAGCTCGATCGGCCTTCTATTTACTGCATTTAATATAGACATCCTCTATAATCGTTGACTATGGGTTTTAACCAGCACACTAGATCTTATCTCCTCCAATTTCAACATTGTATTACATTATATTGTACTTAAACCTTGCTCATATATTGTGAGTTATTGGTTTCAACTCCAATACTACAACCTCTTTCTTCGATTATAAACATTGCTTTACACCTACTATACAATATAGTCGTTACTGTGCTGACGCGTCACAAGAAGAAACAAACACATAATACTATACTTCAACCTTGTTCATGCAGTGTATCTTTTTTTCTGTATTTTACGGTTTCCATCTCCATTTTACTGCATTTCTCCACAATGCTACGCTATCAAAGTTTCATGTACCCTGCTGCTGCCTAGGGCTTATAAAAGACGTTGATGTATATAACAAGATTTAACTGTGATAATCCTACTCATGGATCTTTTAAACTGCTCTTTATATTCTTCAATTTTAAACGACCTTTTGATACACAAGTTTTATGTTTTTACCGTTCAGAGAAATAAAAGGAGTCATCCTTGCTACTTATTACTCTTAAGACACTATTGCCGTTACTGTGCTGATGTGCCATAAAAAACTCTCTCTCTCTCTCTCTCTCTCTCTCTCTCTCTCTCTCTCTCTCTCTCTCTCTCTCTCTCTCTTGCGGCTGAGAAGGCAGAATTAAATTTAGACACATATGAGGATATAGATTGTTTATTGCAACAAAACGAGCGGAGCGGTGAATGTACTACCTCGAACATTTTTGTTGTTTTGAGGATGACATTGATCATATTGGTTACCGGTGGTGTGTACACTAACTTATTCACAACCCTTCACTGGTATCTATAGACTATTCCTGAATCTTATTTAAAAAACAACAACAACAAATTGGAAATTAAGCTGGTTTCACTTTTAGTCACAAAGCTACACAGTAAATTATTTTACAGACACAATAAGCCAATCAATCATTGACATTAAATGTTATTTAAACAGTAAAATTGGAAACATCATGAAAAATAAAGACATACCATTTGTATTATCTTTGTTGAAAGTCGCCAACCTGCTAAGTCTGAACAACACTGATTCTCGATAAAACTGATTTGGACAAGTTTTCAAAAAACACACACACACACACATACACACACACACATTATATGTCATGACACAGAAATTGGATCAGATTGCAAAGGTGGATATCTTCAACCTGATCTTCTTGCTTCCATTTTTTGATTGATATGATTGTGAAAATGTATTTCCTGAACTGCTAGAGAGCAATTGTTAAAGTGTTGTACCAAAAATCTTTTTTTTTTTTTTCCACTACAATGTACAAATTTTCACTTGCAAAGTAAGCGACTATTACTGACATTAGCTTGTGAGTTTAATGTGACCAACTGAGACAGGAGTCATGATATCCCTACCCTGTCTTGAGTGTGAAAGCACTTAAATTTGTCAGACGTAAGTCTTGGGCCCATCTACAGTATAGCCTATATAGTGCTGACGATGGACATTAAACCAACTTAACAACAACATTAGATTGTAAATTTTATAAAATGTATATATCAATAAGGCAATTTTGTAAATTGTGTACATTAACAATTACAAATATACTGTATATCACATCCAAAACATGGACTAAGATTTGGAATTAAAAAAATAATAATTACAATCTATCCCAAAAAGACATGCAGATGGAATGGATAAGCTTGGTCTGACTTGAAAACAGAAAATCATATTATGTAACATGAAAAAGACAAACGTGGGTTGAATTGCACTTATTTTCTGTGTAACAAGCCAATAACAAAACAGCAGTATCAATCATGGTGAACAACAACGCAAAACGTAAGTAATCATGCAACTCCAAGTTGAGTCTAAGATTTAGAGCTTGAATATCCAGCTTGCCATTAAGGGATCAAAATATAAAGTGCTCCATCCCACAATTAAAAACAAAACGTACATGAGTAAAATAAAAAATGAATACTGTATATGACCAGTTGGTAAAATTATTGTTAATAAATGCTTATTTTGTAAATGTTCTATAATGCGTCACAATTACAATTACCCCCCCCCCCCCCCCCCCCCAAACAACCAAAAAAAACCAACAAAACAAAAAACTCCATCAAAATACAGCAATATAAAACAAACAATCCCTTCCCCCCAAAAAAAACCCAACAAAAAACAACCAAAAAACAACAATAACTAAAAAACAACAACCCAAAAACAACCAACTCTCCAACACACACTCCAAAGCTCTCCAAAAAAACAACAACAAAACAAAATGAAAAAACCCCACCAAAAAACAATTGTATTGATCTCTCTGCAAATAATCCACAATTAAAAGAATTTCAAGCATTTAAGCCGTTGATAATAATATTCACATGTGCACCCTTGGTCCCGTCTACAATATAGCCTATATAATGCTGATGTTGGACGTTAAGCCACCTCAACAACAACAACAAAAAGCACCCTTGGTCCCGTCCACAATATAGCCTATACAATGCTGATGTTGGACGTTAAACCAGCTCGACAACAACAACAACAAAAAGAACCCTTGGCATTGCAAGTTTGATTCATTTTTAAAAATAAAATTGCTTTAGTTTTCTTCAATGAGGTGACTATGAGAACATCTGCTTATTTTCAAATTAAAATTAAAATCTGGTTACTTGAATAAGATGTCGTTCATGAAATCATGTCTTAAGTGATTATAGTGACACCAGTTTCTTGAGTTGCAGTCTTGAAGATGTGTTAGTTCTACCCCACAGCGACCCAGCTGTCTACATGCTCCAGCCTCCGTCAATGATGAACTCCTGGCCCGTCACAAAGCTCGACTGTTCATACCAAAAGAGAACAGGATAGAGTAAACCAATTCAATGTCAATTAGGGAATGAACAGTATATCTATCAACAGAACATTCTTTTCCTCCTCAAAACACTAGACTTTTAAAATCTGAATTTCTTCTGGCTTTATTAATAGCCAACCCGAACTGGTAAATATGGACAAGGGGCTCTGAGGAAGGGGGGGGGGGAAGGAAAAAGTAAGTCTCACAAAGATAGAAACACCATATTTATATGGCTGTTAAATATACAACCGATATTTTTGTCCACTTTCAACTTTGCAGAAAATAAATTCTTATTTCATCATTGGGCATGATTTGTGTTTTTTTTTATTTAATAAGAGGAAAAAAAAAGATATGAACAATTTTGGAGCCATGGTTTAATAAGTATTTGCTCATATTTGTAAGTCTCTCTATTATACAGTCAACAAATTTTACTGTAAATAATTATCCAAATATGCTGTGTTAAAAATAAGTATTCTTAACAAAAGAAATGCAATGAGCTGTTAGAATCAAATTGAATCCACAATATTTAGCAAATTTAATAATAAATGTTTGTTATCATGCAGTCAAATGATAAATCTATAATGTGTGTGTGTGTATGCATGTATATATATATAAATGTAAACTGGAATTTACTTTTTTTCTATTCACTTTACAAGATGTAAAACTAAAATAATCAGCCAATTTAAAAAAAAAAAGGTAAACAAAAGGCTTTATACCGGGCTGCCACTCAACAGAGCAAAAAAAGTCTGAAATTTTGTTGCTGCTGGCTACATTAAAAAGACGGGAGGATAGTGTTTCTGCCTCTCTGCGTATATACATTGTTGTTTTTTTGTTCAAACTTTGCTATATATGCACTAAATGCAGCGCTTTTGGTCTAATTTTCATATAAAAACTATATTTGAGTGTGTTTACGCAAATCAAATTCTTTGGTCTGACTGTCAAACAAAGCTAGGCTCTCTCATAATCAACGCTTTCTAGGTCTAACTATGTTAAGTAAAATAATAGGGACACAAAGCTTTTGTGCGTTTAATATCTATACCGAAAATCCATGATATATAGTGCGTATAGCAACATTAGTACAGAAACACTATAGTAGCTGATGTTGGACGTTAAACCAGCTCAACAACAACAACAAAAAGCACCCTTGGTCCCGTCCACAATATAGACTATATAATGCTGATGTTGGACGTCAAGCCAACTCAACAACAACAACAAAAAGCACCCTTGGTCCCGTCCACAATATAGCCTATATAATGCTGATGTTGGACGTTAAAAAATAAAATTGCTTTAGTTTTATTCAATGAGGTGACTATGAGAACATCTGATTATTTTCAAATTAAAATTAAAATCTGATTACTTGAATAAGATGTCGTTCATGAAATGATGTGTTAAGTGATTATAGTGACAACAGTTTCTTGAGTTGCAGTCTTGAAGATGTTTTAGTTCTACCCCACAGGGACCAAGCTGTCTACATGCTCCAGCCTCCGTCAATGATGAACTCCTGGCCGGTCACAAAGCTCGACTGTTCATACCAAAAGAGAACAGGATAGAGTAAACCAATTAAATGTTACATGACAGGATAGAGTAAACCAATTAAATGTCAATTAGGGAATGAACAGTATATCTAACAACACTTTATAAATCTGAATTTGTTCTGACTTTATTAATAGCCAACCCAGACTGGTAAATATGGACAAGGGGGGGGAGGACAAAGTAAGTCTCACAAAGATAGAAACACCATACTTATATGGCTGTTAAATTTACAACAGATATTTTTGTCCACTTTCAACTTTGCAGGAAATAAATTCTTATTTCCTTGTTGGGCATGATTTTTCCCTTGTGTTATTTTTTAATTTAATAAGAGGAAAAAAAAAAGATATGAACAATTTTGGAGCCATGGTTTAATAAGTATTTGCTCATATTTGTATCTCTCTCTACTATACAGTCAACAAATTTTACTGTAAATAATTATCCAAATATGCCGTGTTAAAAATAAGTATTCTAAACAAAAGAAATGCAATGAGCTGTAAGAATCAAATTGAATCCACAATATCTAGCAAATTTAATAGTAAATTGTTATCATGCAGTCAAATGATAAATATATATGAAGACCACAGGGGAAAAACCGGACATGTCACAAATTTGAATATTTTGAGTTATGCCCATTATATTATAAAGGGCGCTTAGTTTTATTATAACGGTAAAGAGTGGTATGGAAAAACCGGACATGTCACCTAAAATTAGCAGTATAAAAAAACATATCCTTTAATAGATAATAGCTTTTCAAAGTTAAAAATTCAAATAACTAAAAACTTGCAAGATGTGACATGTCTGGTTTTTCCCCTGTGGTCTTCATATGTGTATATAAATGTAAACTGGAATTTACTTTTTTTCTATTTATTTTACAAGATGTAAAACTAAAATAATCAGCCAATTAAAAAAAAAGGTAAACAAAAGGCTTTATACATGGCTGCCACTCAACTCAGAAAAAACAGTCTGAAATTTTGTTGCTGCTGGCTACATTAAAAAGACGGGAGTATAGTGTTTCTGCATCTCTCCGTATATACGTTGTTGTTTTTTTGTCCAAACTTTGCTATATACGCACTAAATGTAGCGCTTTTGGCCAAATTTTCATATAAAAACTATATTTGAGTGTATTTACGCAAATCAATTTCTTTGGTCTGACTGTCAAACAAAGCTAGGCTCTCTCAGAATCAACGCTTTCTAGGTCTAACTATGTTAAGTAACATAATCGCGATAAAAAGCTTTTGTGCATTTAATATCTATACCGAAAAACTATGCTATATAGTGCGCATAGCAACATTGGGACAGAAACACTATGGTTCGCATAGACTCAGTCTTAAATAATGCGATAGACCAAGTCCCCAGAATCACAGTTCACACTCTGTAAACATGTACCCGTACATGTATCTAGGTAGCGTACACAGGTTCAATTATAAAATCTAAATCTAGATCTAGATTAGATTCTAAATTCTGTCTCAAAAATGCTGGTAATTCGGATGAGTGTAGCTCATATAGACCTTGAACCAAAATTCTGAATCACGATTAAGATTCTACTCTGTACTATATCAACTTTACTTAGATTTACAGAGTGTAAATGAACACAATAGAACTGTAGAGCGCATTATTCCCATAATGATAGACGTGAACAATGAGAATATAGTAAGTTTAAAATGACGTCAGTGGTCAAGGACTGGATGTGAAGTTTGAGACATTGGTAATAATCCGACAAATAAACAATAAACTATCAGGGACTGGATGTGAGGTTTGAGACATTGGTAATAATCTGACAAACTAACAATAAACTAAATTAGAGTCCTTGTCTGTTAGGGTGTTCGAGCACACGATTCACAAAACAATTGTAAATGACAACAAGGAACGAGGGCTGGGTAGGTTTGGAGATGTAGGGATCGGCATGCAGGATGAATAAACAATAAACCAGATCTACGTCCTTTGTTTGTAAACGCACAAAAGACTGCATGATAATGCGAAAGAACTATTTGATGATCAACACCATGCAAAATCAAACGCAATAAGAATTATTACTAGGTAGGAAATGAGAGCTAGGGATAGAGAGATGGGTACATTTATTCAGAGTTTTGGACGTTTAAACAATAAACCAAATAACGCGTTGGAATCGATCGATATTATTGACAGGTATAATTGAATAACTAACTTGTTCCTACATTTTCTGGTGCACAAGGAATCTTCTTCATTCAACTCTAGTTTCAGTGACATGATTGACAGTTGTAGCCATACGTCAACATGCAGAGGGCAAAAAGCATCACGGTCATCAGGAAAGTCGTATTTTGCAGTGGAGAAACGGTATTGGGGTTTAGAGGACAAAAAGCGTACGAAAATTCGTGTATGGCTTAGCAGCTCTGCATTCGGTGAGCTGAAAACTTTCGCAAAAAAAAAAAAAGTTTTCTATTGACAGGACTTTTCTGATATGATCATTTCTTACGGCTATTACTTTTTTTTTTTTTTTTTGCCGGCGGGCAAAAGCTTGGCGTGTGTCTGAAGACTCGCGGTCAGACCAACAACAGAGACAGTGGAAAATACCCGCAGAATTCTGTGACGCGGGTTTCCACGTTTCCTCAGAAGAGAGGCAGCCCTGTATATATATATATTATGATCTTACCTCATCTGATGCCAGGTACACTACTAGACTGGCTATCTCCGATGGTTCCGCAAGTCGACCCAAAGCTTGACGAGCTACAAAATCTTTGTATGCCTGAGGGGTTCAGATAATTCAATCATCATTTAACGCCAATTTCACCTTTTCTAGTACATTTATAGTATCCTTTTTACTACGATAGAAGAAAATGAGAGATATTTTTGTCCATGATTTAAACAATTGCTTTTTTTTCATGAGAGAAATGTAGATTGGTGGCTGCATATGTATAGAGTTTGTCCTAAAGCAGGAGATCTGAGTTCGAGCCCAGCACTACTGGCTGCATTTTTCCCTACTGGTTGGTTCAAAGGAAGTATAATGTGATCTGCCGTGTCTCTGATATCCTGCTCTAGGGTCTTATCGACATGAAGAAACTTAAGAGGTGTTAATGTTAAACTAGGAGGCAGATTCGCTTTTTCTGACCAATGATTTTAAAGTTTCCCTAAACTGTCTATTAAATAAATTCTTTCCCAGCAGTGAACATTCAATGAATGAAATGGTGAAAACTCTCAGGTCTACTGTTTGAAGCTTTGCATAAAGAAAACAAAACGTGGCCCCTGTATGAATACTGACCTTCTCTGCATCCCCTTGCGCTGCCATCCTCTCTCTCAGAGACGGTGTGTCTACAGTTCCTGAATACAATTTTTAAAATAAACATGTATGAGGCCCAAGTTTTGAGTCTCTCCTCCCTAAACATAGAAAAATACTCAAATTTGCATGACTGTTGTTAACCCTTAATTTACTAACAGTTGATATGCTTCACAATGGTAACTTACTGATGTAAGGGGCACAACTCCAACTTTTCTATATACCGATGTTCTTTAATTTGTTGCTACACTTTCTCAAACGAGACTAATGATTAAAATGGTTTAGAAAGAAGAAACATTTATGGTATAGAAAAAAAAATTGTGCACTACAAGTGTTTTAAGGACCAGGCAAATTCATATTCTGTTTGAGCGCTTGCAATCTCCTCAGTATCAGAGTCTAGTGCTGCGTCTAGATCTACATCTGGATTACTCCCGTCACCTCCATCACCCCTTCCATCCTTTGGGTCTACTTTAATATCAAAATCTCCATTCTCTCCTTCTTCCTCATCTACCGGATTGATCTATCTTCACCATCTTCATCTTCAAGACTAGCATTCTGAGTAAGCTGAGCAAGAAAACGAAGGGACATTTTGAGATGATCTAAAACTGATATTTTGCGAGCTGTAAACTGAAACTGAACGTTGAAACTTCTATAGATCAAAAGAAACCTGTTTGTCTACGGAAGCAATGCCGTTTCAAACGTTTATTAGGTACTTTCAATGTGCCTGCCAAGCAAATCTAATCTAAAAAGTGCCCTCTGTGTGACCAGATGAATGAATCGGTGGACCACCTCATTTGTCCTATAAGAACTTTCCCCTCCCTCTGAGACCAAACTTTGATAACACCCTCTACACAACTACTCAGCTGCGAAAGAAAACATGTATCTTTCACCGGTACTACATGACATTGAACCGAAGGGCAAAAGCCCACAGGTTGCTAGACCAATAACAACAACAGCAACAACAACTCAAATTTTCTTTTTCAGTTTTGAATAAAAATGATTATCTTTGGTTTTAGAAGGGATTGTCATTAAAGAGGAATTATAAACGTATGCTGTAGGAAGTGACATATCCATAATTTATTCGATTGAGCAACAAAAAGAGACTTGTGTTTTTTTCCTTCTTTCTCTTTAAATCCTCATAATTTGAGTTTTAATTAGTTTCAAGACAATAAAATGACTGGATGTAGAAAACTGAAAACATAGCAAGTTTGAAATGTTGAAGGAGAATCTTTACAATAAATAAATATTACATTATTAATTTAAAAAAAAGATGGCATAGCAATTTAAATTTTTCTTTTACAAAGATGAACCTAAAGTTATTAAAGGACTATTGCTTTTAAAAAGGTTTAGAGAAAATCATGGAGCAATAACCCTCATGTTTCAGAAATATTGATTGTATGAAAAAAAAAAAAAAAGAAAGAAAAAAAGATTATTCACAGCAAATGTAATAAAGGTAATCCTAAATCAACAAAAGAATTTATTATGTTATTCTTACAGCCAAATTACGAAGCTAATTACGTTGCACAACCCCCCCTGCCCCCGTGCCTTACCGGGACAGACACTGTTGAAGCGAATCTTGTGCTTCACGTAGTCTGCGGCCATAGATTTTGTGAGGCCAATAATGGCTGCCTTGGTGCTGGAGTACACACACCTATTCACCGTACCTTTGGAGCAAAAGGTACATGAAAAAAAATGTTATTTAAACTTTCCTTCCAAAAATTAGCAGCAGATCTTTCCATTTGTTCTGTTTTTTATTTTTTGTCAGCATTTAACATCATACAGCCACACATGATAGTAGAAAAATTAATTTCCTTAAATGTTAACAAAACTCTCATTTCATGGATCTCAGAATCTATAACACAGCGAAAACAATACGTCAAATGGAATGACACGTTTTCTACAATTCGTGAAATGAATTCAGGGTCACCACAGGGTTGTGTTCTATCCCTCACTCTGTACGCACTGTACACACAAAACCAAAACAACTCTCATAAAATATGCTGACAATTCTGCTATTCAGGGCTTCTTTACAACCTATGTAAACATCCCATTTAGAAGAGATAGGAAATTTGCAGAATGGTGTGAAAAAAAATTCTTGCTACTAAATGTGTCAAAAACTGAAGAAATCGTAATAGAATTTAGGCATAATCATGAGAATCATGTTCCATTGATGATCATGGAAGAGGAAGTAGAAACTGTACAAGAGTATAAATATCTAGGCTTTACGTAAGATAATAAATTGAATTAACATGAGCATGTGATGTCTTTAAGCAAAAAATTAAACGAAAGAATGTATTTCCGGAGAAAGTTAAAATCTTTTAACTTGGAAAAAAGGTCTAAAGACATTTTTATTCCTCTATGATAGAAAGTGTGATTTCCTATGGAACCAACATCTGGAGTGCCGCGTTAAAAGCAGGAGAAACAAAGAATATTCATAATGTTATTACAAAGGCAGGGAAAAGAATGAATTGTGAGTTGGAAAATGTAGAACACATCCATTCTTAAACTTATCTACACAGGCTCAATCAGGACGGAGAGGTATAGAACTCTCTTGTCACATCCTCTGTTAGGCTATTGAGAACTCGATCTGTTAGTGTGTGACGTGCACCATGCACCAGATATAAATATATGCCTTCAATTACCTTTACTTTCAAAATATTAAAAACTTTTTGTTAATGAAAAGTTAAATCATTCTTACCTTTGATACTGGAAGCTACTGAGGCCATGTTAATCACACTTCCACCAGTGCCTTGAGCTATAAGCTGGAAAAACACCAACAGGAAACCAGTTTCATTTGGGATACAATTTTAGATTACAATTGTAAAGGAGTCGTCATAAAATGATTTGAGAAGAAAATTATAGCATGACTATCAGGTTTACTGATCAAGGATTAAATTCTCTCAGTGGAAAAAGTTTCATGTAATATTTAACAACATAGGAAATCATGATTGTGCATTTTATTTTTGAGGTCTTTCTTTAGGACCTGAGGTGAAGTCAAGCCCTTGGTTGAAAATTGGTTGATTGTTTTCTCCACACCTCAAATTACAGTGAAATCCACTTTAGTAAACATCTTGGGGGTAGCCTAAAAGATTATTATTTCATTCTAAGTTTGTGTGACATTGCTTGCAGGTAGGCTGCTACATAGTACTGAATATCAAATCCGCCGGATATACGACAGCTCATCAACTTGTCATCCTTGTAAACCCAAACCAATGTTCTAATAAGCTTGTTTTAAGCAGCAAACATAAATAGTGAAGCATGCCAAGAAACACTTATTTTATCCACTTATTCATTTCAGTCATCCTGTTTTATCTCATTCCTGACTTATTATACAATATCAAAGGTTGTTAGACCCTTACACCTGTACATGTGCACCTGTCGAGTGCTTTCAAAATAGAGCCTTTATTTAATTACTCCCTCTATATTTCAGACATTTCAATTGTGCACCCGTTTTTAATTATGACGAAATGAAGGAAGTCGTCACCCTGTTACAAAGAGGGGCGCGGTGGCCCTGGGGCAGAACATCGGTTTTCGACGCAAAAGGTCCATGGTTCGAGCCCTGGCGATTTTGCTCCTACTGGTTGGGTCAGTGTCAGTTTAACATGACCGGCTGAGACAGGAGTCATGATATCCCCGCCTTGTCTCGGGTGTGGCAGCACATAAAATTGGGGTCCGTCCATAACATAGCCTATATAGAGCTACTGTTGGACGTTAAACCAACTCAAAAACTAACTACCCTGCTATAAAAATGAAAATTACAATTAATAAATAAAACTGAATGGCTTCAAAAGTGAGAGAGGTACATGAATACAGTTAACAAAAAAATGCAGATCTAGATACAAAAAAAGAATTGCTAAATAGAACTCTCAGACTTGATAATCGCTCTGCTAGATTTAAATTGAGCCCCAAAGTGCTGGGATCTGGCGATTATAGATTTACACAATGTAGTTTGTCTACCTGTTCATAACCAAAAGGCTATTCCTCCGGGAGCCTTTGTTTGGAATTGCTTGGTGATCTAACTATTGGTTGTAATAGCTGTCTCATTTGGAGTCATATGAAGAGCTTAAATCTAAAGAATAATAATAATAATAATAATAATAATAATAATAATAATAATAATAATAATAATAATTAGACAGTCCCTGTGTGCGCACTGTTGTAGGGAATTTTCAAAAGTTCAAATAGATAAAAGCTATTATTTTGAAACGGAAGATTGTAGATCAATACAGAAAGGTGCTACCACAAAAGCCTATCAACCCCCACAACATGTGGGCGGCGTGATGGGAAAAAGCTCATTAAACTTTGAGAAATTTCTTGTAGCCTATTGGCTATTTATCCGGTTACAGGAATCAAGTGATACTGGCCATATAAGTAGCGAACAAAGTGATCAGATCAGGATTTGAAAGAAAGAACACACAAAATAATATTTTCATGGGAACATCGATAAAATAAAAGTCCACTCCTCTCTTAGCAGGGCAACAGTTCAAGACTGCTTTTTACTTCCTCCAATTGAAACAAGGAGATGGGGCAAAACAGTTCTGCAGTGATAACGATCTGAATAGAGAACAGTGTGTATACAAAGGGTAAAAAATTTATAACAAACCTTTGGTAAGAAGTTTTTACACATTGTAAAAACACTTTTGACATTCAAATTGAAAGAAAAGTCCCAATCTTTCTCTGTGCAGTCCAACAAAGCACCATGATGGACAAATCTGGGAAAATTAAGAATTAAAAAGCTGTTGCATGGTGATACTATGATAAAAATGCAAAAAAGTAATAAGTTGATAAATGGAGCACTCAGTTCATTCAACACTACATTAGAAACACCATATCTTTCTACTTTTGTGCTTGTCATAAAAGAATTCCAGGCAATCAACAAGTCAATGAACATTAAATATTTAAATCAAATATATAAAAAATCATTTCTAATTCTTTTCCCAAAATACTATCATATAGGCTAAGGCACTGATACAGCATTAATACAATTGTAGATTGTTCATTCCTTCCCGAAAAGAAACCTTTCAAGATAACAATTCAAAATTGTTTTAAATCTTCTTTTCAAACACTTTTCATTCAAGCTTGACATTCTCAACTTTTGTTGAAGTTTAAATTTTAACCAATTGTCTAAGCCAAGTTACTTTATTAGAGTACCTTTCTTCTGAGATCGCCTATTACGGTGGACTGGGTATACCAAATAATCAAACTTCTGAGAGCTGAAGGCTTTTTACATAAAAGTAGAATAGAGTACAGGTGGTATTTTTACATTGTT
Organism: Elysia chlorotica; assembly: GCA_003991915.1. Taxonomy (NCBI): domain Eukaryota; kingdom Metazoa; phylum Mollusca; class Gastropoda; family Plakobranchidae; genus Elysia; species Elysia chlorotica. The sequence continues at coordinate 80,869 of RQTK01000183.1, forward strand.
TTGTTTGTAAAAACTCAGCATTCTCTATCAGCTTAGCTGAGTCTGGACACGAGAAAATATGATTACAACGTGTCATTTATTCTATCTTTTGTGAATATTTATACATTAACTAACAACACACACACACACACACACAAAAACTAAGCAGTTGTGATAATTTTACCCTGCACAGTTGAAGAGGATATCAATTTTCTCAATCGATTGTGCAAATTTCTCTACATCATCCTTTTTTGTTACATCCAGGACTTGTGTTTTTATTCCTGAAATGAAAGAAAACAACATAAAATACACATGTAAAATACACTCTTCATTAAGTGACTAGATCTATTCATAAAACTTTTGACAGGACGGTATCTGTACTTTTTCTTTTACAGCACTGAATTCACCAATCAAACAAGATTTGCAAATACAAAAGTTTTGCCTGAGGTGTTGAAAACTGACTATAGCATGAGATGTTTCAATTCTGGTTTAAAGTCTACTTTACATGAATTTGGCCCATTCAGATTTATACTCGACTTACCTATAAGCTACTTTTGAGAGATTCGTTTAGGCTAAGAGAAAGTTGATATATATAATTTCTGAACACATGTTGGGCTAGTACAATGTCGTTGGTAGCTTACGACTTACCGTAACAATATAAGATCAAGAAGGCTTATGACAAGTCGTTACATAATAAGCTCAAGAAGGCTTTGACAGGTCCTAACATTAAACAATATAAGATCAATAAGGCTTATGACATGTCATGAGCTACCGCCAATTTTCACTTACGGCCCGTTGTCATCAACTATGCCATTCGGCCATCAGATAGTTAAATAACAAAATAATAATAACATTTATTCAAAATAAAAGAACAGTTAATTTTTATTAAGTTTTTGGCCAGAATCCACCAAAAAGCTAGCAATAAACCCACAACTACCAGACAAACATGCATGCAATAAGCAAGCTGATCAAGATATGTTGCTTCAGTCTTACCATCCACGCCTTCCAAAGCTTTCAGAAGATCTCCATTTATATCTGTTGCGATGACTAGTGCACCCTCTTTGGCAGCAGCCTAGAAGCAAATGTACATAATCATGAATTATTAATATATTCCACAATATTAGAAAATTGTGCTAACAATCAGCAATTTAAAGAAGAGAATGTGGGTTTGACTTACCAGAGCCACAGCCTTCCCAATGCCTTGCCCGGCAGCTGACAGGACAAATACTTTTCCAGACAAACGTCCCATACTTTGGAAGATAGATCTAGAATTAGATAAGCAAAAATAAACTATTCTGTTTCATTCATATTGAATATTGAGAAAAACAAACACAAAAATTATGAAATACTCGGTGCTTTAAAACGGTTTAAACACGAGACCTCTTTGATTAACAAATGCCGGAAACTTAATTTTTCATTTCTTTTTAATGTTAAGGCTGATTACCGGAAAAATATCTAACCCTGGACATGAAAACTTTACATATCATTATTTTTTTAATGAATAATGCATAAAAAAACCTTTTTGAAATTCACAAGACAAAACCCTTTTTAAATAATAGAATCGATTAAATGTTGGCACCAATCCTGGTTTTGGTAAGATATGAATTTGATGCCTATATGTAGCCGGTACATAAATCCGTTTTATGGCAATTGGGATATGATCAACTAAAAAAAACTTAGGAAAGCACAAAGAACTGAAACCTGAAATCACAGAAATGACTAGTTATTACTCGACAACAATATACTAAGATTCTGTGAGTTAAACTGCATTTAGCTGTGATTTAAGCAAAAACGAAAGCTAACCCATCCCCAACATCATTCAAGATTCCTCATTAGCTCCAACATCAGCTCACTGTTATGATGTAGAGGGGTTTAATGCTTTAAGAAGAGATACAAAAAGTCCTGAAGAAGGCACTCAAAAGAGATTGGAGACACAATCCCCAATAGAGAACCCAGAAGACGTTTAAAACCCAGAGAGATAGCTTAGCTCTTTCTGTGCTAGAAAACTGTAGGGAGGCACAGTAATGGTAAAGGGAGGCTATAGGGCTAAGAATTGAGAAGATTCTTGAGGCACTATGGTACCGTACTTATAAACACTGTATATCGCAATCATTCTTCTTTAACGACAGTGTATTATATTATCCTTCTTTAGACCGCAGCAGATGTTGCACTCTTAAAATCTAGACTAGATCTAGATCTATCTAACCGTAGGGCCTAACGTTCGACAAGAAGTTTACTTCAAAATTTGGATGTAAATACGCCCCTAAAATGTAGATTTCAAAGGAGATGAGAGTCTTTGGCATACACCGTCCTTGACACATTCTAGATCAGATCAATAGATCTATCTACTCTAAATTTGTCTAATTTACGTTTCAGTAAATGAATATTCTATCTGAATCTCAATCTAAATCAACTAGAATACCTTTATCGTGTGAAGTAAATTGTGACGGCCTCGCTGTCTTCTGGCTGTGTGGATCAGGTGTGGATTCGAAGAGCCTGTACAAACATGAACTTCAACCTTTTAGGTTAACTCTTAGGTTAAGGTCGAACCACAGATTGCTATTAATAAACATCTGTGGTCGAACCACAGATAATCACACCTGGAGCGCTTAGCGCCCGTGAAAATCTGTTATTTTCTTATAGGAAGTGGCTATTTGTCCGGTAACCGGCAAAATAGCCAAAATTTTGTTTTATTATTATTATTATTATTATTATTATTATTATTATTATTATTATTATTATTATTATTATTATTATTATT